>PYHX02000467.1:101076184-101448436 GCA_004302925.2 Cochliomyia hominivorax
TTTTTTTTAAAATTTAAAAAAATGATCATGGATAAAGCTCCGATTGGCTCTAGCGGCTCTGGTTTGCGAGAAAAATCGACTTTTATAAATTTTTTGAAAATTTTAAAAATGATCATGGATAAAGCTCCGATTGGCTCTAGCGGCTCTGGTTTACCGAGAAAATACGACTTTTATAAAATTTTTGGAAAATTTTAAAAAGTGATCATGGATAAAGCTCCGATTGGCTCTAGCGGCTCTGGTTTGCGAGAAAACCGGCTTTTATATTTTTTAAAATTCAAAAACTGACCATGGATAAAGCTCCGATTGGCCTAGCGGCTCTGGTTTGCGAGAAAATCGACTTTTATAAAATTTTTTGAAAATTTTAAAAGTGATTATAGGATAAAGCTCCGTTTGGCTCTAGCGCTCTGGTTTGCGAGAAAAATCGACTTTTATAAAATTTTTTTGAAAATTTAAAAAATGATCATGGATAAAGCTCCGATTGGCTCTAGCGGCTCCGGTTTTGCGAGAAAAATCGACTTTTATAAAATTTTTTGAAAATTTTAAAAAGTGATCATGGATAAAGCTCTGATTGGCTCTAGCGGCTCTGGTTTGCGAGAAAATCGACTTTTATAAATTTTTTTGAAAATTTTAAAAAGTGATCATGGATAAAGCTCTGTTGGCTCTAGCGGCTCTGGTTTGCGAGAAAAATCGACTTTTATAAAATTTTTTGAAAATTTTAAAAAGTGATTATGGATAAAGCTCTGATTGGCTCTAGCGGCTCTGGTTTGCGAAAAAAATCGACTTTTATAAAATTTTTTGAAAAATTTAAAAAAATGATCATGGATAAAGGTCCGATTGGCTCTAGCGGCTCTGGTTTGCGAGAAAAATTCATTTTTATAAAATTTTTTGAAAATTTTAAAAAGTGATCATGGATAAAGGTCCGATTGGCTCTAGCGGCTCTGGTTTGCGAAAAAAATCGACTTTTATAAAATTTTCTTAAAATTCAAAAAAATGATCATGGATAAAGGTCCGATTGGCTCTAGCGGCTCTGGTTTGCGAGAAAAATCGACTTTTATAAATTTTTTTTTAAAATTTAAAAAAATGATTATGGATAAAGCTCTGATTGACTCTAGCGGCTCTGGTTTACGAGAAAAATCGACTTTATAAAATTTTCTTAAAATTCAAAAAACTGATCATGGATAAAGCTCCGATTGGCTCTAGCTGCTCTAGTTTACGAGAAAAGTCGACTTTTATAAAATTTTTTGAAAATTAAAAAAACTGATCATGGATAAAGCTCCGATTGGCTCAAGCGGCTCTGGTTTGCGAGAAAAATCGACTTTTATAAAATTTCTTAAATTTCAAAAAACTGATCATGGATAAAGCTCCGATTGGCTCTAGCGTCTCTGGTTTGCGATAAAAATCGACTTTTATAAAATTTTTTTAAATTCAAAAAAGTGATCATGGATAAAGCTCCGACTGGCTCTAGCGACTCTGGTTTACAAAAAAAATCGATTTTTATAGAATTTTCTTCAAATTTTAAAAAGTGATCATGGATAAAGCTCCGATTGGTTCTAGCGGCTCTGTTTTGCGAGAAAAACCGAATTTTACAAAAAATTCTTGAAAATTTAAAAAATTGATTATAGATAAAGCTCTGATTGGCTCTTGCTGCTCTGGTTTACGAGAAAAACCGACTTTTATAAATTTTTTTGAAAATTTTAAAAAGTGATCATGGATAAAGCTCTGACTGGCTCTAGCGGCTCTAGTTTGCGAGAAAAATCGATTTTTATAAAATTTTTTGAAAAATTAAAAAAATGATCATGGATAAAGCTCCGTTTGGCTCTAGCGGCTCTGGTTTGCGAGAAAAACCGACTTTTATAATTTTTTTTTTAATTCAAAAAACTGACCATGGATAAAGTTCCGATTGGCTCTAGCGGCTCTGGTTTGCGAGAAAAATCGACTTTTATAAATTTTTTTGAAAATTTTAAAAAGTGATCATGGATAAAGCTCCGATTGCTCTAGCGGCTCTGGTTTACGAGAAAAATCGACTTTTATAAAATTTTTTGAAAATTTTAAAAAGTGATCATGGATAAAGCTCCGATTGCTCTAGCTGCTCTGGTTTACGAGAAAAACCGACTTTTATAATTTTTTTTAAATTCAAAAAAACTGACCATGGATAAAGCTCCGATTGGCTCTAGCGGCTCTGGTTTGCGAGAAAAATCGACTTTTATAAATTTTTTTAAAATTTAAAAAATGATCATGGATAAAGCTCCGATTGGCTCTAGTGGCTCTGGTTTGCGAGAAAAATCGACTTTTATAAAATTTTTTGAAAATTTTAAAAAGTGATTATAGATAAAGCTCCGTTTGGCTCTAGCGGCTCTGGTTTACGAAGAAAAATCGACTTTTATAATATTTTCTTAAAATTCAAAAAACTGATCATGGATAAAGCTCCGTTTGGCTCTAGCGGCTCTGGTTTACGAGAAAAATCGACTTTTATACAATTTTTTAAAAATTTAAAAAGTGATTATGGATAAAGCTCCGTTTGGCTCTAGCGGCTCTGGTTTGCGAGAAAAATCGACTTTTATAAATTTTTTTAAAAATTTAAAAAGTGATCATGGATAAAGCTCCGATTGGCTCTAGTGGCTCTGGTTTGCGAGAAAAATCGACTTTTATAAAATTTTTTGAAAATTTTAAAAAGTGATTATAGATAAAGCTCCGTTTGGCTCTAGCGGCTCTGGTTTACGAGAAAAATCGACTTTTATAATATTTTCTTAAAATTCAAAAAACTGATCATGGATAAAGCTCCGTTTGGCTCTAGCGGCTCTGGTTTACGAGAAAAATCGACTTTTATACAATTTTTAAAAATTTAAAAAGTGATTATGGATAAAGCTCCGTTTGGCTCTAGCGGCTCTGGTTTGCGAGAAAAATCGACTTTTATAAAATTTTTTGAAATTTAAAAAATGATCATGGATAAAGATCCGTTTGGCTCCTGCGGCTCTGGTTTGCGAGAAAAATCGACTTTTATAATTTTTTTTGAAAATTTAAAAAAATGATCATAGATAAAGCTCCGATTGGCTCTAGCTGCTCTGGTTTGCGAGAAAAATCGACTTTTATAAATTTTTTGAAAATTTTAAAAAAGTGATCATGGATAAAGCTCTGATTGCTCTAGCTGCTCTGGTTTACGAGAAAAATCGACTTTTATAAAATTTTTTAAAATTTTAAAAAGTGATTATGGATAAAGATCCGTTTGGCTCCTGCGGCTCTGGTTTGCGAGAAAATTCGACTTTATACAATTTTTTAAAAAATTTAAAAAGTGATTATGGATAAAGCTCCGTTTGGCTCTAGCGGCTCTGGTTTGCGAGAAAAATTCATTTTTATAAAATTTTTTGAAAATTTTAAAAAGTGATTATGGATAAGATCCGTTGGCTCTAGCGGCTCTGGTTTGCGAGAAAAAATCGACTTTTATATAATTTTTTGAAAATTTAAAAAAATGATCATGGATAAAGCTCCGATTGGCTCTAGCTGCTCTGGTTTGCGAGAAAAATCGACTTTTATAAATTTTTTTGAAAATTTTAAAAAGTGATTATGGATAAAGATCCGTTTGGCTCCTGCGGCTCTGGTTTGCGAGAAAATTCATTTTTATAAAATTTTTGAAAATTTAAAAAGTGATCATGGATAAAGGTCCGATTTGCTCTAGCGGCTCTGGTTTGCGAAAAAAATCGACTTTTATAAAATTTTTTGAAAATTTAAAAAATGATCATGGATAAAGGTCCGATTGGCTCTAGCGGCTCTGGTTTACGAGAAAAATCGGCTTTTATAAAATTTTCTTAAAATTCAAAAAATGATCATGGATAAAGCTCCGTTGGCTCTAGCGGCTCTGGTTGCGAGAAAAATCGACTTTTATAAAATTTTTTTAAAATTTAAAAAAATGATTATGGATAAAGCTCCGATTGGCTCTAGCGGCTCTGGTTTGCGAGAAAAATCGACTTTTATAAAATTTTCTTAAAATTCAAAAAAATGATCATGGATAAAGCTCCGATTGGCTCTAGCGGCTCTGGTTTGCGAGAAAAATCGACTTTTATAAATTTTTTGAAAATTTAAAAAATGATCATGGATAAAGCTCCGATTGGCTCTAGCGGCTCTGGTTTACGAGAAAAATCGACTTTTATAAAATTTTTTTGAAAATTTTAAAAAAGTGATCATGGATAAAGCTCCGATTGGCTCTAGCGGCTCTGGTTTGCGAGAAAAATCGACTTTTATAAAATTTTTTTAAAATTTAAAAAATGATCATGGATAAAGCTCCGATTGGCTCTAGCTGCTCTGGTTTACGAGAAAAATCGACTTTTATAAAATTTTTTGAAAATTTAAAAAAGTGATCATGGATAAAGCTCCGATTGGCTCTAGCGGCTCTGGTTGCGAGAAAAATCGACTTTTATAAAATTTTTTAAAATTTAAAAAGTGATCATGGATAAAGCTCCGATTGGCTCTAGCGGCTCCGGTTTGCGAGAAAAATCGACTTTTTTATAAAATTTTTTGAAAATTTTAAAAAGTGATCATGGATAAAGCTCTGATTGGCTCTAGCGGCTCTGGTTTGCGAGAAAAATCGACTTTTTATAAAATTTTTTGAAAATTTTAAAAAGTGATCATGGATAAAGCTCTGATTGGCTCTAGCGGCTCTGGTTTGCGAGAAAAATCGACTTTTATAAAATTTTTTGAAAATTTTAAAAAGTGATTATGGATAAAGCTCTGATTGGCTCTAGCGGCTCTGGTTTGCGAAAAAATCGACTTTTATAAATTTTTTGAAAATTTAAAAAGTGATCATGGATAAAGGTCCGATTGGCTCTAGCGGCTCTGGTTTGCGAGAAAAATCATTTTATAAAATTTTTGAAAATTTTAAAAAGTGATCATGGATAAAGGTCCGATTGGCTCTAGCGGCTCTGGTTTGCGAAAAAATCGACTTTTATAAAATTTTCTTAAAATTCAAAAAATGATCATGGATAAAGCTCCGATTGGCTCTAGCGGCTCTGGTTTGCGAGAAAAATCGACTTTTATAAATTTTTTTAAAATTTAAAAAAATGATTATGGATAAAGCTCTGATTGGCTCTAGCGGCTCTGGTTTGCGAGAAAAATCGACTTTTATAAAATTTTCTTAAAATTCAAAAAACTGATCATGGATAAAGCTCCGATTGGCTCTAGCTGCTCTGGTTTACGAGAAAAATCGACTTTTATAAAATTTTTTGAAAATTTAAAAAACTGATCATGGATAAAGCTCCGATTGGCTCAAGCGGCTCTGGTTTGCGAGAAAAATCGACTTTTATAAAATTTTCTTAAAATTCAAAAAACTGATCATGGATAAAGCTCCGATTGGCTCTAGCGTCTCTGGTTTGCGATAAAAATCGACTTTTATAAAATTTTTTTAAATTCAAAAAAGTGATCATGGATAAAGCTCCGATTGGCTCTAGCGACTCTGGTTTACAAAAAAAATCGGACTTTTATAAATTTTCTTAAAATTCAAAAAAACTGAATCATGATAAAGCTCTGATTGGCTCTAGCGGCTCTGGTTGCGAGAAAAATCGATTTTATAATTTTTTTGAAAAATTTTAAAAAAAGTGATTATGAATAAAGCTCTGATTGGCTCTAGCGGCTCTGGTTTACGAGAAAAATCGATTTTTATAAATTTTTTTTGAAAATTTTAAAAAAGTGATCATGGATAAAGCTCCGATTGGGCTCTAGCAGCTCTAGTTTACGAGAAAATCGACTTTTATAAAATTTTCTTAAATTCAAAAACTGATCATGGATAAAGCTCTGATTGGCTCTAGCGGCTCTGGTTTGCGAGAAAAATCGATTTTTATAAATTTTTTTTGAAAATTTTAAAAAAAGTGATTATGAATAAAGCTCTGATTGGCTCTAGCGCTCTGGTTTACGAAGAAAATCGATTTTTATAAATTTTTTTTGAAAATTTTAAAAAGTGATCATGGATAAAGCTCCGTTTGGCTCTAGCGGCTCTGGTTTACGAGAAAAATCGACTTTTATAAAAATTTTTTGAAAATTTAAAAAGTGATTATAGATAAAGCTCCGTTTGGCTCTAGCGGCTCTGGTTTGCGAGAAAATCGACTTTTATAAAATTTTTTGAAAATTTTAAAAAAAGTAATCATGGATAAGCTCTGATTGGCTCTAGCGGCTCTGGTTTACGAGAAAAATCGACTTTTATAAAATTTTCTTAAAATTCAAAAAAGTGATCATGGATAAAGCTCCGATTGGCTCTAGCGGCTCTGGTTGCGAAAAAATCGAATTTTATAAAATTTTTTGAAAATTTTGAAAAGTGATTATGGATAAAGATCCGTTTGGCTCTGCGGCTCTGGTTTGCGAGAAAAATCGACTTTTATAAAATTTTTGAAAATTATAAAAAGTGATCATGGATAAAGCTCTGATTGGCTCTAGCGGCTCTGGTTTGCGAGAAAAATTCATTTTATAAAATTTTTTGAAAATTTAAAAAAGTGATCATGGATAAAGATCCGTTTGGCTCCTGCGGCTCTGGTTTGCGAGAAAAATCGACTTTTATACAATTTTTTAAAAATTTAAAAAATGATCATGGATAAAGCTCCGATTGGCTCTAGCTGCTCTGGTTTGCGAGAAAAATCGACTTTTATAAAATTTTTTGAAAATTTAAAAAGTGATCATGGATAAAGCTCGTTTGGCTCTAGCTGCTCTGGTTTACGAGAAAAATCGACTTTTATAAAATTTTTTGAAAATTTTAAAAAGTGATTATAGATAAAGCTCCGTTTGGCTCTAGCGGCTCTGGTTTGCGAGAAAAATCGACTTTTATAAAATTTTTGAAAATTTTAAAAAGTGATCATGATAAAGCTCTGATTGGCTCTAGCGGCTCTGGTTTGCGAGAAAAATCATTTTATAAAATTTTTGAAAATTTAAAAAAATGATCATGGATAAAGATCCGTTGGCTCCTGCGGTTCTGGTTTGAGAGAAAAATCGACTTTTATAAAATTTTTTGAAAATTTTAAAAAGTGATTATAGATAAAGCTCCGTTTGGCTCTAGCGGCTCTGGTTTGCGAGAAAATCGACTTTTTATAAAATTTTTTGAAAATTTTAAAAAGTGATCATGGATAAAGCTCTGATTGGCTCTAGCGGCTCTGGTTTGCGAGAAAAATTCATTTTTATAAAATTTTTTGAAAATTTAAAAAAATGATCATGGATAAAGATCCGTTTGGCTCCTGCGGCTCTGGTTTGCGAGAAAAATCGACTTTTATATAATTTTTTAAAAAATTTAAAAAAATGATCATGGATAAAGCTCCGATTGGCTCTAGCTGCTCTGGTTTGCGAGAAAAATCGACTTTTATAAAATTTTTTGAAAATTTTAAAAAGTGATCATGGATAAAGCTCTGATTGGCTCTAGCTGCTCTGGTTTACGAGAAAAATCGACTTTTATAAAATTTTTTGAAAATTTTAAAAAGTGATTATGGATAAAGATCCGTTTGGCTCCTGCGGCTCTGGTTTGCGAGAAAAATCGACTTTTATACAATTTTTTAAAAAATTTAAAAAGTGATTATGGATAAAGCTCCGTTTGGCTCTAGCGGCTCTGGTTTGCGAGAAAAATCGACTTTTATAAAATTTTTTGAAAATTTAAAAAAATGATCATGGATAAAGATCCGTTTGGCTCCTGCGGCTCTGGTTTGCGAGAAAAATCGACTTTTATAAATTTTTTTGAAAATTTAAAAAATGATCATGGATAAAGCTCCGATTGGCTCTAGCTGCTCTGGTTTGCGAGAAAAATCGACTTTTATAAATTTTTTTGAAAATTTTAAAAAGTGATCATGGATAAAGCTCTGATTGGCTCTAGCTGCTCTGGTTTACGAGAAAAATCGACTTTTATAAAATTTTTTGAAAATTTTAAAAAAGTGATTATGGATAAAGATCCGTTTGGCTCCTGCGGCTCTGGTTTGCGAGAAAATTCGACTTTTATACAATTTTTTAAAAAATTTAAAAAGTGATTATGGATAAAGCTCCGTTTGGCTCTAGCGGCTCTGGTTTGCGAGAAAAATTCATTTTTATAAAATTTTTTGAAAATTTTAAAAAGTGATTATGGATAAAGATCCGTTTGGCTCTAGCGGCTCTGGTTTGCGAGAAAAATCGACTTTTATATATTTTTTTGAAAATTTAAAAAAATGATCATGGATAAAGCTCCGATTGGCTCTAGCTGCTCTGGTTTGCGAGAAAAATCGACTTTTATAAATTTTTTTGAAAATTTTAAAAAGTGATTATGGATAAAGATCCGTTTGGCTCCTGCGGCTCTGGTTTGCGACAAAAATTCATTTTTATAAAATTTTTTGAAAATTTTAAAAAGTGATCATGGATAAAGGTCCGATTTGCTCTAGCGGCTCTGGTTTGCGAAAAAAATCGACTTTTATAAAATTTTTTGAAAATTTAAAAAAATGATCATGGATAAAGGTCTGATTGGCTCTAGCGGCTCTGGTTTACGAGAAAAATCGGCTTTTATAAAATTTTCTTAAAATTCAAAAAAATGATCATGGATAAAGGTCCGATTGGCTCTAGCGGCTCTGGTTTGCGAGAAAAATCGACTTTTATAAATTTTTTTTAAAATTTAAAAAAATGATCATGGATAAAGCTCCGTTTGGCTTCTGCGGCTCTGGTTTGCGAGAAAAATCGACTTTTATAAAATTTTTTGAAAATTTAAAAAAATGATCATGGATAAAGCTCCGATTGGCTCTAGCGGCTCTGGTTTGCGAGAAAATCGACTTTTATAATTTTTTTTTAAATTTAAAAAAATGATCATGGATTAAGCTCCGTTTGGCTCTAGCTGCTCTGGTTTGCGAGAAAAATCGACTTTTATAAAATTTTTTGAAAATTTTAAAAAGTGATTATGGATAAAGATCCGTTTGGCTCTAGCGGCTCTGGTTTGCGAGAAAAATCGACTTTTATAAAATTTTTTGAAAATTTTAAAAAATGATCATGGATAAAGCTCCGATTGGCTCTAGCGGCTCTGGTTTGCGAGAAAAATCGACTTTTATAAAATTTTTTGAAAATTTTAAAAAGTGATCATGGATAAAGCTCTGATTGGCTCTAGCGGCTCTGGTTTGCGAGAAAAATCGACTTTTATAAAATTTTTTGAAAATTTTAAAAAGTGATTATGGATAAAGCTCTGATTGGCTCTAGCGGCTCTGGTTTGCGAAAAAAATCGACTTTTATAAAATTTTTTGAAAATTTAAAAAAATGATCATGGATAAAGGTCCGATTGGCTCTAGCGGCTCTGATTTGCGAGAAAAATCGACTTTTATAAATTTTTTGAAAATTTTAAAAAGTGATTATGGATAAAGCTCTGATTGGCTCTAGCGGCTCTGGTTTGCGAGAAAAATTCATTTTTATAAAATTTTTTGAAAATTTTAAAAAGTGATCATGGATAAAGCTCCGTTTGGCTTCTGCGGCTCTGGTTTGCGAAAAAATCGACTTTTATAAAATTTTCTTAAAATTTAAAAAAATGGTCATGGATAAAGCTCCGTTTGGCTCTAGCGGCTCTGGTTTGCGAGAAAAATCGACTTTTATAAAAATTTTTGAAAATTTAAAAAAATGATTATGGATAAAGCTCTGATTGACTCTAGCGGCTCTGGTTTACGAGAAAAATCGACTTTTATAAAATTTTCTTAAAATTCAAAAAACTGATCATGGATAAAGCTCCGATTGGCTCTAGCTGCTCTAGTTTACGAGAAAAGTCGACTTTTATAAAATTTTTTGAAAATTTTAAAAAGTGATCATGGATAAAGCTCCGATTGGCTCTAGCGGCTCTGGTTTGCGAGAAAAATCGACTTTTACTAATTTTTTGAAAATTCAAAAAAGTGATCATGGATAAAGCTCCGATTGGCTCTAGTAGCTCTGGTTTGCGAGAAAAATCGACTTTTATAAAATTTTTTGAAAATTTTAAAAAGTGATTATGGATAAAGCTCCGAATGGCTCAAGCGGCTCTGGTTTACGAGAAAAATCGACTTTTATAAAATTTTCTTAAAATTCAAAAAAGTGATCATGTATAAAGCTCGGTTTGGCTCTAGTAGCTCTGGTTTGCGAGAAAAAACGACTTTTATAAAATTTTTTGAAAATTATAAAAAGTGATCATGGATAAAGGTCCGATTGGCTCTAGTGGCTCTGGTTTGCGAGAAAAATCGACTTTTATAAAATTTTTTCAAAATTTTAAAAAGTGATCATGGATAAAGGTCCGATTGGCTCTAGCGGCGCTGGTTTACGAGAAAAATCGACTTCTATAAAATTTTCTTAAAATTCAAAAAAGAAAAATCGACTTTTACAAAATTTTCTTAAAATTCGAATAAGTGATCGGGGATAAAGGTCAAGTAGTCTCTATCGGCTCTGGTTAGTTAAATAATTAGGTTATTTATATTAAGTATACGCCTTCAACTATTTTAGATTTTTAATTTTGAAAAGTTTTCCAATTAATCAGTTGTGTAAGATCCTTTAATCCCTTGTTTACCAACTGCGTTTGTGTTTTGCTTTCAAACCACAAAATATTAATTTAAGTCATTTTTAGATTAATATAAACTTATAAATAATTCCTACTACACAAAAAACAACACAATTTGAATTTATTGTAAATACTAAGTTGCTTGATTTAATTAAATTTCTTTAAGTTTATAAACTTAAAAGTTTTAAAATACAAAACATTTTATTCGTTGAAACCAAATTAATGAATGAATGACTTACTGAATGACTGGATTGAGTGATTATCCTTTATTGAAGTGATGGCAAGGAACTTAATTATATTAAATTTATCTTTGTTCATAATTGTTTTTATTGTAATTACAATATGATTTTTAATTAACCTTCAAGCTAATTTTGAAATTTGCCACAAAATTTGTTTATTAACAAAATACGAAACGTTATCTGCTCTTTGTTGACTGTTTGTGTCTGAAACGTTGTGTGATTTAAGTTACAGTTAATTTAAGTTTAATAACAACAAATAATAATTTTATTTTCTAGAATTAATTATAAACTTCAAGATCATTTGATTCCAAATAAATCATTTAATTATAGTTTTGAGAACACTGTAACGCAAAACTCGTATTTTTAAAGGATTTAAAATCTTATAAAAAGTTTGTTTAAATCTTCTTAGGTGTCCTTTATTTAGGTTTCATTCATGAATGTTTATTTTTATTTATTTAACAAAAACGTTATTTAGATTTTTTATAGTATAATCTTGATAATGTTATAGTATAAGTTGGTAGCAAAACTTGTAAATAGTTCTGTAACTTCTGAACTAGAGGAGATTTTACCAATAAACTAGCTTTTATCCGGTGCTACACAAAAATTTTCCATAGGTGTAGATCTCGAAAGAAATTTTATATCATGCAGTGTATTAAAAAAGGTGATTGCCACCAAATTTGAAATTCTCGCCTTATAGTTCTTAAGATATTCAATAATCAATTTTTGATTTTCATGTGGTAGCTTCCTTCCCCTGGTCCTATTCCGTCCTTTATATTGTCCAATAAAATAATTCCTTGAGAAAGTAGAGATCAAATTTGAAAACTCTCGTTATTAGATCTCTAGATATTCGATTATCAACATTTGCTTTATATTGGGATTACCCCTCCCACTGGTCCCATCGGTATTCTTTATTGCCTATGTTACTTTGAAGTATTTTGGGATCATTTTCTACATAGATTCCAACATACTCAGGTATTTTTAAATCGATTTGAAAGAATACATTCCCACCTAAACAGAGAGCTTATGTGTGATGATCTAAAATTGACTATAAAGCCTTATTTGGTTGGATTTCAAGCAAAGTTGTAAACATTCTAACAGTTATTTAATATTTAAGAAAACACGTTAAGATATGAATATTGACAATTGCGAAGAAAAAGACAATATAATGTTTCTTAAAGGTATAATTCATTTAAGAACCTAAAATATAGATTTTTTTTAATAAAATAATGAAATTCCACTCTTCCGCACAAAATGTATACAAAATTTCAATTGAATAATTCGATTCTGATTTTAATAAAATTTTCACAGATTGTTTGTTATTGTCGTATGAAGTTTGCTTATGTCGCTTTGTTATTCAGAAACAAAGATATTATGTACCGATATCTGAGACAACTTCGAAATTCAGACAAAATAAAATTAATAAATTGGTTAACACAAATTTAACTTTTATTTAAAGCTAAATTCATCTCATTACTAAGGAGTGAGATTGAAAAATTCTTAACATACATTTTTCACTACAACTTTTAACACAAATATTATTTGATGATTTATCAATTTTGCCCTTGTAAAGCATATCAGTTATTATGTTTAATGTCAAACAAATGAATTGAATTGTTAATTGATTAACGAGGAAAAAAAGTGCGTAATAAAATTATTAAATATTTTCAACAAAATCCAACTTGATCAAAGATCTGCCGTCAAAATGATTCCAATGTTATAAAGCACTACCTGGAGAACTTGTCCAATGATAGAAAACCTGGTTCAGTTAGAAGGAATGGTTCACTTGATGTTTCTTAAGCCAAAGCATTTAAAGCATTTTCAAAAGACTTCCCAAAGTTTCCGACAGGTTTCGACTGCTAAAAATTTTGAGACAAAGCACGGAAATTGAAGTCAAGTTTAAAATATTTTTGCTGTATAATGGACGACGGAAGATTTTTCGCAACTTTCTGGTCAAACATTTTTTGATGCTAATGCTCGAGGTCAAAATTTCCCAAACAGTTTTTAGTTTGACAATCCAAACCAATCATAAGACTTCAATTCATAACACTTCCTAATGTGTCTACTTATTTTTTTCGTGACTTGGCATCCTGTCACTATGGTAATTGTTCACCATAGTGACAGGATGTAGTTTTTGCACCAGGAGAATCAAATCCTTAAAAATGCCAGCGGAGAGATGTCCAAAAATATGGTATATTTTAAACGGAGATGGACACACTGGTCAAGTAAAGTGACAGAAAGAACTACAAAAATGTTAGTGGAAGGGTTTACGAAAAAGGTTAGAAATATTATCACTAGTGATAATTTTTTTTTCGTTTTTTTTTTTCTGTAAATTGTCATAATAATTTCAATCAAATAAAAAACAACTGTTAGTTTAGTGGTTTCGTTTTTATTAACATATATTCGTGTTAAGACTTTTTCGATCTCAATCCCTAACAACCCTTTAAGCACTATTTTGCGTGAAAATCAAAAATTGTAAAAATTTCGAAAAAAAATATCAAGGCCATTTCAAAAATTCGAAAAAAAATGTATCTTGGAATAACGCCCTTAAGGCTCTACCAGTTTTAATTTACGAAGAAAATTAAGTTTTATAAAAATTTTCGAAACTTGAAAAAGTGAGCCTGGATAGAGAACCTGTAGGCTCTAGTTTAAAGTAAAATCAACTTTTATAAACTAACTGGTGGCTCTACTTTACGAGACAAATGGGGTCTTAAAAATAGTTTTTGAGAAGTTTTTTATAAATAGAATTAAGTTGTAATAAATAGAAAAGTTGTGTCTTTATCTCTTATTTAATACTTTTAAATTATGGGTTTTGACATTAAATATTTCAGCGGAGAAAACAATTTCAAAAAAAGGTAACAAGTCTTTCTACTTTTCTACCCACTTTTAATTGAAATATGCGAAAGGGACTAAATTCAACATTTTTAAATCTTTGTACAATGATTAAAAGATACATATCTTAAAAAAAGTACCAAATTAAATGTTTTTCACCGATTTCAAGCTCTTTCTACTCCCTTAACCCTTAAAATTTAGAAAACTCAGTCTGCGAATATTTAATAAATTAATAAAATTTTAATTCACAAAATTCGTTACCCACTGTTTATTTTCCATTAGATTCCCAATAACATTAGTATCCTAGATTCCTATTATTTTCTCTACACAACCAATTATCATTTACATTTAAAGAGACATACAAGTGTAATATATACGAGAGTATTTGTATTATAATTATTTTATTGCAATTTGAAACTTTTTAGAATCCCTTAAGTCTATTTGTATACAAATTGTTTAAATCTCAGTGCGTGCGTGTGTATGTAGTAGATAGATGTATATGTGTGTATGTATGTATTGTCTATAATATTTGTAAGATTTATATTTATTAATATTTATATTGATTTAAGAGGATTTTAATAAGAATAACATGATATTAATAACTGTGTATATGATTAAAATAGATGATGATAGAGAAAATAATCATATTTGTAGTCTTATTTTAATTATAACAAAATCTTGAGAGAAAAAAATAATAACAGAATACATTTTAATTTGTTGAAAGAAGATTACAAAAAATATTGAAATATTACAAAAAGATGACAGATTAAATTTTGAATTATTACTTTTTAGCTTTTCAAAGACAAAATTTATGTCAGCAATTATTTATGATTTCGAATGTTTTACTTCAAGCAGACATTTTATTTACACGATTGATGCTGAATTGGAGTGTTTTTGGTATAAGAGATTTTATGGAAATCAGATACACGTGAAAACATAATTTAACCCACATATAAAGATAAATGGAAGACTTGTAGGTATAAGTAATATGAGTCTGTAAAACAAATTTTTGATGAAGAAAATTTGAAGAATTGTTTCTATAGCAATGAAGGAATTTTTAAGAATTCTAAGGACAGAGGTGAAAAATAATCAATTAATCTATTTTTGGACAGATATTTATCTCAAAACTTGTTAATTGAATAACGGTTTGACGTTTTAAAAAAAATTAACTTCAGGATTCGACATTTAATCCAAATCTAAATTGAAACAACTAAGAAAATTAAAATCGTTCAGGACCTATTTTAATAGCATCACCTTATTGTTGGTTATGCTGCGCCGAATTTAAAACTCCCCTCCACATACATTAAGTTACATTTGAGTTAAAGCGCTTAATATTTCAATGGATTGGTTCATATTTAAGAATCTTTTTAGCCTTTAACCCGTATTCCGGGAAGTAATAATAGAATATTGTCCGAGAATTATTAAATTAGATAAATATATTAAAGACTAATTTAAAGAAATAATTGTACAAAGTTACAAACCCGTTTTTCAGTGAGGGTCCTTAAATGGTAGCTATAGCAAAATATAGATCGATACTCAAATTAGTAATATATATTAAAGACTGTTAGATATTTAATTATGATGATTTTCAATAAAATTGGTTCATATATAAGAGTTTTTATTTAGCTCAAAGCGTTTTCCTGAAATAGAGCTTTCATGGGAGTTATATGAAAATATTGGACGATAGAATTGGTCTATATATTAGATTTTTATAACCTAAAAACTACCATATTCCGAGGGAAGGATTTATATAAAAATATGGTTCGAAATTGAAATTTGTCTATATTAGATTTTTGTAAACTCAAAATAAGTTTTATAAGACTAAAACCATATTCCGGGGAGGGGCCTTATATAAAGCAGGGTCTAATCATGGCTCCAGTACAATCCAGTTTCTTTATTTGAATATCAATATAAATTTGAAAATTCCATTCAAAATTGCGAGATAGACTGATTTTGATTTTGGGGCGTATCAAAATTTTGTATATTTTAGCCTATAACTTTTTTCTATTGATCCGATATTGATGATATTTACGCGATGATGAAACTAGAAAAGCTTCTTAATTTTAAAATTGTCTCAGATACTTAATTGCTAATGGACCGAAGTTGCTACTTTAAGTAAAAAACTGTTTACGACAATAATAGATAGTAATTCAATTGAGCCCATATTGTAATTTATGCGGTCTTCGATGATTCCTTTTTAGCGAATGACAAAGTTAATACGCCGTTTTCACTACTTGTCAGTGGAAGGTACAAAAACTTTCCTTCAACATTAAACCTTTGTCTAAGTATCTCTTGGAGTTAAGCGTATTTCTGTATAAAGTTTTTAAGACTTTTTAGATTCAAATTTAGATTTGTTCCATACAATAGTAATGGGAATTTTTCGCACTTCCATACTCGAGATGACCAACTTTAGGACTCTTCTTAATCAATTTAAAAACACCTCGAGAATATCGAAAAAATTTTAAAACTTCAGATATGTTTTCTGGGATGAGTCTAAATATTACAATATTTTACAAGAAGTTTAGGAACGCTTTTTAAAGGGTGACAAAACCTATTTAAGTTCCTTAAAATAAAGAGAACTTTATATCTATCACTCTTTTTTATGAAAAAAATTTTTAAAAATATACTTAAATTAAAAATCATTTTTAATTTTACAAAACATGAATTTTTTGCGTAAAATATTAATTTTATTGACTTCACAATCCCGATTGTATTGAAATTCGGCAAATTGTCTTTATATCTATCTTGAATATATGTTATTAATTTGACCAATATCTCCATACAGCATAAGCTCCCTCATAAAAACTCTTCTTGCAAAATGGGTTTTAACTTTTATAACTCTTTAGTGTGAAGAAAGTTGTTAAAAATGGGTCAAGATTTTGCAAAAGCTTCCATTTAAGGCCCTTTTCTGGTCCAAATTAGTTTTAACTATCTATTAATATATGGTTTTATATTTTAAATTGTCTTAAATATGGACGAAATCTATTGCGATTTGGACCAATAAAAAATAAAATACACTTGAACAAAATCGGTTTAAATTTGGTAACGTTGGTAACATTAAAACTTCTTTATGCAAAAAATTTAAAAAATCCACTTAAATTATAAATCAATTCTTATTAAAAAACGCGTTTTTTTTGCTTAAAATATGAATTATATTGAATTCACTTACCCTTTATCACTTTTTCGTGTGCGTAGAAAATTATTGAAATTCACTGCAAAAGATAAAGAAACAAGAAAAAACAAATTCATTAATAAATCATGTTTAAAATAAATGTCTGTTAAATTGATAATAAAAAATATATAAAAAATTATTTACAAATACCAAATAAGTTGAATTTACTTGAAAAATATCATTGAAGCGCTAAAGCGTGAAGAAAAAAAGTAAAGTAAAAGATATATCGTTTATTTAAACTCAATTTTACTGCAGTGAGTTTATTGGCACCTAAAACAAAAAAAAAGAAGAACTTCACACACATGCTGTACACACACATAAACATACACATAGATATATGTTTGTATTAAAATTCATATAGCAACAAACCGACAAATACTAAGACATAATTTTCCATATGTCAAAAAAAAAAAACAGTAAGAATGGTATATTCGGCTATGCCGAATATTCGTACACACTTAAACATACACTCACACAAATGCTTACAAACGTATATAATATATACAAGTATTTCTTAAATATAACACGGAACACTTTGAAGTGAAATATATATAACTTAATATTATGGCAAATTTTCATTATTATCGGTCTACATCTTTTGATATACTGAATCGATTTTGCTGGTTTTAAAAAGGTAACTTCTCAGAACTATAACAAATACTCAGGCCAAATTTCATTGAGCTATGTCAATTATTGCGGACTTGAGGGTGCCAACAACAGACAGACTGACATAGCTAAATCGACTAAAAATTTGATTTGATGCAAGAATATATATTAATTATGGGGTCTCAGATGATTCCTTCTTACCGTTACATACAGAATGAAAAAGTTAACATACCCTCTTTACCACTTGTGGTGATGTAGAGTATAAAAAAGGACAAAATAAATATAGACAATTAAGGTCGTTTAGTTTTAAGAAAAAATTTAGAGTATTTATGAAATACACCCTACGTAGGTTAATTAAATTTGATGACATCAAAAAGAAAAATAAAATAAAAGAAATTTCACATAAGAATTTTAGGAAATTTCCTTGAATTTCAAGGGAATTAATTAAAATCTAACTTATTCGAGAAGATCACACATTGGTTTCAAAAATGATGTTGTACTGATAATTCTGAAGCTATTGAACCGTTGAAGATACTTTTGTAAAATTTTATCGTATCAAACGATTTAGAACAGAGGTGTTTTCTAGTTGATCGAAAGGATTTTAGGGCCCCACCGGTTTCGGAGGGTTGTGGTTTTCCTCCAAAATTAGTTATATCTGTTTATTATTATTTATTTAAATCCCTCAAAAATCATTATAGCTAAATCTGGATAGAGAGAGAGAGACTGTTTTAGATAGAAAATTTAATTTCCTTCACAAGTATTTGATATTTATGAAAACACTGGAATATTTGTGAAGATAGATAAACGTTCTTCAAGGTTAAAATGCAAGAAACTTATTCCTGTAGTTATTTAATAAAATTATTTGCCATTTTTAGAACTTAACATAAGAATTATCACTTTCATTTAAAATAAGTGGATCCCAAAAATTTTTAGAACATGTCAAGCTATGTAAACCCTTTTTTCATAATTCTCAAATTACAAAGAAGTGTTGCGAAAAAGTAGGTCGAATTCGGAAAACTCTGTTCTATAAAAATTTATTTTCTGCTTTTCTGTATTATACAGAAACTCATTTTAAGAAATTTCTTCATAATTTAAAAAAAGTGTAACTACTTTAAAACCCCCCATCACGATAGATTAACATTAAATTAATTAAATCAAAATTTGAGTCGATTTAGCTATATCCGACTGATTGTTCAGACACATTAAATATATCGACCCATAAGGAAAAACATAAACACAGATATCAGAGGGCAACCTCAAAATTATCAACAATAGAAAATTATTAACTAAGCTATACAAAATTTCGATACACCTCTAAATAAATGTGCCATATAGATCGCAATTTTAAATATAATTTTGTGAAAATTTGCTACATATATTTATTTTAATATAAAAATAAAGATGTGGTGGGGACATTATTTTACCCAGCTCCTATATATAGAGCACCTTCCCGGAATAAGGTTTTAAGCTGATAAAAATTTTAAATGTAGAACGATTCTATTGAAAATCGGTCAATTGTCTTTATATCTATCTGGAATATATGTAATTAATTTGGCCATACTTCATAAAGCTCGCACATAAGGACTCCTACTGGAAAATGGGTTTAAACATTTATGACTCTTTAAGTGAGAAGCAATTTTCAAAATATGACTCAAGATTTTTGTAATAGCTTCCAGGTCCAAATAAGTTTCTTTAAACTATCTATTAATATATAGTTTTTATATTTGAAAGGATCTTAATAAAATCCATTTCATCCAATAACAAAAAATAAAATACACTTGAACAAAAATCGGTGGAAATTTGGTAATGTTTAAAGCTAAGTACAGGTTTCGTCTAGACTGATATGAAGATATTTGAAATCCGTTTAGATATAAATAATATAACCTAAAGTGTCCAACTTTTAAAACCAGGGGACGTGATCCTATTAAGTTCACAAACTCCAAATTGAAAACCTAAACTTCCCTTCATCTCTACAATCATGCTGTACAATATCATTCAAGTAAATTTTCATTTCAAACATTGTGGCCAGCTATGGCTTTGTTATTTACGTAGAGTATTCCTGTTTCGGTTTGGACCCATATAGCATTCCTTTTCTTGTTTTCTAATTCATTTTAAGAAATTTATTTATTTAGTTGTGTCTGGTCTAAAATATATCAACGAAATTCCTGTATGCATTTTTTTCAAGTTCAAGTTTATTCTCACAAAATACCTCTTGAATATCTGAAAAATGTAACATTGACCTTGACTTTTTATATGTTTAAAAATACAATAAATTTTTTGCCAAATTCTAATATTTTTAGGGTTTTTTTACACATTATTAATATTATTTTCAGCATCTTTTTTATTCTTTTCTTGTTTTTGGTACAAAATCATTACTTAAGGGTGTCAAATAATATTTGAATTTATTTCTGTATAAATGAATAAATAAAATAAATTAATTTTGAATATTAAATTTATTTATTTATTTATTTATTTATTTATTTATTTATTTATTTATTATTTATTTGTTTATTTTATTCCCAAAACCATAAAAAGGTCATTATCTGTTGATATAGAAAATAATAACAATATTAAATTAAATTATAAATATTTATAATATAATTATAAGTATATTAACTAATTTTATAAATTTTTAATTTAATCTAATGTTATGTTAATTCTTAACATACATATTAGTTAATATAAACGAAATCGCTAAACTTACAATTTAGTTTTTTTAATTGATTGAAATTTACAATTTACAAAAATAAAATTTTATATTGTTTGAATCACTTTTGATGAAATTTTGAACCCTTTTCGGAAACCTTACCATCAAAGTTTTTACAGTGTTTTTTTTTATTGTCACTTTTCTCGTGAGGGTAGTCCAACCGCGTTTAAAATCTACCACACTTTTGGACATCATTTTGCGCTCTCCACTTCTTTTTTAACAGTACCTCTCCATTGGGCTTAACTCGGGGCAGTTTCAGTGCCTATATGGATACAAATACCACATTAATAATGTGGCTTGTATACCGTAGTGACAAGCTGCCAAGTAGGGCCGAAAATAAGTAAACACAATATGAAGTCTTATAAATGGAAGCAGACCTTTTTTGTAAACATTCCTTAATGTAAATTTCGGTTTGGCTTCTTTTTCCGCAACTACATATGGCTTGCCATACCAAGAACTTTTTGGGATCTTCCGATATCCATTATGCAGCAAAAATATTTCTTGACTTAAATTTCCGTACTCTTTGGCGTCTTAGTTTTTAACCAGTGTTTCTGCCAGAAACAGAAGATTTCATGCCGGATGTATTGGGAGCTCTTTTTAAAATGTTTTATATTTATTGGCTCTAGAAGCATCACATGTGCCATTCTTTCTACAAGAACCAAGTTTTCTGTCAACAGAAAACTTTTCTCGGTACTGTTTAATAACATTGGACGATTTGACAGAAGACCTTTTATGAACTTTTTGTAGGAACAAGTTGGATTTTTTGGAAAATATTTAAATTATTTTAATCAGATAACAACTGAATATTTTTTTGACATTAAACATAAACTGACATGTTTTACACAGGTAACACGATCGAAAAATATCAAATAATACTTGAGTTAAAAGTATTAATGAAAAACCTGTGCAAAGAATTTTTCAATTTTAGTTCTTATTTTAGTTAAAATATTATTTACTTCTGAAAACCATAAATTTGAATTTAAATATTGCAATTCATTAATATAATTTTAATTACAATAAAGATATATATTTTATGTAAATCTCTTCAGTCAAATATATAATTTATTATTTACTTTTTATAATCGAAATCCAACAAAAAACGAGAAATAAAATATCCATTTAAAATATTTACTTATCTTTACACGCACACATTTTTCAGATAACAAATTTTCAAACTCATAGAACGTTTTATGAATTTCATTTTAATATTTGAATTTATTATTTAAATTTAAATATCGTTTTTTTCTCTCTCAAATACTCTAGTTACAAAATTAAATGTATATAAATATTAATGTTTTCTACATTTTACCAAAATTTATTAGGATATTTTTACCTTATTTTTGTAAAGAATATTTAAGCAAAAAAAACTTTATTACATACACACACATACACATAAACTGTATAAATGTAGTTGTGCAACGTCTTTGAATATTATTACAAATTCTTTGCAATATTTTAAAAGTTTTTATTAGTATGGTTTTACTTTGATTGCATACAAATATACACACATATTTGCATACATATGTAAAAACTATAAAATTGTAAACTTAAACACACTTGCATATAAATGTGTGCGAAAATATTAGGGTGGTTCAAATTGAATAAAGTACATTTTTAATACCTTAAATTATCACAAACACATCGCCAAGACTAAGATATTTGTTTTGCAGGAATTAAGCTAAGACCCTTTTTGGAATCACCCTAATATGCATATATACACATGCATATCTTATTAATCTAAAGTTGCGATAAATTCTTGAATTTAATGTGGAATGATTTCATGCACCCTACAGATGATATACAAAGTGCAAAAATATACATATAATATTAAAGTGATCACTATTTTTTAATATTTCAGTTCGTGGATCATTTTCCTAATTCAGTTTCCAGATCAGTTCCATGTCCTACCCCTAGGTCAGGTTTCAGTTAATTTTTTGTCTAACACATGATTCTGCTCCCACTTCATTTCTGTTCTTGGTTTAGGTTCTATTAAATATTCTGTTTCAGCCTCTAATTCAGATTCTGGTTCAGTTCCTTACACAGTTCCAAAACCAATTTGTAGTCAAGTTCAGTTCTTGTCGACTTTCCAGCTAATTTTTTAGTCCAGCTACAAAATCAGATTCTGATTCATTTCGTTTTTCACTTCGTAGATTAATTCCGCGTGCAGCTGCTAGTTTATTTTTTTCGTTCTGTTCCTAGATCAGTTTCAGGTTCACTTTCTTTATTCACTTCCTAGACTAGCGTATTAATTTATTTTCCGGATCAGTTCCAATTTTAGTTCTTCATGTGATTTAGTTCAAAGTACAATTTCTTGCTCAGTTATTTGAACAATTCCTATAACTGTTCCCAGTTCTTCTCTTGTTCAGTTGCTATTTATGTTAAATCAGTTATAGTTGTTTTACGAACGGAATTAAAACACGAACTAAGCTATACTTTTCTAATTAATGTTTCAAATTTATTCTGTTCCAGCTCATTTCTTTTATATTTACAGTTCTTTTTAAGATTTTTTCTTCTTGTCCATATTTCTGTTCTAGTTTTTTAGTTTTGTTCCAATTCTGTTCTGTTTTAGTTCTGTTTTGTTTGTTTTGTTCTAGTTCTGATCTAATTCTATTCTAGTTCTGCTCTACTTCTAGTCTAGTTCTGTTCTGGTTCTATTCTAGTCCTTTTCTAGTTCTATTATACCACTGTTTAGTTCTCTTCTAGTTCTGTCCTAGTTATGTTCTGGTTCTGTTCTAGTTCTGTTTCAGTTCAGTTTTGGTTATGTTCTAATTCTGTTTCAGTTCAGTTTTGGTTATGTTCTCTTTCTGTTCTGGTTTTGTTCTAATTCCAGTAATGTTTAAGTCCTGTTATAGTTCTGCTTTAGTTCTATTCTATTTTTATAATTATTTTGTCCTACTCAGTTCTAGCACAGTTCTCTTCTAGTTCAGTTTTTTTTCTAATTTGCCGTTATTGCGTATTTGAACTTTATTTGTAGGGTAATTCCAAACATATTCGTTATATTTACTTTCTTGTTTTTAAGCATATTGAAGATATTAATAAAGCTTTAAAGTTTTTTCAGCAATTTTTAAAAGTATTAAATAGGGGGTAAACGTGTTTTTATAAATGAACTCATACTCGAATTTTTAACAGAAACTTGGTGCACTGGATCGTATAAGTCATAATTAATATAGAAGTGATAATTGTGATAAAAATAAAATTTAATTTTATTTCACCTTATTAAATCTTTTAGGTCATCAATTTGAAAATATAAAAATCTCATACTTTAGCGTTATTATTTCTGATTTATTTATATCTTAAATCCAACACATTTAATTATATGAAAAATATTCAATGGATTATTTTTACAAGGGAAAAGAATTTGTTAAAATATAACAAATTTATATGTAGATTAAATTGTTATAAACCTGTCTACAATTTAGTTATTTTGTGGTTAAAATAAATGAATAAAAATGCACAATAAACACACACACTGACAAATAAAAATTAATATCTTCAGACATCTGGATTTGTAATGTCAATGTCATCGCCTAAATAAGAGCAGCAAACAATTCATAGGAAAATAAGATTAAGAAAACAAAGTGAAAGAATATATAAAGATACGAATGTAATAAAGTTCTTACAAGCTTTTAGTTTTTTTTTTAACAAATGTAATCGCATAAAAAGAATTTTGCTCTTTTTTACATTTTACGAAAAAATGTAAGAGACGAGATGAAATGGAGATAAAGATTATATAAAGTGTGAAAAATGTTAATAAACGTCATTTGAGAAAGAATGAATTTTTTAAGATTACAATAAACAAAAGAAGAGACTAGTTTAGTTTGAATTAAGTTACACGTCAGTTTTACTTCAGTTCTACAGCAGTTCTATTTCAGTTCTTATTCAATTCTTCAGTTCTAGTTCAGTCCGTTCTACTTCAGTTCGAGTTCAGTTCAAGTTCAGCTCTAGTTCAGATCAACTTCCGTTCTAGTTCAATTGTAGTTCAGTTCTAATTCAATTGTAGTTTAGTTCAAGTTCGGTTCTAGTTCCATTTTAGTTCAGTTCTAATGCAGCTCTAGTTCTGTTCTAGTTCCATTTAAGTTCAGTTCAGGTTCAGTTCTAGTTCTGATCTAGTTCTGTTTATTAAATCTTTATGTTAACCTTAAATAAATGTCTTTGAATGTTAAAGGAGTTTCTTCGTCTCTTTGTAATGAATTTCTTCTTAAGTACCACAAAACATTTAATTAATACAACAACGAGAGAAACAAATAGAATTTACTTCATTATCATTTAAAATCGAACCATAAACAAACATATTTAATGGTTTTTAGTTACATACTTCAAACACGCATCAAAAGCGATACAAATAAAAGCAGCAACAACAACAACAAATGCTTTATCTTAAAATGACAATAATAATGTTATTGTTTATTATGTATGAACTTAAATAATCGCTAACAATCGCTAGTTAAGAGAACAAACACTCGATTAAATATCATTATTATTATTATTATTCCTCTACTATTTTATTCTATTTTTATTACCACTTAGCAACATCATTATTGTATATCGCCCACAACATCATTATCATCCAAAAAATAAAATTTTTATCATTATGGAAGACATTATTGACAAGAAGAAGAGTGTTGGAGAAAATAGTAAATAATTGAAAACATTTTATAATTGGAAGTAAAGAGAAAGTGTTAATTTGTAAATATTTACTTAAAATTATATTTAAACATCTCAGAATTGATAAAGTAACAATAACTAGTATATATAGTACTTGTAATGGGGTGAGATCGAAAAATTCTTACATTATGCATATTTGTTAATAAAAATTAAACCACGAAACATACAAATTTTATTTTATTACTAACAATTTATAATTTTATTTATTTAATTTAAATTATTATAACAGTTTACAAAAAAAATTGTTCTATAATTTTAATCTCTAATGATCACTTTTTTGTGCTTTAAAATTCTCTCTAAGAAAGAGCCCAATACCTCTCCACTGCCCCTAGCTTCACTCATTTTGAAAGATTTGTCTCTCTTGATACTTGAGCTTGTCTACCATAATGACAGTTGCCAAATTAGGCCACAAATAATTTAATAAATTATGAAGACTCCTTTGCCCTAACTGCATATTCACTGCCATACCAAGAACTTTTTGAGAAATTTTAACTGCTTTTATGTCCAAAACTATTTAAACATTGTTAACCAGGTAGCTGTGAAAAATCTGTCATCCATTATGCAGCAAAATTATATTTTTTAACTTGAGTTTAGCCCCAAGATTTTTTGCGTTCCTGTGAAGAACTTTTAAATTAGCATTAACTTTTCGTGCAAAATAATCCGATTAATGAACTAACCGGGCTATTTTCCCATCGGTTATGTTGGGGGCGTTATATTTTTTGACTTTAGAAACATCATGTGGACCTTAACTAGGTTTTCTATCAATGGACAAGTTCTTCCGGTACTGTTTTAAAAATATTGACAACAATTAAACGGCAGACCTTTGGTCGGATTTTGTTGAAAATATTTAATAGTTTAAATAGTTTTTCGGATCACTCATTTTAATCAAATTAACAATATGATTCATTTATTTGACATGAAATATAATAACATAATAAATCTAATAATACTTGTGTTAAAAATTGTAATGAAAAACGTTTGTTAAGAATTTTTCAATCGCAGTCCTTATATAAGAAATATAGAGATTTTATAATATAGTAAAAGGAAAAAACATTGAAGGACTTGATAGTCTGGAATAAACGTAAAGGAGAGTAGATAAAATACAGACATTTTTGAAGTAGTTAAAATAATGTTTAAAACATAAGACTTTGCACAGGACATGTAACACAATAAACTGGGTTCATAAATATAACGAAAAAAATAATAAAACGTTGAGGATGATAATGATGACACAATGACAACTATGATGACAACAACAGTGTTGTTAAGTACGCGAAATGGGAATATAAATACAAACACATTCTTTTTCAAAATTTATTTTAAATAACTTTATTTCCAAACAAAAAAAAAATACAACTCGTAACGACAACAAAAACAACAATAGTAAGAAAAAAATGTTAAAATGTACATAAATAACTACAGCCGTAAGTAACAAATACAACCAGAGAGAGAAAAAATAACGAGATATAAAATGACAACTATACTTTAATAATAACTGTTAACAAGGACAATCCCAAACAATAACATCAACACCATCGCCATTTTGCTATCTATTTATTTACCCGGAAATGAAAATGAAAATCATAAATGTCTTTGGGTAAATGTTACATACACAGATACATACTTAAAAGAAAAAATTCAAAATAACAACATTGAAAGAGAAACACCAATTTGAAAGTGTTTATTTTATGGTTTTTACAATGATGTTTTATGCTACAAGTTGTAGCTTGTTTAATAATAATAAATAAATAACAATAACAACAAAAAGAAGCATGATGTACTAAAATTAAAATCTAGCTACAAACAAGTAAAAATGCTATATTCAGTTATGCCGAATCTTCAATACTCTCCACAACAAATGCGTGTGAAATAAATATGTTTTGTATCGTGAGTAACGCTAAGATGATTCCTTCATAGCGTTACCCACAGAATGACAAAGTTAATATACCCTCCTCACCACTGGTGGCAGGTATAAAAAGCGTCATTTAAAAGCTGTTATTTGTTGAAGAATTTATGAAAAATGAATAAATGAGTTTGTGTGTATGTGTGCGTCTTATTATAAAAAGAAAAGAAAATTGAAAATGTTTAATACTTTAAGATGTATAAACGAAATAATTTCGTATCAAATAAAAAACACATGTTAACAAAAAGCAAATGTACTAAGAATAGTCATCATATATATTTAAAAGATGAAAGTGATATTTGCATATGTATTTAAGAAATAATTTACATATGTAAATGTTCTCATACATGTGAACAGTGGAATTGTTTCTACTGTACTGAGTTTAGTTCCTATGTCAATTTCTAGTACGGTTGCCAGCTCAATACTTTTTGGCTTCCAATTCAGTTTTTAATTAAATTTCTAGATCAGTTCCAAATTCAGTTTTAAGTTTAATTTCAAGATTAATCTCTAGTTTGGTTCCCAGTTCAATTCCTGTTTAAAGTTCAATTCTTAGAGCAGTTCTTGATTAAGGTTCTAGTTCAGTTAAATTCCAAGATCAGTTCCAAATTCAGTTCCAAGTTTAATTTATAGTTTGGTTTCCATTTCATTTCCAAGGTCCGTTCTAGTTCTGTTCTAGTTTAGTTCTATTTTGTTCGACTTCTCTTCTAGTTCTGTTCTAGTTCGCTTCTACTTCCGTTCTGTTCTAATTATATTCTAGTTCTTTTTTAGTTCTGTTCTAGTTCTGTTTTAGTTTCATTCCAGTTCTCTTCAAGTTCTTTCGTAGTTCTTTAGTATTTTTTCTTAGTTCTGTTTTAGTTCAGTTCCAGTTCTGTTGTAGTTCCGTTCTAGTTATTTTTCAGTTCCGACGCAATCAAATATTAAAAATAAAATAAAACATTTCTTCTTTTAATATATTTTAATTCTTCTGAAATTTGTGTTAAAATTAAAAAAGCATCCAATTAAAACCACGGTAACCTCAATAATACGTTATTAATACTCAAACCAGTGTACATCCGGAAAAACAGTTATGTCGACAAAAAAATATATGAGTATGTATTTTATTATTCTTCCCTTTAAACTCTTATTTCTCACATGTAAATTGCAAATGGATAAACGAGAATAAAGAATTTTGAGGGAGAAAACGTCAACCTTCAAAAATGTTGTAACCAAAATATTTTCATATTAAAATTGAAAATCCTTAAAATTACTTCTTTTTTATATTTAACCGTTTAATTTTTTCTTTTCTTTTGATAAGGATTTACATAGATTAAGCTTAAGAATAGTTTATGAAGAGCGAAGCATAAAAACACACACAAAGGGACAAATAAGAAAATTTCTTCGAAAAAGGAAGTGAATTAGGAAAAATAAATATAAAATATATGAACAAAAAATTTAAATAAAATGAAATCGAGAAAACAAAACAAAATAAAAAACATTGACAGCAGCTAATACGGAAATAACTGCGGAAAAATAATATTTTTGTATATCATTTGAAAATTATCAACAAGGATGGGGACGAGGATGAGGAACATAAGAAGGGTCTTGTTGTATTTTTATTTTATTTTATGTTTAGTATGTTACAAAAAGGGACTTACTGACTATATAACAATTTTTAACAACATTATCCCAGATGTCCTAAAAAAAATATAATCACACTAACACATTGACAAATCTACATGTAAATACATATAAATGTTATATTTTTAGACGCACACATACAAACACTTGCTTGTACTTTTATGGAAATTCTATGTTGTTTTTATTATTACGTTTTTGTTATTGTTGTTAATGTTGTATTTGTTATTAAAACTGTTATCTGCAGTAGTTTGTTGTTTTAATTTTTATGCGGTTTAGATATTTTTTTTGCGGATTTTACGCCCCTAATTTTCGGTGTTAAAGAAAATTATGTTATTTTTTCATTAAGGCGCAAAATGTTTATGAATATTTTATAGCAATTTTTATGATTTTATGAAATTTTCAAATAATTTGGCTGAAAAATTATATCAACAGTTTCAAATATTAAATTTGAGAGAAAATAAAAATTTAAGATTTTCAGGATTTTTTCAAAATTGTAAATTAAAATAAATATTTTAAGAAATATGTGAAAATTAAAAAAAATCTAAATAATTCAGTTATATTAGGTGTATATAAAATATATAGTATTTTAAGCATAAAAGGCAGTTTAACACAAGTGTAAATATCAATATACCAATAATTATAGATAAAGACTATATTAACAGCTTTGAAGAAAATGCACATTTAGATCTGTATGGGAACTACAGCCATGGATCCTATGAGCTTAAAACTCCATTTCTATAGAAGCTACTGAAATATTGGACCGAACACCCTTACCCCGTACATAAGGAAATAGTCTTATAAGGTGATTATGAGTGTGAATCTGTAACTTTGTAACTATTACATATTTTTTAACAAAATTGATATATAAGAGGACAAGTTGTTAGTGGATCCTATGGTTGTGGAGTAAGGTTGGTCATCCCTGGTACGAAATATAAAAGCTAGAACTGTACTAAAACTGAACTAGAGCAGAACTAAAACTGAACTAAAACTGAACCAAAGTAGAACTGAACTATAGCTGAACGAGAACTATTGTCGAAAATTTCTTATAACGTTAATAAAATTCACAAGGATTTTAAAGGAAATAGACAGTAATAAAGGGCAAATATTTTTTTATAATCCAGGAACTACAGCAGTATTACAATTCTGACAATTTTTTAAATTGTTTACTTTAAAGTTAAAGAAAATATTAAATATTTTTAATATTGTAGTTATTTCAGATATCGGTTAATAATTTTTTATTGAGCTGATTTGATTAAGTAACATTCTGTACCGAACAACAACAAATTGTAATTATTATGAAAGTGAGCGTTATATCAATAAAAGGACGGATATAGATAATGTTGTACTGATTTTGATTTAATTCAAAAAGGTACTTTTTGGATTTGTATATAATTACTTCTGGGTATAGCACCCTGAATAAAAAGTCCATACAAAAGAAAATCGGACATAATATTGAAAAAATTAAATCACGATATAACTCTAGGATGTCTCATGTTTCACTACTTGTTGACATCTTGAAGTGTTGAAATAATTCTTAATTTTAAATCTTTATTTTAGTACAAAATCGCCAAAAAAGTGATACTGATTCAAAGAATACACTTCAGATCCAAACATTAATAAGAACGCATATTACCCTCAATCGTCTAATATATTTCTTTGTTCAATAAAAAAATTGATAATCTGTCAATATTTGAAATCAGTTAAAAATATAAAGTAGATTATATATCAAAGAAGGTCCCAAAAATTACATCATATTGACTGCATTTTTTTCTTATAATCTAAATCTTCCAATTTTGCACATGACATTCTTTGCCATTTGACAGAAAAACAACTTGAGCGAAATACAATAAATTTAAATTTTGTGGCTAAAATTATCAAACTCTCACTAATGGAGAAAAATTAAAGTAGAACGCAACTTAAATAATTGTCAGTAAAGGCACAGAGATAAGAAATTTGTTAAAGATTCCTAATTATTTATTTAATGTTAGAGGAACATACTTATAAGTCCCACATGGATTTTATTTTGAAGTTTCGGCTTAAAGTCTCATCTTTATAAATGTATTTCAAAAAATATTTAATATTTCACAAAAATTCAGTTTTCTCGTTAAACTACTGTAAAAACATGAAAATCAATCACATTCAATGTTGACTTATTTTCAATATAAATCAAATCATGAACAATAACTCATATTTACTCTTAAATTGTGAAAAAATAACTTTAGCTGAATAAAGAGAATAAAAGTTTAGTACATAAAATAGAACTCTCGTTACCATTTATTCTCTCATTTAACAAAACCAACTCAAATCATTCCAAATAAAGTAACATTTTCTAAAAATATAGAAAAATAAAGTGAAAACAATTACGGTGATATCGTGTACCAAAATAATTAAAAGAATATTTAAAAAAAGTATCCGTTTTTTTTTTTTGATTGAAAAGAAATTCTTTTGTTAAGAAATTTGCTGATACATTTAATTCTATTTATTGTATTTAAATGATATTGTGCACAGTGTTGCAAAACGAATTCATTGGAAATAAATCTGTAAAATTTAACACAATAATTGCAGAGGAGTCTAGCATTAAGATGTTCGGCTCCATGGGCGGAGTTATAACGCAAAGTAATAGTAAGAATTAAGATCGACAAAATCTCAACAGTTTTATTTTTTATACCCTCTACCACCAACACAAGTTGGGAATAGGGTATATTAACTTTGTCCTTAAGTGTGTAACTGTCTGTTGTAGACACGCTCAAATTCACAATAATTGATAAAGCTTAAGAAAAATTTGCCCTGATTTGTTACATTCCTGAGAAGTTTCCTATTTCAAATCAGCTAAAGATATAGACCGATATCTGAGACAACCTCTAAGTTCCAGCCAAGAGTTTAGAATAAAATTTTGTCATAATATAAAGTTATATATGTATATGTTCAGTAGAAACTTATTAATTGTTACTGTGTTGAATTTGAGAAAAACGTTTATATAGTGTATATGTTTACGCGTGTATGTATATAACATAACGTATTTACTAAATCGCATTTGTGGTAAAGGGTATTGAAGTAGTAAAGATATCAACATTTATGTTTATATTTTTGTTGCAAATTATAAAGAATATTCTACCACAATACACGTTTTTGTCCGATTTAATTTCTTCAAAATAGCTAAAAATTCGCAAAATTTTGTATATCAAACTAAAAATTAAAACCTTTTCGATTAATAATAAAAAACAATAAACCGATATTATAAGAAATATGTTTTTAAATTAATATCAAAGGTGAAGCAAATTTTTAGTTGGGTGATATTAACAGTCTTTTCTAATCGTAATTTCAACAAGTAACAGATTATATAACTTAAATGTCTATAAATACTTTATATTCATATGAATCCTTAAATAAACAATAAGTCATCACGAACTCCTGTTTTGTTTAATAACACTCAATTTGATTTAAATGTGAATGTTTTATATTTTATTTTTCTCCCTGGATACCCCTGAATGTTTAACTCAGTTCACTTTTCCAAGTCTGTTAAATTCGTAGTTTTTCATAAGATAAACCACTACAATTGATGAATAAAAGAATATTAATTTTGTCATTCGGCGTGTAACCACAAAGAAGGAATCAAAGACAACACAAAGTTTGTATACTTTTTCATCATATTTAAATCTGAATCGGAGGAGTGAGATCCAATAATTCTTAACATACATATACATTTGTTAATAAAAACGGAATCACTAAACTTAATATTAATTTTGTCTATTTGATTGAAACTATTATTACAATTAACAAAAATAGATATTTATATAATTAGAATCACTGGTGATGAAATTTTAAACCTTCCCGTAACTCTTTCAATAAAATGTTTATAATATTTTTTACCACTTTGCTGAAACAGGTAGTCACTCTCCACTTAAAATCTACCAACCTTTTGGACACATTCTTCGTGCTGTTCAATTTTCTTAAATCTGGACAGTTTGGATGATTTGCCTTTCTTGGTACAAAAAACATATTACAATTTCCATACTTTGCTTTTGGGCTCTAAATTTTTAAACATGCATTAGCGTTATTTGTCATGCCAAATAGTCCGAGCACTGAGTTAAGCGGACTATTTTCTTACCGAATGTGAGCACTTTTGAAAGTGGTTTTAATTTTTTGGTCTGGAAACATTATGAAGACTATTTCTCCCGATAATGTATAATAATAACATTGGAAACTGTTTGACGGCAGACTTTGAATGCTTGTACAACTTTTTGTAGAACATAGTTTGTTTTTGTGGAAAATATTTAATAATTTTATTACGGACTATTTTTCTGGTCACACATTTTAATCTAATTAACAATATGGTGTCCCCTTAAAAACAAAGTATCTCTGAAACAATAACAGCAGATCTCTCCATTGTGTGCGCGTGAATAAAACTTTAATGATATGAAAATTAAACAAAGTTTTGTAAATTAAATGGTAAAGGGTATTCAATATTCGACACAACCAAATATTGAATACTCTTGTTGCTTTTTTTTTTTGTTCTTGGTGATTGAAGTATTGGGCCTCCTTGTTAAATATGTATTAAAAGTTGAAACATTTATTTTCGTTAAGATAAATTGTTAGACTCATCAATTATGTGCCCTTTTTCGACAAGGATTCACATACAAAAAAAATTAAAAAGAAAAGATTTTTTTTGTAAAAAAACAACAACAAAAATCCATTTTGATTCATATATTTATTGTTTTCTGTTTGGAAAATTTTGTGGTAAGAAATTTTCACTTCTTTTTTTCTCTTTTTGCGAAAAAAATGAATTTTAATGGTGAAGTTGATAATGAATTTTAAGACATAAAAACAAAACATTTATTTCAGTTAACACACACAACAACAAAAAGGAAACTTGCCACATATCAAACAGAAATGTAAAAAAATTGATTTTAAATAACACCAAGATGTTGGAACATTTTCAAGAAAAGACTTAAATTGTTAACTTACTGATGTTAAATATCATTAACACTTTTTCTTTGCGAAGAGAGAAGTTTTCTTAAAATTTATGTTCTCTGAAGAACTTTAAAATAGAAATCAAATCAAAATCTGAGTCGATTTAGCTATGTCCGTCTGTATGTCTGTCTATTATTGACACGCTCACATCTACAATAATTGACAGAGCTGAATTTGGATAGAGTATTTGTTATAGTCCTGTGAAATTGTCATTTATAAATCAACAAATAAAAATGAATTTTTTTATAATATTGGAAATATTATTAAACTTCAGTTTCATTCCAAAAATTATCAAAATCGGTTCACTAGGAAAAATTATAGCTAAAAATATAACTAATATTATGGCTCATTATATGTTCCTGTGTTATACTTAAGAAAAACTTTTATATAACGTATACGTTTGTTATTGTATATGAAAGTACGTATGTACGAAGTACTACATTTTTATTTCATACGCATTTTTTGTGGAGGGCATTGGAGATTCGACATTTAGGAATATGGCATTCTTACTGCTTTTTTGTTTTAGTTCAAAAAATTCAACTCTCTAAAGAACGATCGGACCAACCGTAGCGTATTGCCAGCTTCATTTGTAATTGTATTTATGAAAACTCATATTTTTATAAAAATGTCATCAGTGAATTTTGTTGGTAACGAAAACGAATTATAATTGGCAGCATTTCTGCCCTACTATAACAAAAAATATCAAGGATTATCGCTTAACAAACATTGTGAAAGGTTTTTCTAATTATAAATAAAAACATTAATTTTCAATTCATTTGTAAAAGTCTTAAATATTAAAACACGATGATGTTTAGCAAAAAAAAACTGTACGTTAATGTGAAATTCACAAATAATATCGACAGTTTTCACAATTAATATTAATGGTTTTTTGGTTGCAAAAACTTTTTTTACTAAAAAAATCTTTATTTCAACAAAAATTTTTTTTATAATTTTAATTTTAAATTTTATTTTGTGACTAAAATATATTTTTTTAGTAAACTGAGTTTTTAATTTATAATTTTATTTTTATTAAAAATGTTTTTTTTTTAATTTTTATTAACATTTTATGTTATTTCTTTTTTTTTTTTGTAAGTAATAATTTATATATTCATTTCAGAATTATCTTATTTTTTATTAAAATTAAATTTTTAATTTTTTTAAACATTAAATTTCTACATTTCTATAATTATAATTTTATTAATTGTTTATGTAAACGTGAATTTTGAATTTAAAAAATAATAATTTTATTTTTTATAAAAGATTTGATTTTTGTAGAGACACAATTTTTAACTTTTTATTAAGAACTGATTTTTTAATGAAAAAATTAAAACTTCTTTTCCATTCCAATTTTTAAATATAAATTGAATTTTTTTTATTAAAATTGTAATTTTTTCATTAAAAACTATTTGAAATTTTATATTTAATTATAAATTGGTTTTTCAATTATAAAAAGTTGAATTATATTTTTTTTAATAAAAGACGAATTTTAAAATTTTTATTAAAAATAGATTTTTAAATTTTTATTTAAAATTTAAATCTATATTTTCAAAATTCTTAAATTCAAATTTTTTATTAAAAATAAAACTTTTACTCTTTTTATGAAAAAAATAATTTTTTCATTTAAATTGAATTTTTAAATTTTTTGCTAAAATTTGAAATCCTATTTTTCTTTTCTGAACTTCATTTTTAATTTTTTTCCATTTTGAGTTGATTTTTTTTATTAAAAATAATTTTTGGAACATTAAATTGTTATAATAAATTAAATTTTTACCAATCTTATTTTTTTAATTAAAATTAATAATTATTTTAATAAAGCTTTTTGACTAAATCGGTGCAAGAATTTGAAATGAGGTAAAAATTATGATAAAAGTTTTCTGAAAATATTTAAATTTTGATATGTTATCGGGTGTTGGAATCAATTAAAGTTTAAAATATTTTACCTTTCTTTAATAATTGCAAATACGTACTTATTTATTAAAATTAAAAGTTTCCAAAATACTTTTCACTTTTCAAGTAGTCATCTTAAGTCCTCGAAGGCGTCATCAAGACCTCAACTGTTAATTATTTGTTATTGTCCAACTATTTCCTTAATAATCATTATAAGTTTCCAAACAAACATAACATCACAAAATCTCACAATTACACTCCAATTTCTTTATAAAACTACAAAATTCTGAGTTTCATTCAAATCATATGTTTTCTCTTACAAAAAATTACCTTATTAATCAATTTTCCTGGGAATTAATAATTAATTTATTTGTTAGGGATAACATATTTTTATGTTAGTGTTGTTGTTTTATTGTTTTTATTAATAACAACATGATGTCTATGTCTCCATCTCCCTCTGTCTCTTAAATACTCAGCATGTCATTTATTCAATAAATCACAACAATATTTTGTCATACTCGTGTGATAACACATTGTAGCATTTTCTTATCTAAATAAAAATATTAGTTTTAAGCTCTTCACAGTGTTTCCAAATCGGGTGATTTGGGAAAAAATTCTGTAATTTTTGACCTGAGAAATCTGCGAGTTAATTGATAGATAAGGATCTCTTTAAAATTATAAAAATATTGATGTAACTTCCAATTAAGGATGTTTCCTCTCATCTCAGTTAGTCACCACCTACGCACGCACAAGATATTTAACATGAAAGCAAAATCAAAAGACTTGGAAATAATGGCCCGCAATATTGCTCACAAATATCCAGACAAACAAAGCTTAGAATATTCAGCACATGTGTAGAATCAACTTTGTTGTATGGAAATGAAACCTTGAAATTTAAAGAAATTTGCTTTATAAGTTTCCGAGATATGCGATATTTAAAGTTTCGTTTCCTTAACCACAAATAATAAGTCGTCAAAGCCAAATTTTCGTATTAGTTATGGAGGTATGCGAATTAAATGTTTCGTTTGTAAGGAGGATACTTTCCTCCGAGGCTCTTCCTAAATTTCTTTAGTGTTTAACGTTTTTCACTAAAGACATTATCCGTGTGCCAAATTTTATAATAATTTAATAACCTGTTTAGTCAACATCTATGGTCAAAATTTTCACTTTAAAGAGGTTATCTAAGATATCGATCTATAACTTTATTTCTATTAAATCGGTTTTGCCGATTTTAAAAAGGAATCTTCTTAATTAATAGCAAATACTTAGCTCGAATTTCATGGAGCTCTTTCAATTGTTGTGGATGTGAGCGCGCCAATAACAATCAGACGAACATAGCTAAATCGGTTCAAATTTTAATTTAATGCAAGAAAGTATAGTTTTTCGATGTCTTAGATGATTCTCTCATGGCGTTAAACACTGAATGAACATCTTAATATGCCCTCATCATCATTTGCAATGGTGCAGGGTATACAAATCCGTTAAAAATCTGATTTGTCCAAAAAGTTAGCAACACTTATTCAATGATAAAGCATTTTTTTCGGATTTTATAACTTTTTTATTTTTCTATATACAAGTCAGAACGGGAATTTGTGCAAAGCTGGAAACATTTTAAAATGGTCTTTTGCACATATTACATATGTGAGGTAAACATCAAAAAATTATGTACTTCCGGACGGTCCTTTAATCATGTTTTATACGGGATGACATTTTGGACATTTAGGTATACATTTTTTAATTCTCTGATTTGTGAACACGTTCATATTCAGTTTATTGAAATTTCAATTAAATACCATTATTCGCTTCAATTTTGTTTAAAATTTAACGTTTGGCCTGAGGGGGGAAATGGTCTCCGACTACGGTTCAAATCAGATAGAGTCTTTACTCTTCCAATAATCAAGACTTCTTTCGAACTATAACTAAAATCGTTTTGGAAACACTGTGCTTTGTTAAACTCTGCTTTCTGTAGATATCTATTATATTTGTTGGGCAAAAAATTTACCTTGTTTGTTGTATAAATGTCCGTCTGTTAGTTTATGATACGATGTAGTACATGTGACATATATATATACAAATTAAATATATAAACGTGTTTTTATAAACACTAGAGATTAATATTTATTTAGGAACATACAACTAAAAATCAGAGGTGATAGATTTACTTTTTTTGGATTTTTGTGTACAAACATTGATTATGATGTTGTTTTTGTATTTTTTGTACGTGTCATCGTCAAAATTTTCATTTTTATTATTTTGTTGTTGCTTTAACTGTCACTGCTCCTGCTACTGTTACTGTCACAGTTACTACTGTTTTAGATATTTATCTTTATGTTGTCAATTATTAATCAAAGTTTGTTATGGTCTTAACACCTGCTTCAGTCAGTTATTGTGCGTACATTTCCTCAATTTTTGTTTTTCGGCAGGAATGAGGATTGAAGAGACTTCGAATGAAAGACTGAATGAATCACTGACTGAAATGTTGATACATGTTGTCATCAAACACTTTTAAAGTCCAAGTCATCTTTTGTCAATAATTTGCTTTTTCAAGAATTATTGGCGATTTGGATGATTTTGTTTTGACTTTCTTTTATTTACTTCAATTTAAGAGAAAATCAATTTAAAATACAATAAAAGTGATTTAGTATAAGTTAAGCAGAGTGTAAGTGATTGGTTGTATTTGTGTCATGGGGTTTTTTTGTCAAGGGTCTTGTTTTGAGGATAAACGTAAACACACAAACAATACTAAATCGGTCAGTAATTAAATATGTTATTTAATTTTGAAGGTTTAATGGAGGAAAATTTAGATGAAAATTAATTAAAATTTGAAATTAAAAGAGTAAATGTCTGTCAAAACCGACGTTAAGCAGCGGAAAAAATACGGTACGGACCCCATAATTTGGTTTTGTGTTTTATTTTTAAGTGTGTAATTGTAGTTCAAGTGGTGCTAAAGAAAATTATGTATCAACCCCATCCCTGGTTTAAATATAAACTTTTAAGAAGAATCAAATTAAAAAGTGTTTAACAAGAATTAATTTTAATTTAAAAAATCTTTGAACTTTATTTTCTTAAGTAGGAAAATTTATTTGCAGATTTTAGTCCATTAAGAATGCAGAGTTCATTAAAAAATACTGAAAAAAGTTATTTATGACACTAGCAGAATGGCCCACCACGGCCGTCATCATCATTCTTTTGTACCCTTTAATGTCAATTTTATAGGTTAAAATGATGGTATTTATGATTGACCTTAAAGGAAACATAAGAATGCTAATGACGGCCGTAGCGGGCTAGAAAATGACTCAATATTTATAACAAGGAACCTTAAAATTGTCCACATTCTTTTAAAGAACTCATTGATCGGCCTTCTCCTTTATCGTAGGTAATTCTAGTTCAAATTTTAATATTAATTTTATTACAAAATGTTGATAATTCATTATAGCGTTTCGCGGAATATAACTACATAAAATGCTTGAAAATCCGAAAACATGATAACGTTTATTTAATAAAATTATAAGTATCTTGGAAATTAGGTAAAACAATGCAATATATGTACCAAACATTATTTAATTTAGAAAAAGTCGGGTTTAAAATTCACTTTTTTTGGGGTTTCTTTGAATTGGAATTAGTGATAGTGAATTTATATTGCAATTTATATCTGTCAATTACTTTCTTATTAGAGACCAAAATTCGTTTGAATTGCATTTGAATTTATTCGCATTCTGTGCCTAAAAACTTTAAAGTAAAAAAAAACACCGAGAAATAGAGGAGAAAAAAAGAAAAGAGGATAATGTAAGAAAATTAAGGAAAACTAACCACTAGTTTTGGTACACTGAGAAAACGTATTGTTATCATCATAGTTTCCGGAATTTTATTTTAGTGTCGAGTTAAACTGTTTTGAGAACCAATATATTTCTAAATAACAGATCTATATACAAATATATTGTGGGATACAATGCATACCGTTAATTTCTTTCTATGTATTATTAGAAAAATAACGGTTGAAAAGCCATTTAACTGTTCTATATACTACTATATCGAAGTCTTATCAAACATACATTTGAAAGAAAGCATTCTGATGAAGCAAAAAAAAAATGGAATAGAAGAAAAATGAAGATTAAAAAGAGATTTCGAAAGATTTTAAAAAGTAAAAAATGAACACTGGCGTTTACATTGGAATGCTAATTTAACGATTTCATCACAAAAACAGTTTCTTTTTTTGGGGTGGAAAACTATTTTAGTAAATTATATGCAAAGAAATCAATAAGAAATGAGAACGAAAAATTCTTAACACACTTTTTTATTAAAACTTTTGTCAATCTGATTAAAATGTTTCACCAGATAAGAGTGAATACCAAAATTATTAAATATTTTCAACAAACTCAATATGGTACTACAAAAGGTCAAACTGTTCCCAATGTATTTAAACAGTACCAAGAGAACTTGTCTTTTCATGGAAAACCTGGTTCAGAAGGAATGGTCTACATGTTGTTTCTAACGCCTAAAAATAGAAAGCATTTTCAAAAAAGCATCCAATACAACCGGTAGGAAAGCAGCCCGTTGAGTTTAGTACTCGGACTATTTGCTAATGCAGGTTAAAAACATACAAGGTCAAAAAGTTCCTGACTGGATAATAAAAAAGTAGAGGCCAGAAACGGAGTACGAAAGTCGAAGTCAAATTTTCAAAAATATATCTATATATATGTTTTGGCAGATTTTTCGAAAATTCCGAAATTTTGACGAACTGCTTAGAATGTTAAAGCAGTTAAAATTTTCCAAAAAGTTCTTGATATGGCAAATAATATGCAGTTGCGACAAATATGGTTGCTTTCATTCATAAGACTTTATAATGTGTCCAGTTACTTTTAGTCTGACTTGATCTTCTGTCAATACGGTAAACAAGGCATTGAGTGTTACAGGAACAATAATATGTTATTTGTAACAAACGAGGCAAATCCTCCAAACTGCCCGGAGCTAAGACCAGTATAGTGATATTGAGCATTTATTAAAAGAAAACTGAATAATACAAAAAGGTGTTCAAAAATATGATTTCCTTGGAACGAAGTTGAAGTACCTGTTTAAGAAAAGTGACAGAAAGTACTATTAAAACATTAATGGAAATTTTTCCGAAAAATTTTCGAATTTGAATTGTTTGTTTGTAAATTGTAATAATAATTTTAATCTAGTTTAGTAGTTTTATATAACATTTTTTCGATCTCACTCCTTACCATTAAAAATGGCTTGTTTCGAAATAAAAAAATCTCATATTTTTAATAATTAATTTCAAGATTTTTGTTTTCATTTATTATTTTTTTAATTTATAAAATTAAAATTAACATTTAAAAATTTCAAATTTTCAACTCTTAATCACTTTTTAAAAATGACTATATTTACACATTTAATTTTAAAAATTCCGTAAATACACACACACTTACATACAAACACTTATAAACTCTTAAGAAATTTTAACATATTTTCTCAATTAAAAACCAGAAAACAGTGAATGAAGCAATGAAGAAATTTTAATGTCTTTTGGATTTTTATTCGGCCTCGTTTAATTTATTTTGAAATTCAAGCTGAAATTCAAGCTACAACTACAATAATGAAGAAAACATAAAAAGTCGTCAGAGAAGGATGGACACTTCCTCCAAGTTTTTTTGCTTATATATATTAAACTGTAATTAAATTGTATGAATAACGGTTAATGTACACACACGTACGTATATGTAAACACATATATATGTATGCGTGTATGCATAATGTATGTAAACAATAAATAGTGTATAAGTAAAATAAAGAAAAGAAAAACGGTCATCCCACTCAGTCCTGTGGAAGTCTTAAATATTTTTTAATACTTAAATATTGAGCAACATTCGAGTATGAAAACATTAATACTGGCACACATGCATTTACGGATGTAAGTAAATATATATTTTTTATAGGAATATAAGTTGTGTGTATGTGTTTAAGGATGAGTTTATATTTACATAAATGTGTGTGTGTAACACATGTTTGCAATGGTAAGAAACATTTATTTAGCCAAGCTATAAAGCCAACTTTTTAATTATTGTAATTATGTCCAAAGGAATGAAGTAAACAGAGACGTAGACTACTTGAAACTTATTTGGATGCAAAGGATAATTTTTATAAATAAAAAAGGTATTATATACATCGCAACCGATATATATATATAAAATTGTAAAAGACTCAAAGTCCTAAGTGTGCTATATAAAGCCCACCCTATAAATTATAATTATTTTCCTATCCTACGGCAATAAAATTTGGATCAGGAGGGAATCTTTTATGTATTAGCAAGAGTAAGAGTTCAATCGAACTGTAAGAAGTCAATCATCAGATCCTTAAGAAAATTCACATTTTTGGTCAAAGTTTTCATATTTTTTTTTATCAACATGGGTCTTAGAGTTATATGTAGAACTAGAAGACCTGGCAAACTTCGTTTTGCAAAAAAAATAGGATGCTACAAACATTAGTGATGCATACAATTTATATGGATTATTAGTAATTAAAATTTGTATGGGGGTACCTCATACAAATGATAAGGACCAAATTTTAAAACACTTGGTATTATAGTTCTTTAAATATTCGATAATCAATATTTGCTTTGTATGGGCGATACACTTCCCCCTAGTCTTATCCGTCCTACGTGATTTTCTATATGAAAAGTAGACATAATTTTCGACAATGTCTATTTTTCAAAAACGTATTTGTTTTTTTTTACAAATTATAATCTTAATAAAATATTGTACATAAATAGACTTTTTAATACTTAACCTTAAAAGAGATCCCGTAATTTTCCAAAAAACTATTGAAAATTCTCAAAAATATACTTTTTCACATCTATATGTGACTCATATATACCTTTACAACTGATATCGGGGAACAAAAATTTATATTACAAAAAATTTTACAAAATATCAGGGCTTTTAAAGGATACGTAAGATTTTTAAAATTCCTGCTTTGTGATTTCAGAAATTAAGCTTGAAATTAGAGTTTTATACAAAAATTTGAGAATTATATTGAATTTAGAAACTCTGGTTCTCCCAAAATTTAACTTTTTGAAAGTTTTTTATTTTGCATTATACTAAAGCCTATAAAGTAACCTTTAAGAAAAGTATAAATGCGCCATAAATTACATAAAAATTATTTTATCAATTAAAAAAGAGTATAACTAACTTTTCGGCGAAATCGAAATTTTTTGAGAAAATTAAATTTTTAATTCCATAAAGATATTTAAAAAAAATTCTTTACAAAATTTTGCCGTTAGTACTTAATAACAAAAAAATATTTGAAAAAATCGGATAAGATTTAGACCCGCTATAGCATAAAAATTTCGAAAAAATCGGACGAAACTTTTTAATTTTTCAAACTAAATATCTCTTAAATTATAAAAGAATGCAACAAACCGTGTTAGATGGCATGCTTTTGTAAGCCATATGACGCCAAGGGGGGTAATTATTATTGAAATATCGAAATTTATTTTAAAACACAATGTTGCATTCCAAATAAAATTCATAATTCATGTAATTTTCATAAAATCTTTTTTAAGAAAAATAAATAGTTGTACTCTTATTGAAAACGCTTCTGATAATCTGCAAACTATTTAAATATAAAATAATTTTAAATGGTCTTATAATATTAAAAAAATTAATGCAGGCAAATGAGGGTATTTTAAAAATGGGGTTAAATGAATTTGATTAAGTATTTTGCTTTTTTTTCTTATAATTTATATTGAGTTAAATTATATTTACACACTCACCCGCAAATATTTGCACACACGAACATTTACTTACTTACAGCATAAAAGAAAACCTCAAACACTTCAATTTGCTTTTACAACAGAAAAAAGTAACATCCGTAAAAACCGACCTAAAATATAATTAAAGATAAAACGTATAATTAAATACCAATAGATATATTTATATATATATATATATATATATATATATATATATATATATATATATATATATATATATATATATATATATATATATATATATATATATATATATATATATATATATATATATATATATATATATATATATATATATATATATATATATATATATATATATATATATATATATATATATATATATATATATATATATATATATATATATATATATATATATATATATATATATATATATATAATGGTATAATATGTAAATAATAAAAGCTTAAAAGGAAGTAAAACATTTTAAGGAATATAAATTTATTACTTAAACAAAAAGTTTATTTGAAAGAAAAACCAAACAAAAGGAAGAAGAAAAGAAAAACAATTATCACTGTATAATTAAAATTTAACATGAATTTTATTTAAAATTTTATATTTTCAAACCGGAAAATACAGTTTTATACCCTCCACCAATTCAAGTGATGTAGAGGGTTTTTTTAACTTTATCATTCTGTGTGTAACGCTAAAAAGGAATGATCTGAGACCTCATAATGTATGTATTTTTGCATTAAATCAAAATCTGAGTCGATTCAGCTATATCCCACTGTCTGTTATTGGCACGCTCATATCCACCAATTTAGCCTGAGTATTTGTTGTAGTCCTGAGAAGTTTCGTATTTAAAACCAGCAAAATCGGATTAATATATTAAAAGATTTAGACCGATATCTGATGCAACCTATAAGTTCAAGAAAAAAACTTTCGTATAATTGGCAATTTTAAATCTACAATTAGAATGAAAATTCTAATCGGTTCAGTAAAAAAAGTTGTAACCAAAAATATAATTAATTTTACGACTGATAAAGAATTCCCCTGTTATATTTAAGAAAAACTTTTATATATTTTACACATTTGCGTGTGTATGTGTGAGCGTGTATGAACGAAACATAACGTATGTACTTCACACGCATCTGTGGTGGTGGGTATTAAAGATTAGCCATAGTCGAATATGGCATTCTCAGTTGTTTTGTACATAAATTCCATTAAAAGTATTTTACGTTTTCTCTCAATGTATGAGTTTGTGTGTTTGCTAGTATGTGTAAATTTTTAAATTTGTTAGTATGTGTAAATTATAATATAAACAAAATAAATTATGCATATTTCATATTGAAAAGTTGTAATTAATATTTTTCAATTACACCTAAAAATATGCTATACGAAAAAGAATAAAAAAACACTATAAATTCAACAACAAGAATCTTATGTTATTTACAGTTATGCAATTGAAAGAAAGAGAGAGAAAGAGAACGAAAGTGAGGTTCTATTACTTTCATTTACATAGTTTTACAATAAAGAACGCCAAACAGTATTTTGTAACTAGAAGAGAAATATTAATAAACACACACTTATACATTTACAATTATACACCTTTATTTATTTAATGCAACTTCTACCAAGAATTACAGTGGGATGCTCATGGAAATAAATTTAGAACCGACGGCCAGACAGGCGTCGTTAAGTCGATCAAAAACTGAGTTTGAGTCGAACTGTATACTTAATCGTATAAGACCATTTTTCTATATTTAACAAATTTGCTCTAACACGTAATATTAATTTTGGTAAAAACTTTAATTTAAAATTTGCTGTAAAGAAAAAATGTTTTTTTTTTTTAATTTAGGATCGATATAATTTTCAATTAAAATAAAATTATTCATTTCTAAAACCATTTGTAAAACAAAAATTAAATATAAATTATAGAAAATAAGTAACTTGAAAGAGTTTTTTTTCAAAAAGAAAAATTGAAACAAACTTTCAACAGTTTTTTAATTAAAGAGAATTTTTGCAAAATTCAACTACAATTGGACAAGTCTATAAAAAAATTGTGCATTTTATTAAAAAACAATTAAACACATTTTTACAATATTACTTATTTTTGTAGTCTCATTTGTAGAAAATAACAAACACTAAAGATTTTTTGCTCCAAAATACCAAATTCTCAAAATATTTCTTTGACATCTTAAAGACAATAAATCAAAAATCTCTTTTATAACATCACCCACTGTGCGAGTAAATGAACACGCTAAAGAGTGTATGTAAACGAGTTTTTGTAAAGATGTATGTGTATGAATTAAGTATGTATGCATGTAGTTGTGACTATAACAGCAATTTGCAATTAATTTAGTTTACTTCCTTTTAGCCAGATACAGTTTTTTATATAATTTAAAATTTTTGTTAAGTTTTTTTTATTTCTAAAGCATATTTGAAGGTATAATTGCAGTTGTTGTTTGTAAGCAACAAAAACAAGAAAATTATATATATTTTTTTTATTTAGCGGTTATTAACCTGCATTTTAGTAGTATACTTCTAGGCTTTCAAAAAGGATGTTAATATCAACTTGATACAAACAAAAGCACAAACATTCATACACCACACATAACACATGCCATTACAAAAATAACAGCAACTTTTATAAAAAGGACAAAGTGTTTGTTTTTTTTTTTGTATGAAAAGCCCAGAATAACAAGTAAAAGTATTTCGAAATTATGAATAAAATAAGAGTATAAAAAGGGAAGAGAAACTTACAAGGAAGTAAAGAAAATAGCAACAAAATGTTATAAAGAGAATTACGTTCTGATGTTAGTTTATAAAATGTGGGTGTTTACGGGCGGAAGTCGTTAATCATTTTTTTCAACAAACACATTTTTAGTTTGAAACAAGAAAAAAATAGTTAAATAATAATTTTGTATTTACTACACAGTGGTTTCTTTTATCTCATGTTTTGAAATACATATTTGTTTAATTATAAAAGATTAATTGCAATAATAATTTTGAAATGATGTCAATAATTAATCTATAATCTATTAATTATTAAATGATACTGATAATTTATTTTTGTTATTAAACAAGGTGTGACTTATAATCAATTATTAAATTATTTTAAACCAAATTAGGAAGGTCGTTTGTCTTTTAATTCAAAAGTTAAAAACAATTTAGAAAACTAATCTTATATACAGTTTAAAACCTACACACGGAAAAATATATAAATGTGATAACCATAATCGATAGACAAAATATTATAGGTGTCACATTACCACAATATTATCCAACACAATATGGTTGTGCCACCACAAAATATGGTTGTCCAACGATTGCAAATAACCATATTATTTTGTTTTGTTGTACTACAACAAAACAAAATATGGTTCTCATACAACCATACTGTGTCTGTATTAGTAATTATAATATGGTTATGGGCAACAAAATATGGTCGTCTCACAACCATATTACGCTTATGTCTCATTTCATTTTTATGAACATATGTAAATGAAATAAATATCACCATATTGATCTGTGGCCAATTTTAAAAATAAACTGAAAATAATATTAAATAAAAAATAATTTTATTAAAATTCTGAAAATATTTTTTATAATTTTTTTGACAAACACTTTATAATAATATTTTAGTCTTATAACAACAGTTTTGTCAAAAATAAAATGTTGGTCAGTTGAACATTTTTCTGGTGAGAAACATTGACAACAATTTTACTGCTTCTGTTTTTGCGACAATAAATGTTTGCCTCTAGAAATTGTTGAGTAAACAGACGGCAAGTTTTTCGTATAGATTATAAAAGTAACTTTATTGCTTTGGGACTTTGGGAGAGGCAAATTCATTATTTAAAAAAAAAAAATTGAAGATATAACTTAAAGATGAAGATATCGATTATTTTATTAGTTTAAGCCAAAGTAACTAGTTAGAGGTCTAAAAGATTAAAGGAAATAAGAATGTAATACTCGGCACGGGTACTACTCCACAGTTCCCTATCCGGCAGTTTTGTAATCTTTAATTTGTAGATAGAAAGATAGATAGATAGATAGATAGATAGATAGATAGATAGATAGATAGATAGATAGATAGATGGACCCAAGTTTCTTAAAAGTTGCTGTTCAGTTTCAGATATATTCGATTTTAAAAGTGACCTATCGGCAAATTTTGTAGTCTTTTATTTATTATATATATTTCGTATTTATTCCATATATTTTGTTTTTAAGGTTTTATTCAAGTGCCAAATTTAATAACATTAAAAAATTCAATTTTTTTTTTTCAAAAATTTTATATTTTTATTTATTAAATTCATGACAATTTCAAGATCCTTTTATTCATAATTCAATTACGATTTTTTTCTACTGGTTTTAAATAGGAAACTTCTTAGTACAATAACAAATAATCAGATCAAATTTTATTGAACTCCGTCAAGTAATTTGAATGTGTGCGAGGAGCCAACAAAAAGACAGACGAAGCACAATCGACTTAAATTTTGATTTGGTGATTCACAGAATATCCACATTACCTAAAATTTCATGTCAAGGGATAAAACGAGGAATTTTTTTGGTAGCAGCTATCTAAAATATTGGACGGATAATCATCAAAGACCTTAATCAAAATCTTTACCAAACTTCATCGCGAAATCTCCAAATTTTCGATCTGTGGTGTATTCACAAAAAAAAATATCACACGACGTAATTTTGCTATTTGACTCTGGCCATGGTGCCCTTATAGAGCCTAAAGTGACAAAGTTTGTATCTACATTATATCACATATCGGCATGTAAAATTTTATATCCAGTTTGTAAATCAAATTTTCACAATTATTTTTCAAAAAAAATCCACACTGTAGTATTGAAAGATAGAAAAATTGAAAGCATCAATTCTTTGTATACTGCGGAAATAAAAAACATGTTTTTACTATAATTTTTACTTTGTACCGATATCACGTTAATGTTTTTCCAAACTTTCTTTATGATTTTTTTTTAAATCCCATGTCGCTTAAACCTTTGAAGATTTTAAATTAAAACTGATTTTATATAAAACGTTGTTGTAAACAACCCGAAAAAAATTATTTTTCGTAATAGAGTTAAAAAATAAGAAAGATTTTAATATAAAACTCATAATCAAAATTGTTTCCTGACCTGCTTTTTAAACTTTGAATAAAAAACACATAATCTTAAACTTGATATATATCCAATAATCCATATCAAAATCTTACAAAAATACTTCCATGTTAAGAAAATGAATCATCCTCAATTAAAGTCAAAACCACTGTATTACAATTTCAAAAAAGAAAAATCCTTAAAACTAGCAAACAACAAAAAATAGAGCATAATTACAACATTTTAAGCAGATTATAGTGGCAAAAAAGTAATTTATTCATTTATTACATAGTTTTCCAGTTCAATGACTTTCTATTAGACATCAAACTAAAATAATGTTAATTTTTAAACAGAAACTATTTATGCAAACATTTTCCTCCCAAAAAAAGAAGAAGACATCCTCTAATTTAAAATTAATTTATTAAATGTGTTATAAACAGATTCATGTCACGTTTAGGTTTTTACATTGTAATTCTCGGAATAAAAATTTTGATATAAATTTGATTTTTTGCTCTCTTATTTTTTGCTACATGCGTCAACGTCAACGTCAACATCAAGGATCTTCTTTTAAATCTTTTTGCAAATATAACAATAAAAAATGTGTCCTTATAGTTTTATTTTCAGTAGTTTTGTAAAAAAAAATATAACAACTAAGAATTCTATATTCGGTTATACTGAATATTCAATACGTACACACTTACACATACACTTGCAGAGGTATACAATATATAAACGTTTTTCTTAAATATAACACGAAACATGAATCATAAAATTAGTTATATTTTTATATTATATTTTTAAACCGATTTTGATAATTTTTGGAGTGGTAATGAAGTACATATAGCTTAATGAAATAGCAAAATTTATTGATTTATAATTGACAATTTTACGACACTTTTTGGCTTGAACCTAGAGGTTGGCTCAGATATTGGTCTATATGTTTTAATCTACTTTGCTGGTTTTAAATAAAAATCTTCTCAGGACTATAACAAATAATCAAGGCTAATTTCATTGAGCTCTATCAGATATTGTGGATGTGAACGTACCAACAAGAGTCAATCGGTTGACAGTAAGAAAGATAGACGGATATAGCTTAATCGACTTAGATTTTGATTTGATGAAAGAATGTGTATACATTATCGGGTCTGAAAAGATTCCTTCTTCACCACTAGTGGTGATGGAGGGTAAATATAGCACAGGACTATTTAACGAATCATAAAATTAGTTGGCTAAAACTTTTTCCTTCTGAACCGATTTTGACAATTTTTGGAATGGTGGACTTTATTTTTTTAATTTGTAGATTTATAATTGAAAATTTCAGAAAAGTTATTCGCTTGAATTTAGAAATTGCCTCAGATATCGGTCTATATCTTTTAATATACTAAACCGATTTTGCTGGTTTTAAATAGAATATTCTCAGGAGCATAGGGTATATTTTATTAAGCTCTATTAATTATTGTGGATGTGAGCATGCCAATAATAGACAGGCAGACGGATAAAGCTAAATCGGCTCATATTTTGATTTGATGCAAGAATACATTATGGGATCTAAAAAGATTCCTTCTTATCGTTGCATACGGAATGACAAAGTGTATATTTCAAACTACACCACTAGTGATGGTGGAGGGTATAAACATGTGTCCTTATAGTTTTATTTTCAGTAGTTTTGGAAAAAAATTATGAAAATTGAGTTGACATTAAGTAAACGATTATCTGTTAGACATTATTTGGGTATTTTTTAGGGATTTCAATATTTATTGCGTGATTTGATTTGTTAAATTTTTTGGTTTAGATTTATTTTCTGTTTTTGTATTTTCGGATTTTCAATATAAAATATTGTTTATGACATGTTTGTTCTTTTTGTGCAAAAAAAAAACTTGTTAATAAAATTCTATACAAATAAATGCAAATTTTATAAATTTATATTCAATAGAAGTTAAAATGTTATTGTGGGTCAAGTGACTTTGGATACAAAAACAGAATATATGTTAAATTATTGTTTTATGTTTAATTTTAGACAGATTTTATTATTGTTTATAATTTGTGATTATTTTTAAATAATAATCGAATAAATAAAATAAAACTATAATCAAAATTGTAATAAAATTTAATTAAATAAAAAAATATGGAAAAGTATTTTTCGAGTAGAAAATTCAAATTATAATTTGGAGTTTTGGGACAGAATCCACCTTTTTTGTTTTGAGGAGTTTAAAAAATCGGTTACTTTTGATCGGCAAAATTAGGAGTTTAAATTTGAAAATTAAAAAATTAAGAATTTTTGTGTTTTTTTTATTTAAATCTAAAATTATTAAAAAGAATTAAGAATAATATATTGGGTAACGGCCAATTCACCACTTAAAGTCGTATTACCGTATCCTGGAATTTTTTATATAAATTATTTTGTTATATATGTCTTATCCATGTCCCAAATTCAGTTTCAAAGATATAATATATGCTCTACCCAAAAATGTTTTTTGAACTTTGCCTTAAACATTTCAGATTTATGCGATATTTAATATTTCGTTTGTTAGTGGGATATCACACCCCGTGCACTATTTGTAATTTTTGAGATATGTATCGTTTTCCACTAAGGGCAGTATCATCGTGTCTATTTTTACGAAAATTGAATATGGTGTTAAGTCTTAATCGTTGGACAAAATTTTAGTTTTAGAAGGTTGTCGCAGCTAATGGTTCATATATATTAATACACCGATTTTGCCTGCTTTTAATAGGTTATGTCTTAGAACAATAACAAATAAAAGCTCAAAATTCTTGAAGCTCTGTCATTTATTGCGGATGTGAACATGCCAACAACAGAAAGACATAACTTAATCGATTCATATTTTTATTTGATGCAAGATAATACTTCTTTGGGGGACTTAGGCGACTCTTTCTTGGCGCTACAGACGAAATGGCAAACTTATTATGCCCTTATTACCACTTGTGATGAAGGAGGGTATAAAAAACCTATACGGAATTTAGATTTTTTGACAGGCTTCTTTACATAAAACTTTTCAGTTTAAAATTTGTACCAAAAACTTTATAGAATTAAGATCAGACCTTTTTTATCAATTTTTTAATTTACCTTAATTCTAAAATCCTTAAATCCTAAAAAACCTAGGTTTTAAAATAAAATTCAGTTTCGGAAACCTCAATATATTTATAATTATCTATTAATACTTATTATAAACCAATAATAAACTTATTTTGTCTAGAAATAAAAAATAAAATATTACAGATGAGATTAAAAAATATTTGGTTTAAATTTACACCAATTGCATATTCATTATGTAAATCGTGTATAAAATTTTATTTTTTATATAAAATTACACATATTGTGTAAGTTATATATTAAGTGTAAAATTAAACTTTTTATACAAAATAGCATATCTTACACTTTTATAAAATTATACACCTACATAAACGTAATTGCAAAACATTAACAAAATTGCATTTTTTATGTAGAATTACACATATTGCTTAAATCACTGTTTGGAAAATATAATTTTTGAAAAAAATAAAATTTTAAGATTTTTTTTTCAGGTGAAAATGTACATTTTGTTTAATTTAAAATTTTACACAATTATTTTTTAGTTTCGTAGTGTAAAATTACTCATGTTTAAAAATTTCTAAAAAAAATATTTTTACAAATTTTTATAATTTTATTATAGTGTAAAATTATTAATTTTATGTTTAATAAAAAATCATTCAAAATTAATGATTTTAATGAATACAAATTGTGTTTGTTTGGCCGTATAAAAATGTATGATGCACTGATTTCGTGTAGAATTACACTTGGAATAAAACTATTTATATTTAATTTCATATTTGTAAAATAAAATTTTGTGTTTAATTTTAAATTTTACATTTTATGTAAAAAACACATTTTAAATAAGTTTCTGAAATTTACAATTTTGTGAATAAAAATAAATAAAAATTACTGTTTGCTACAATTTCAATAATTTTTGGTAAAATTACATTGACATTTTGTGCAAAATTACAGATTTTATTAAAATTACAAGTTTTATGTAAACTTACACTTTTTGCATAAATTTCTGAAAAAGTTTTATTCTATATAAATAACACTTTTTGGATAAAATTATCAATTCCTCATAACTCTACACTTTTTTTATAAAATTATAAAAAAATATTTTTTTGAAAGTAGTGTAATATTACACTACTTGGTTAAAACTACTAAAATATCAAATATTACAATAGAATACAATTTAATGTAAATTTACACATTGATAAATTTATTTTATGAAAGAAATAGAGTTTTTTGTAATATTACATTTTTAAAGTAAATTTATTAAAAAAATTTCTAATAACTTTTATATGCCACAGCATTTTGTCGGAGCAACAAAAAAAACTCAATTAAATATGCAAATTGTTTATGTTTATTTTTATTCTAAATATTAATAAAATAAAAATTTAATTTTAAGAAAAGTACTTAACAAAAGTAAATAAACACAAAATTCAAAGAAGTTGCGACATCAAATAGTGAGTGATTCACTTAAAAAAATACAAAATATTAATAAAGAACATATGGAGATTTTAAATATGAGTCCACTAAAACTGGTCATTTCCAACATGCTTAAAGCGCAATATTCGAATTCTTTTAATTATATTGACAATATTGTTAATATTAAAATGAAAAAATACCAGTTTAACAGCAAAAACGACAAAAATTTAAGTGCTTTTGAATACTTTAAATTTATTTTAGAAACCCATATTTATATTGCCAATAAAAAACACTTTTGGTATAAATTAATATGTCGCAAACGTAGCGCTTAACAAAATATATATTATTAATATATAAAAAAACTACTGTTGTCTAAAGTATTTTGACAATTATAAACAATGACAGAAAGACAAAAAATCAAACAATTTAAGAATACTTATTTTCGGCTGTAACGAATCTTAAATACTCTCTTAACAGTAAAATTAATTAAGATTATTATAGTCGGTTAAGGCTGTATAATTCACCGACGATTGTACAATTTGATTTTATGTTTTTATAAAACATATTTACTTAAAACAAACTTTTTATGTTATGAGAAATTTATAAAATCTAAGGTAATCTAGTGATACATGAGGTTTATACACGTAGAGAAAAAAATATGTTTGCGGTAACCATAAACAAGAAGCAACATACTATTGTTAATGGATATTGATACCTAACTAAAATTGATAATAACTAAAATTTTGTTTATTTGAATTGTGATTTTACGTTAATAACATATTGTTATCACCACTAAAAATATTGTTATTCCAGATATTTTCAAATTATTTTGTCCTAATAACTTTATTTTTTTTAACGTGCTATTTTATAGTAATAAAATTGTAATCAGTCAAATATATTTCCAAACATATTGGGACCAAAATATTATTTTTATTCAATAAAAATAATTTTATTACACAACAACAATTAACATGTTGGTGAGAACAATAAATGTTTGCCGCGAATACTGTGATATGCGACGAACATACTGTGATATGACGTTTCTCTGCGTGTAGAAAAATATGATTGATCTAAATTAAACCCAAAAAATTAAAAAAAAAAAACTAAAAAAAACAAAGGTAAAAATTTATTTTGTTTGTGACAGACTCTGGAGAGTCACCGAATACGCCTCTCACCAGATATCCCAAATACACGTCAGCTCTAAACTTGTTAAATTTCATTAAGATATTTCAAACAATTCAAAAATAATACAATTATTTCCAAAAACTATTTTATGTAAACAATATCACTAAATTTGGACCTTACGGTACTATTATATGGAGTTTTAAAATAATTTCTCTTGGTGTTATGCACATAACAACAAGAAACGTTTATCACTAATTCCCGTGAAGAAAATAAATACCATAAAATCTTTAAGTACTTATGACAAAATAGTATTTAGCAACTCTATGATTATTTGTTCAAAAGTTAATCTACACTCAAGGCCATAAGTTAATAATTTTCAATATGAAATTAGGTGACAATTTGTAAACATAACTTATCGTTAGAAAAAAATAGAAATCTCTCTATATACGATATATTTTTTTAAAGGTTTAAAATAACTTAACAACCAAATGAGAACCTTTATACCAGAAGAAAGAAAACATTTAAATTCATTAAGATTCTCATTTTGAATGTAATTGACAATTTTACACACGAGCTAAAGTACATATTTACGACTCGAGTATCGAGTACTTATTAATTTCTTCATTTCTTACACTTTAAACTAAAACCAAATCGAAGAAAAGAAAACGCTATAAATTTTAAACAATTCTTTTCTTTTTTGAATTTTTCTTTCACTTTTTTCTATTTATTTAAAATTTTTTTATTTTGTATTTTTGTACCCTCCACCACCTCAAGTGGTGAAAATGGGTAAATTAATTTTGTCATTTCGTGTGTAACGCTAATAGGAAATCATCTCAGACTCCATAATGTATATATATTCCTGCATCAAATCAAAATCTGAGTCGATTTAGCTATATTCGTCTGTCTGTTCATCCATCTGTCTGTCAACCTGTATATCCGTCTGTCTGTATGTCTGTTTGTCTGTTTGTCTGCCTGTTGTTGGCATGTTCACATCCACAATAATTGAGAGAACTCAACGAAGTTTGGCCTAAGTATTTGTTATATTCCTGAGAAGTTTACTACTTAAAAGCAGCAAAATATGTTCAGTATGTTTAAAGATATAGACCGATATATGTGGCAATCTCTTAGTTCAAGAAAAAACTTTGTAAAATTGTCTTGTATTAATCGACAAATTAGAATGAAATATTGTCATTATATAAAGCTATATGTACTTTTTTACCACTCAAAATCGGTTCAGTATAAAAAAAGTTATACCCAAAAATATCACTAGTTTTATGGCTCATTAAATGTTCCTGTTTTATATTTCAGAAGGACTTTTTTATATTGTTTACATATGTGAGTGTATGTGTGTACTTTGCACACACTTGCGATGAAGGGTATTGAAAATTCGGCATTACTGAATGTAGCATTCTTACTTGTTTTGTCTTTTTTTGTTTTAAGAAGTGAGTTTTGCATAATTTTTAAATGTTAAATTCAGTGAGAGTGTTTTTATTTTGAATTTTACTTATTTAAAATTTTCAATACAATAAAATCAAATTAATAATGAAGAAGAAACTTTATAAATGACAGTTAGAAATTACTTTCGCTGAAAATCAGCTAAAATAATCTGTATTGAAATTATAAATATTTTATTTAAAAAAAATAAACTTTAACAAAACGTGAGAATTTTATTGATTTCATAATGACAAACAAAAAAATATATTTCCTAATAAAATTTTGCTAAGTCTGAGTTATTGGTAAAAGTTTTTATTAAAATCGACAAATTTAGCACGACTGAGTGTGTTTTTCTTCATTTAAATTAAAGAATTTTTCATAATTTTCACGTACTTTAATTTTAACATTTTGTGACAAATGCTAAATTTGTAATAAATTTCCAAAATTAGAGCGTTAATTCGTGAGAAACTTGGTCGAATTTCTTTTAAGTCGTTGTTATCTTTTCAAAATTAAGAATTTTGTATTTGAAAATTTTATTTTCATATCAGAAGCGGTTGACTTTGACCTAAGTATATGTTATTATTCTCAGAAGCTTCTATTTTTAAAACGAGCAAAATCGGTTCAGAAGAAAAAATTAGTTATATGAAAATTTTGACCAACGATTGCAGCTAAACGGCTTATTCAATTTCTTAGAAATTTTGCACGCTGTTATTGCATTTAGTAAGAAACTTTAGTTGCTAATTTTTACATAGGACACGAAGAAGGAAGAGCCCCTTTACAAACGAAACATATAATATTGCATATCTCTACAACTAATAAAGAAAATCTCACGAAATTTGGCACATGAATAGTGCTTTGACAACCCGGATATAACACGGGTATCCCCCTAATAAACGAAATTTTTAATATAACATATGAAATTTGGCAAGTGGATAAAGAAATAACAACAAAATATTAAAGACTAACACAATTTTGGATAGGGCACGGAGAGGGAAATTTTCTTACAGTCTAGATTTTGCATGTACTCTCTAAAACTGTAAGCAAAAATTTCATGAAATTTAAGGCACGAATAAAGCCTTTAAAATAAAATATCTTATATAAAATTCAAATAGGGCATAGGGAAGTGGTTTCACCCCTATTAACGATATTTTTAATATAGTATATCTCTAAAACTGTTAAAAGCATTCAGAACAAATGGTGTTCGATAGAATTTAGATCTGAGCTATAAGGCGAGATAACCAAAACTTTATTTTGTAGAATTCTACCATTATTTTCGATAGGATAAAGTGTCATTCCTTTTTGAAGTTCATTTTGCGTTTCATCATTTAGTCATAATCTTCCAAAACCTAATTATTTTTTAACTAACCTGTATTTTTCTGAATTCTATGCCATGCAAATTGTCCTTGTATTAATAAATGAAGAAATTGTTTACAATTCGGGTTGAGAATCGTTTGTTTTTGTTAATCGACTAAAATAAAATCATTAATGCAAATGGTTGATTGAAAACTCGAGAATCTATCTTTGACTTCTATTATAAAATACTAATGACCGTAAGAATCTATCAACCAATCCATAGCTTTTTCGTTATCATATCTGAACGCTAAGCAGCTGCGATTGGAAAAAAGTATTTATTTATACTTTATCGAATACTAATTTATAATGATACGATGTTTATCCTCCAAAATACTCTTACTGTTATTATTGACACAAACTAAAGTAATAATTCTTTATCGTCGACATCGACATTATTATTTTGCATACCCAATAATTCTTACAAATTTGTTAAAAAAAAATTAAAATTAGTACTTATTAGTTGTAGAATTACTTTGAAATCGTAAAAATTACAAAATTTATTTCAAATTATTGTGACAACATTATTTAAATAAAATATTAATAAAGATGTAATGGATGTTGGCAAAACAACTTTAATTAATATTAAAAAAAAATTTCAAAGAATTAACAAGTATGAATTTTATAGTCGTTCAAGCACGATTTTGTAGTATCCTGCTACAAATTCTAAGTTACAAATGGTAGTAACAAAAGATTTATGTACAATTTAAATTTATTATTTATTCAGTAAATTATTATGACATTCAAATTTGTGTGAAATTTATGCGTTTTTAAATAATTTGATAGGTAAAATTTCGAACATCGATTTTTGCTTATATTTTCCTTAATTTTAATAGGCCGATTTATTATCACACTTTATAAATAATTTGTTTCGATTGGACTCAAAATGGTGGCTGCATGAACAAAGAAGTAAGAATGCTTTATTCGGCTGTGTCAACTTTTCAATACCCTCCACCATACTCTAATACATCGATAAGCATATTAACATATACTCCCTACTGATGCAGATCCGATTTCGATTATTTTTGATATAGTGATAAAATATAATATACAGTTGCATATAATTGTCAAATCTTATTTAAATCTGTTTGCTTTAAATTAAAAAATCTTTGTCGGAGTTTTGAGCCTGTCTCAGATATCGGTCTATAACTTTTTGGTGTTGAACCGATCTTGCTGATTTTAAATAGCGATATACATAGGGCGTTAACCTACGTCCATTTATAAAAATGGAAGCGAACCAACAAACAGACATTGTTAAATCGACTCAGTTTTTGGTCTGATGCAGGAAACTTTATGGAGTATTGGATGATTTAATTTTGGTGTTACACACGGAATGACAAAATTAATATAAAAACTTAAAAAAGTCAAAAAAATAATTTTACATTCACACAGAAGAATAACGCTGAAGCAAAATAAATGTTGAACATAGTTGATTTGATATTGAAAATTATTTTTTCGTTTAGTTTAAATTAAAGAATATTTCGATATTAATATATAAAATTATACAATGACAAATTTCTAAAATTACTTTTAAGTAGTAAAATTTCAATAATATTATAAAGAAACTGTTTTTACTGTGAACCAATGTTAAACTAACATTTTTTATCTATAAAGCAAAATCAAAAATAAGTTTATTTTTTTCTATTTTAATTTAATTACAAAAAAATCAATTATTTTCAAAAATTTTTATTTAATATTCCAATATTTTCCAATACAATTTTTGAAATTAGTTAATGGATACAATAATAAAAAAATTCTTTAGAGATCGTTTCTATAGGAAACTTAGCAATGGGACTACGCAAGCAATTATAGCTTTAATACCATTATTTTTAAATATATTATATAAGAGAAATAATACGAATATGTAATACGAATCTGAAATATAAAAAAGTCGTAAAGATATTTTGACAGTTAATAAAGAGAATGAGATGTTAAATAAACAATTAAATTTTTGAGTTATGACAATTTTGTGGCAAACGTTACAAACTATCTTTATATTGGCACTTTGTTAAACAACTTGAAACTAGGAAAGCTATGATTTTTCTAAACTACAAGACTTTTTTCAATTTTGCATAAATCACCAACAGATGTTTCTGGTTGAAACTATAAACAATATAACGTAATTAAATTTGTTAAAAAAAAACAACAAAATCAATTAGGAAAAATTAATTACTTTGTATGACAAAAAAATTTAAGAAAAACCATAAAATAAGGAGTGAGATCAAAAACTTCTTAATACACGTTTTCTATTAAAACTTTTAACCCAAGAATATTATTTCATTTTTTTCTTTGATCCAATCAATGTTAATGACAAACAATCGAATATATTTAATTAATTTAATCCGAATAAAATGAGCGACCAGAAAAAATATTAAATATTTTAAATAAAACCCAACTTGGTCCTTCAAAACGTTGGCCTAGCATTCAAAGGCCAATCGTCAAACTGTATTCAATGTTATTAGACAGATATCTCAATGCTCCCGGATAACTCAATGCTAGAAAAAATTAAAGCTACAAATTTGAAGATTTAAAACAGAACACGCAAATCGAAGTATAGTCAAATTTCCGGTCAAAATGTTAAGTTGCTGATGCTTAAGGGAATGTTGAAGAAAAGTTTAGGACCTTAAAGCTATCAAAATTTCTCATAAATTTCTTGGTATGGTAAGAAATATGTAGTTGCGGCAAATAAAGACATTCATTTGTTACAACGGTCTCTATATATACCGAAATTTACATAAAGGAATATTTTCAAAATAGGCTGCTTCCATAAATGAAACCACATAGGACGTCCACTTATTTTTAGTCTAACATAGGACGTCCACTTATTTTTAGTCTAACTAGGCATCCCGCCACTATAATAAACAGACTCTTGAGTGGTACTAGAACAATACAAACTTTCCGTTAGTTTGGACACAAAAAAGTGTCCAAATATGTGATAGATTTTAAACAGAGAAAAAGGTTCAAAATTTCATCACTTGTGATTAAAACTATAAAAATATTTTTTATTATTATAATTATTATAATTATTATAATTATTATGTAAAAACGTTTTAGGGTATGTTTAGGGTATACATACATGTATGTATGTATGATACATACATACATACATACATACATACATACATACATACATACATACATACATCCATACATACACACATACATACTTTTAATACATACTACATACACACATCCTATTTTATATATAGATATGTATGTTAAGAATATTTCGACCTCTCTCCTTAGCTATTAAAATTTTCTTTCAATAATTTTATTTGAAGAAATAAAAAACAAAACAAATTATATAATTTAAAGAAAATATAATTTAATTAAAAATGCAACAAGTTGTGTTTACATTACATGATGATGAATGTTTTGTTTATATTTACATAAATTATTAAAAATGACCTTAATAATTTTCAAAAAAGAAAAAAAAATAATTTACATATAAAATTTCTTATTATTATTTTCTTGATTTTATTTATTTTTTAAATTAACAGAAAAATTAATTTCTTTGAATTTTTCAATTGCAATTTCCAACTGCATCCATCTCTCCTACAAGCATTTCGCAATAAAATTGTATTTATTATTCTTTTCTTTTATTGTTTATTTTGTTAATAATTTGTTTATACATTTATTTTTATTTTTTGCTAATTTAGTCTCTATTTGTTAATGCGTTTCTTTTAATGTTTGTGTGTGTTTGTTTGAACTGTCGCTTATTTTTATGGTTAAAACATTTTGACGGCGAATGAAGTAACGTTGTCAGTCGGTACGCAGAATCAGTTTTAATTCAGTCTTTGACTGATACGTTACTTGGCTCAAAAATTATATTTGAAAAATAGATTTTTTCGAAAACCAAATCAGTTAAACGTATTTTGTGTAAAATAAAATGGTAATTAAAAAATTAGACTAAAATTTTAAAAATATAAAAAAACATTTTCAAACTTGAAAAAGTGTGCAAATTTTTTAAATTTATTGAAAAACAAATATTAAATTATGAAAAATCAGGATTTTAAGTACAAAAAAATTAGTAGAAAGAAAAATTTAAAAAGGGAGAAATTTAAAAGAAAAATTAAAGAAAATCAAATTTTGATAAAAAAAACATTTTAACAGTGATTTAGCACTTTGCTAAAAAATTGAAGAACATCTTCAATCATGTTTATCTTTGCGAAATTATTTTCAACAGTCTTCTGAGTTTATCTGAACTCCATAAGCAGAATCCGACAATGTTTGCGTCGAATTAACAATTGGATATGGATTTTCTTAAGACATAAAGAGTTTGTTTTACAATTCACAATGAACAGAATCAATTTTTTGGAAATAAATCTTGAACTGTTTGGATTTTACATATCAGAGGAGTTTAATTTCAAAAATTTTAAAATTTGTTCAGTTCCAAAGTGTAAAATGATATTGATTTAAATAAACTTCTGTAGGTCGTCAGAAATATATCCGGTATGATCCAAAATTTATTTGGAATAAAAATATTTACAATTGATTTCGCCATTTGAAAATAATAGAATTTTCACCTCTTTTTATGGAAATTAAAAATGTTTAATTTAAATAAATCTCTAGATATATCCTAACATTATGAGTTATGTCTCTTTTCAATTTAAGGCTTTTTATTAAATTCAACATTTTGATAAAAACTCGTTTGAATTGGAGTATGTGTAACCTTAGCTCTATAAGTTTAATGGATAACAAATATAAATTTATACTTTCTACTTCTTCATTCAGAAAAATATAAATTTTTTAAGTTAATTATAAATTGAAAATGTATCCCACTTTGAAATTTACTTTTTAGACATCTTTTTGATAGCGTATGAATTTCGCGCCCAATAATTTTTTTTTAATTTTGATATAACCTACACTGTAGTAAAGTTTATTCCATTAAGAGTGTACTGGATCGATGAAATATAATATTTTTATAAGGCGATTTAGTAAAAACTATTCTTAATTTTTTCCATAACAGTTTTATCCTCGTGTTTGGACAAAGGTTTTAATCGTTTTGCGTTGATTACCCCCTTCAAACGGATCAGTTGTCATCGGTATGTGCCTAAAGCCTGTTCAAAGATACCAATCGTTTTCCTTTAGTATCAATGAAGTTTTTGTACAACATCGATTTAACCTAAAGATAAGCAGAATGGGTCGCAATTAGCACCTATATAAAGCGGCTGAGCAAAAACTTCACTTATATTTTTCTTGACAAATAGTTGTTAAACAGTCTTTGGGTAATTTCAAATTTTCTAATAGTTTTTTCGTTGATTGCAAAACTGTATGATTGTATGAACAAATTTCAACAGATAGTTATATATAAGAACCTATTGATTCGACCAAACACAGCCTATTTTCTGATTTGAAATCTCCGCATTTAATATCGCAAAATAATTGTTCAAAACAATTTTTGAATATCCTCAAAATCAATAAAACTCAGAAGTCATTTTTTATGTGAAAGAAGAAAATATTATTTATTGGCACAAAATTCGACATTCGATAAAGCCTAAATTTAAACTTTTTTTGAATAATAATGACAGATGTTTATTCTTATATCTTTGCTATTTATTATTATTTACATTTTTTTTAATTTTAATTGAAAATCTTTTGACTGCAAAAGTATTGGTACCCCCTAAAATATTTAACGAAATGGCATTGACAACTTAACAAAAATCATTTTTAAATTAGGTTGCATAGACTTATGCTTTACACTGTATGTTGTCCTAAATGACATTATTTATAAACAATGATAAAAATATAATAATTTCATTTTTGTAATTTTTCCCCAAAATTATATTAAAATTGAGTCCAAAATTTTTCAAATTGGCAAATGTTGTATTGTTATACCCACCAAATATCTCATTGTATAAACTGAATACCTTTAACCTTGACTTTCTTTAAAGAAAAATTGAACAATCGTTTAATAAAAAAAAAACATTTATATATGTATCATTCAGGGTCAATGTTATTTTGATTTTTAATAAACTTGTTTCTAATTAAATAAATTAAAAGAGAATAACTTTATATAAATTGTTTGAAATAATTCATATTTATTACATGGGTAGGGCAAAAATCTTCCCCTTACTTTACATTTAATGTTAAAAATGCAAAATAATGAATAAGAAAAAAATAACAATCTAAACAAGCAAAACTGCTTTAGTCGGTCAAGACCTGCTATATAATACCCTACACCACAATGTTGGTTATAAACGGTAGTCACGAAAAGTAATGCATGAACCTCATATTTTTTGCAAATATACCAAAGTACAAATACCGAAGTACATGTGAGATTTATGTCCTTCAAAGTAATATTTGGATGGTAGCTTTTATGGGACCTATGAGAATCAAATTGACTCTCGATAGGTCCCCTTATCGATAAAGAACACTTATTTATGTGAAGTGTAGTTAAACTCTTTTTATATTTAGGGCTTTTATGAGTTTAAAATCTGATTCCGGGAAGACATTTGTATGGGAGGTACCTGAAAGACTTTAGGAACATAGCTATTTTCAATAGGCTTTGTCCTTGGCCCAAAATAATAATATATACCAAATTTCAAACGGATGGACGGTCGGACGGACATTCGATCGACACAGAAAGAATATAGGTGGGTATAACACAATTTTTCTATATGCTACAAACATCAGCGCAAACAAGAAATACCCCAAGTACCTACGGTGGTGTACAAATTATAATTGAAGTCGAACTTTGTTCTGTGGAATGAAATTTCAAGTAATTTGAGTTATTTTTTAATAAAATTTATAATTCTTTTCATTACAGTTATCACATTTCCTTATATTCTCAGTATGTTTGAGTGCAACTTTAGCAGCCGTTTTACCTCCTACCACCACTTTGGAACTAATGGATAATACGGATTTATATTCAATGAAACCTAATGAAATTGTACCCATACAACCGGTTTTAATTTATCCACCAGCCAAACAACAAATGGCCAGAAATCCCTATACAGCAAGAGCCATGTACAAAGATAATGACATTATTTATATAAAATTACTAAAACGAAAAAATTATCGTCCCAAAAAATCAAAAAATCAAATCGATGAAAGAAGTGCTCCCAAAGAAATACAAATGAAAGATATTTTCTACGTTAAGGCTTTGGCCAATGGACAATTTAGTCATAATCGTTTAAAATTATATCGTTTACCGGAATTTTATGCAATTACGGTTTATAAAAAGGGCCAACTATTCGAGTAATTTTTTTCAAATTCAACGAAATTTCTTTAGTGTGATTTTTCTTAGTTGTATTTATTGTGTAATTTATTATTAAGTTTGTTAGAATTTAGATTTTATTATTATTAATTAGTTTGTATATAAATGTGGTATTGTTAACTAAATAAATATTAAAAAATAAACAACGATATAATATGATTTGAATTATTCCCCACGTTTTGAATCAAACACTCTAAAACAAATATGATGGTAATTATTTTCCAATGAAGACATCATAATCAATCCTTAGAAATGTTAATATTTATTATTTTTTTATTTGTGTTTTAAACATATTTTATATGTTTTATATGTTTTATATGTTTATCATGGGAATTTATATCAATTTTTTTATAAATTTAAATTTATCTGTTGATAATTATATTTCAAAACATGTACCTTTGAATTAAAAGAAATCAATTAATGTTAAAGTTTCATGAAATCTTGTGAATACTTCATTTACTTTAGATACTGAAGCTGAACTAAAGGCTATTTAAGCCTATAAAATGTTTTTTTATTATTATTATTATTTTTTTTTATAGTTAAACTCTACGTACAGATAATATGGGGTAAGAACCACCTTTAATTATACCGATTGTCACAGAATCATTTTTTAAGTTGATTTAACGTTCCGGTGAACAGTCGAACCGTCCGTTTGTTTATCTGTCCAGCTGGCTGTTCATGTTGATGAAATTTGGCACATATTATTTTGGCCCAAAGACGAAGCCATGTTCGGTGTCGGTGTGTCCTCCCGGAATGAGGATTTAAGCTCATAAAAGTCCAAAATATAAAGCCCGTTTAACGAAATTTGAAAGAAATAATTCGGTTCGTTGCTTTTCATAGATCCCACAAAAGCCTCTTTCAAATATCAATTTGAAGGACATGAATCTCAATAACATTTGGTCAAATTAAGATAAATATAAGCAAACATGGATGTAAAAAATATTTAAATTTCACATAAATGTAGTTTCCCAATAATGTACTGCGCAAGAAGAAATCATAACATAAAATTATTCGAGGGTCGTTCATTATTTTTTCGTAACTACAACTTATATCCAAAATCGTGATGTAGGGAGGGTATTACATAGTCAGGCTTGATCGACTAAAACATTCTGACTTTTTATAAATTTTATATGTTGCAAAATCACAAAGATTATAATTTCAGGAAATATATTACACAAAGTATAAATATTAATGAATAATGAGTACAATTATACCGCATGACAACGAAACATGTAAGAATGCCGACTCTCTAGTATCCGACATTTACTTTTAATTGAATATAAAATTTTCTGTAAGAGTTTCGGAAATAAAGAGTGACGACCGGGAGAACTTGTTTATGCTAAAAAACCTAGATAAGGTAGATGGAATGGTTTACATTATTTTTCTAAATCCAAAAAGGAAATCATCGCGACTAAAGTGAATGCAGGTTTAAAAACATACAAGGCTTAAAAAGTTCGTGACAGGAAAGCACTATAAAAACGTTAATCACTAGTGATTAAAAGTAATTTTTTATAAATTTTTATATTTTTTGACAGTTATATTTCTTGCAAAAATGTATGGAAAATCTTTGACAATAGTTTTTCTTAAATTGCTTAATTTAAACTTGCATCAAACAGTTTTGAATTTTTTTTTTTGAAAATTTTAAAATTGTTAAATAATTATTTTTAATTAATTACTAATTATAACTTGCATTTATTATTCAATCAGTGACGTCCATAAATTTCCTATAATTTATGTATTTCATTTAATTGTAATTAATTATTTTAGAAATTTTTTCTATTAATATTTCGTTTCAATAATTTTATTCCATTTTACTTGCAGGTTTAATATATATATTTTAACTAATTAATGTATGTAATTATCAGGAAATGTGAATAAAAAGAAAACTAAAAAATAATAAATTGGTTTCAAACATAAAATCAATGATTTAAAAAAATACAAAAGTCATTTTTAATTAATAAAGTTCTTTTAACTAAAAAATCAAGTATCTTAAGTAAAAAATTTTAAAAAATTAAATAAACATTTAAGGAGTGAGATCGAATCAGTGAGTTCTTAATGTACATACATGTCAATTAAAATAAAATCACCAAATTTATAGTTTAAATTTTTTTTATTTGATTGAAATTATTATAATAATTGACAAACAAATTTATAGTTTTAATCATTAGTGATGAAGTTTTGAACCTTTTTCGAAAAGGTTTTAATGGTGCTTTCTGTCACTTTGCTCGGACAGATAGTCCATCTCTGTTTAAAAGCTACCACATTTGTGGACACCTTTTTTGTGCTCTTTCTTTTTTTACAAAAGCAATACCATATTATTGTTCTTATACCACTCAAGAACTTGTTTACTATAGTAACAGGATGCCAAGTTAGGCCTAAATCTGTGAATACATTATGAAGTTTTATGATTGGAAGCAGCCTTTTTTAAATTTCGGTATTTATAGAGCCTATTGTAACAAATGACTGGTTTCTTTTATGGCAACTGAATCGGAATTTCTTTTCAACATATTACTGCTTATTTTGTCCTAAACTTGTCTGAGTATCAGCAACTAAAAATTTTGGTCAAGGAAGATGCGAATAATCTGTCGGAACATACATTTTAATCATCCATTGTGCAACAATAATATTTTTTTTAATTTGACTTGAATATCCGTGTTCTGTGTGGTCTATAAATATTTGAGCCTTATATGCTATTAAACATTTATTAGTTTTAACTTTTCGAACCACATAGTCCAAGCACTATGTTGAGAGCTCTTTGAGAAGCCATTAATTTTTTTGGCTTTAGAAACAAAATGTGGAACATTCCTTCTACTGAAAACAAGCTTTCTATCGCTGGATAAGTTCTCTCGATACTGTTTAATAACATCGGAAACAGTTTTACTGCTGACCTTTAAATACTTGACCAATTTTTTGTAACTGAAGTTTGATTTTGTTAAAAATATGTAATAATTTTAGTACGATTTTTTCAGGTCATTGATTTTATTCTGATTAACAATATGAATTCATTTGTTTGGCATTAAACATAATAACTGACATACTTGATTCAATGAAAAACATGTGTTAAGACTTTCCATCTCACTCTTTATATACATATCAATTTCAAATGTTACCAAACATTGAACTTATTTAATGCATATCAAAAATACATATTTTCAATATATACAATATTTTACCAATAATCTCCACCTATTTAATTTAAAATCGAATTACAATATTTTTTGGTACATTTGAAATTAAATTCATCTCAAACATAAGTTAAAAACATTTCGTATCAATTAAAGAATAAAATTCTAAACAAATAAGAATTATATCCGGCTATAGCGACTCTTCAATACCCTCCATCACAAATGATATTGCAATAAATACGTTATGTTTCGTACATACACTCAAACTTATAAAATATATAAAAGTTTTTCTTAAATATAACACAGGAACACTTAGTGAATTATAAAATTGGTTATATTTTTGCCTATAAGTTTTTTTTACTGAACCGATTTTGATAATTTTTGGAATGGTAATGAACTACATAAAGCTTAATATTATAGCAAATTGTTATTATATATATATTATAGCTTCTGAGATGATTTCTTCATAGCGTTACAGATGGAATGACATAGTTAGTATACCCTCTTTTGGTGGTGGAGAGTATAAAATTCTCAACACAAGGCCCAGAATTTATCACCCAAAAGTTCAATATAACATAAAATAAAAAAACTTGAAAAAGAAATATGTCACTGATTTAATTTGCCATTCTTTCTAAAGAAATCCAGATAAAAATAAAATTTTATATAATAAAATCATTTAAATTTTTTTCATCTATTTCTTTTCTTTTTTATACCTTCAAAAGTAGCAAATAATATGTAAATCAAAAGATACAAAATAGAAAAAAATATCGCCAAAGAACAAACTGTAACAACAGCCATCAGTATGTGAAATGAAAAGAAAGAAATAAAAATTAAAATCTTTATAAAATTTAATTATTCATAATAAAATTTGTTGAAGACGTAAAAATAACACATCTGTTGGATTATTAATTGCATTTTTTTGTCTTTAGTTTTTTTCAATATTGGAAAGCTAAACAAACAACAACAAGATGAGATGAAATATTATAAAATAAAATAAAAGATATTTTTAAGCGAAAGTGATTTTTACATATTTCATATTTAAATTCTTTAGAATATTATTTTTTTATTTGTTACTGAATTAATCACTTTAATAGTTTTTATTTTGCTGATTTAAATTAAAGATAATTAATTTACATATCAATAAATATTTTGTTTTACAAAATATTTAAACACAATACAAAATTTTATTTCAAGACAATAGCTTATGCTTATCGCTCTGCCTTATTTCTGTAGTAAAAAAAGTAAGAATTAGCAAAACAGATTATGATCCACTCTATTCGTAGTCTAATATTTTTTGATATTTTGGGGAAAAAACTGATACAGCCGTCATCCAATATGAAGATCAAATTGTCGTGGGAAGGTAATTTGTCTGTAATTTTTGTCATGAAAAAACACAATAATCCTCAACCGATTTTATCTAAATAACATGGTAATTCTAAGATATTTTTAGGGTTGTTTTGGAGGGGTACGAACACCAAGGCTAGGTTATTTGGTTATGTTTCTTTTTACTTTGTTATAAATTGATTTATTATATGAAACAAAGGAACATATGTATATCGATAGTCGCTGCAAATCTTCTTTTATATACACACCGAAATAAAATATTATCAACAAAACTCAACTTGGTGAAAAGAGCTTGGAACCCATCCCGAAGGAAAGCAGCATTGTAAGATTGGACTATATGTTGAAACCAATGCATGTTTAAAAATATACAAGACTCAAATAGTTCCTGATAGGAATGCTGCGAAAAAATTAGAGACCAAATTCAGAGCAAGTAAATTGCAATCAAGTTTTTAAAAAACATTTTTGCTCATAATGGATATCCATCCTGCGGCAAAAGAACCCAATCATTCGTTACAAGGGGTTCCATATGTATGAAATATATGAACCATAATGTGGAATTTGTACCAAGAGAGGCAAATCGTACAAACTGTTCAAAGCAAGTTTAAAAATATTGAACTGTTGTTAAGAGTGAATTGCGAGCAAAAAAGATGTCCAAAAGTATGGTAAATTTTAAACGGAAGGGGACTAACTGGTCGAGCAAATTGACTAAAAGCAATATAAAAACGTTAATAGAAAGGATCCGAAAAATATTCGAAGTTTCATCACTAGTAATCAAAACTTTAAAAATATTCCTCTTTTTTAATTGTAATAATGAGTTTAATCCAGTAATAAAAAATTAAAATTTTTATAAACATATATCTATGTTAAGAATTTTTCCATCTCACTTCTTACATAATTGTAAAAAACAAGTATACCTTTAAACCTAAACCCAATATAAATGAACTCCTAATATTCAGCATTGGGTCATGACAGCTCTTTGTGCAAATTTTCTTTAATTTCTATATTGAGTTTTTTGTAAGTTAATCTATATTTGTTGTCCGATTGGTTAGACTTTTATGAATATTCATAATTTTAAAGGCTTGGACCCCTAAATATATCCATGATCGGAGTTATGGAACATAAAAAAGGTTTTTATTAATTCAAAAATTCCAAAAAGTTTTTGAATATGACATGAAATTTTGGAATTGAGTAAAAACAAAAAGTTGGGACATTTATAATATTTGATGAGGTATGATGTCTAGACTTTCAATGTTATAAAGATATAATTCTTATAATCCTTGCAGTAGTATGATACAAATGAATCAACCATACGATCAAATGTTATAGATCTATTACCAAAAAAATATACGATCATTTGCACAACATCGAATTTTATATCAATTTGTGTTATAACAATAAATTGCAATTTATTACCTTTCATTATTTACAATTCCATCGATGTAATATATTTTTTAGTCTTGGAGTGGGAAAATGTATGAATTGATAGGAGCACATTGTTCCTTTGTGTTTATGCTCGTTTTATTGATGTTTGTTCGTACTTTTATTAAAGTGCTGCAGGCTTTTTGTAGAATATATCGCTAAGTCAAAGTTAAATTAAAACTGATATAATATAAACAATTTCCAATAGCAAGAACATCAATCGTTTTTCACAAATAAGGATTTTTTTAAAACTTAAACACTTCTCAGTCACTATAATACCAAATAAGGATTTTTTATAACGTAAACACTTCTCAGTCACTTCTCCAACAACAGTCGTTTTTCTTTTTCATTAAAATAAAATGGCTGGAAGGAATGGAATAGGAGAAATTGTTTAACCAAAACGATCACTTCTTCTTTTTAATTGTTTTTGGACGAAATGTTATACAATGAATCACATAATTTCACAATTACAATAATAATTTATTAATAACACGCGTGATACCGTTAATGAAGCAAAATAATTAAAAAAACGTTTAAATAAACGAAAATTTAAGCTTTTTGTTATTTTAAGTTGCCATTTTACATGACGTATGTTTAGTATATGTAAGAATGCTTTTTTCGGCTATGCCAAATCAAAACACTCTGCCTCCCAGAGCGAGTGAAGCAAATAAAATTTCAATATTTGTCGTTTTATAATTGAAATTTTTGCGAACGTTTATCACTTTAACATAAAGGTTGCCCCAGATTTCCGTATACATCCTTAAATATACTAAAGCGCTTTTTATGATTTTAACTAAAATAAATTCTGGGATCAAATTTCATTGAGTTCTGTCAATTATTGTGATGTGAGCGTGTCAACTCAGATCGACTCAGATTTTGATTTAATGCAAGAATATATATGGAGTCTGAGATGATTCCTTCTTAGCGTTACACACGGAAAAACAAATTAATATACCCTTGTCAACAATTGTGCTTGTGGAGGGTATGAAAATCACCATTATTTTCTACAGTGCACATATGTCGTTTTTACACTATATCTACTTCTATGTTGGCAACACTATGACAATAAAAAAAAACACAAATGTCAAAGTTTTTTGACATTTTTCTCATTTCTCAACAAGCCGCTGCCGTATGTAGCGGGTTTTAGCATTTGCTTTTGTGAAATTTTTTAAAAAAAGAAAATTTAACATCGAAAATAATAAAAAGTGAAGAAAATAATTAAGTTAACTAGTTTGTTTAACAAAACGGCTATAAAATGATGTACGACAATGACGAAGGTAAATGATTTAAAAGCAGACTTTAATAGACTTAAAGAAATGTAGACTATAATGCAAACAAATATGGCGTCGGAGCTTTAGGGCTCCATAGTCTCAAGAAGCAACAACAAAACATTTAAATTAATTTTCATTTTGTAGAAATGTACGAGGAGGAGAATGCCGAGGAGATTTCTCATGAGTTGTGGCAAGAAGCCTGCTGGATTGTTATTAACGCCTATTTCGATGAGAAAGGTCTGGTACGTCAGCAATTGGACAGTTTCGATGAATTTATTCAAATGTCTGTGCAACGTATAGTAGAAGATTCTCCGGCTATAGATTTGCAAGCTGAAGCACAACACACTTCAGGTGAAATTGAAACGCCGGTAAGTTTTCTTATTATTATCTTTGGCAAATCCTTTTTAATTTGATTCTTTCTACAGCCTCGTTTTCTTTTAAAATTTGAACAAATTTATTTGTCCAAACCTACACATTGGGAAAAAGATGGTTCTCCCAGTCCCATGATGCCTAATGAGGCTCGCTTGCGTAATTTAACCTATTCCGCTCCTTTGTATGTCGACATAACTAAAACAAAAATTGTAGAAGGACAGGCTCCCGTAGAAACTCAGCATCAAAAGACATTTATTGGAAAAATTCCCATTATGTTGCGTTCCACTTATTGCTTGCTTTCCCAACTAACAGATCGTGATTTAACAGAATTGAATGAATGTCCTTTGGATCCTGGTGGTTATTTTATTATTAACGGTTCCGAAAAGGTATTAATTGCCCAAGAGAAAATGGCCACCAATACTGTCTATGTCTTCAGCATGAAAGATGGAAAATATGCTTATAAATCCGAAATACGTTCATGTCTGGAGCACAGTTCTCGTCCCACTTCCACACTATGGGTTAATATGATGGCTAGAGGTTCTCAAAATATTAAAAAGTCTGCCATTGGTCAACGTATTATAGCCATTTTGCCATATATCAAACAGGAAATTCCAATTATGATTGTTTTTCGTGCTTTGGGTTTTGTAGCCGATCGTGATATTTTGGAACACATTATTTATGATTTTGATGATCCAGAAATGATGGAAATGGTTAAACCCTCATTGGACGAAGCTTTTGTAGTACAAGAGCAAAATGTTGCTTTAAATTTTATTGGTACTCGTGGTGCCAGACCTGGTGTAACTAAGGATAAACGTATAAAATACGCTAAGGAAATTTTACAAAAAGAAATGTTACCTCATGTGGGCGTATCAGATTTCTGTGAAACGAAAAAAGCTTACTTTTTAGGTTATATGGTGCACAGATTATTGTTAGCCTCTTTGGGTAGACGTGAATTGGATGATCGGGATCACTACGGTATAAAAATTAATTTACATCTCTGAAAACATATTAATCAATTAATTTCTTAATTTATTTTATAGGTAACAAACGTTTAGATTTGGCTGGTCCATTATTAGCCTTTTTGTTCCGTGGACTCTTTAAGAATCTAATGAAAGAAGTGAGAATGTATACGCAAAAGTTTATTGATCGTGGAAAGGATTTCAATTTGGAATTAGCAATTAAAACTAATATTATAACTGATGGTTTACGTTATTCTTTGGCTACTGGAAATTGGGGAGATCAGAAAAAGGCCCATCAAGCTAGAGCTGGTGTATCTCAGGTTGGTTTTTTATCTTTACAAAAGAAAAATATTTCAACTTTAATATATGTTTTAGGTATTGAATCGTTTAACTTTTGCCTCCACATTGTCCCATTTGAGACGTGTCAATTCACCTATTGGTCGTGATGGGAAATTGGCTAAGCCTCGTCAGTTACACAATACTTTGTGGGGTATGTTGTGCCCGGCCGAAACACCTGAGGGAGCTGCTGTCGGTCTGGTAAAGAACTTGGCTTTGATGGCCTATATTTCTGTCGGTTCGCAACCTTCACCCATTTTGGAGTTCTTGGAAGAGTGGTCTATGGAAAATTTGGAAGAAATTGCACCTTCTGCTATTGCTGATGCTACCAAGATTTTCGTTAACGGCTGTTGGGTCGGTATACATCGTGATCCCGAACAACTGATGGCTACTTTACGTAAATTGAGAAGACAGATGGATATTATTGTTTCGGAAGTGTCAATGATTCGAGATATTCGTGATCGTGAGATTCGTATATATACAGATGCTGGCCGCATTTGTCGTCCTTTGTTAATTGTGGAAAATGGTTCACTGTTGTTGAAAAAGACACATGTAGAAATGTTAAAAGAACGTGATTATAACAATTACAGTTGGCAGGTTTTGGTAGCCTCGGGTGTAGTGGAATACATTGACACTTTAGAGGAGGAAACTGTTATGATTGCTATGTCTCCCTATGATTTGAAACAAGATAAAGATTATGCCTATTGTACCACTTACACACATTGCGAAATTCATCCAGCCATGATATTAGGAGTATGTGCGTCTATTATTCCCTTCCCTGATCACAATCAGTCTCCTCGTAACACCTATCAAAGTGCTATGGGTAAATATCATTTAAAAGGAATTCAACACAATGATTTTAATAAGAAAATATATATTGTTTTAGGTAAACAAGCTATGGGTGTTTATATCACTAATTTTCACGTACGGATGGACACTCTAGCCCATGTCTTGTACTATCCCATGAAACCTTTGGTTACCACACGTTCTATGGAATATTTACGATTCAGAGAATTGCCTGCCGGTATTAATTCCATTGTAGCCATTTTGTGTTATACCGGTTACAATCAAGAAGATTCTGTTATTTTAAATGCTTCAGCTGTGGAAAGAGGTTATTTCCGTTCCGTGTTTTACCGCTCTTACAAAGATTCGGAAAACAAACGTATCGGCGATCAGGAAGAGAACTTTGAAAAGCCCAATAGACAAACATGTCAGGGTATGCGTAATGCTCATTATGACAAATTAGACGATGATGGTATAATTGCACCTGGCATTCGTGTATCCGGTGATGATGTGGTTATTGGTAAGACAATTACTTTGCCCGAAAATGACGATGAATTAGATGGCAACACTAAACGTTTCACTAAGAGAGATGCTTCCACTTTCCTGCGTAATTCTGAAACTGGTATCGTTGATCAAGTCATGTTGACTCTAAACAGCGAAGGCTATAAGTTTTGTAAGATCCGTGTCAGGTCAGTACGTATTCCCCAGATTGGTGATAAGTTTGCATCACGTCACGGTCAAAAGGGTACCTGTGGTATTCAATATCGTCAAGAAGATATGGCATTCACATGTGAAGGTTTAGCTCCCGATATTATTATTAATCCTCACGCTATTCCCTCTCGTATGACAATTGGTCATTTAATTGAATGTCTGCAGGGAAAACTCGGTTCGAACAAAGGTGAAATTGGTGATGCTACACCATTTAATGATGCTGTCAACGTACAGAAAATTTCCACTTTCTTGCAAGAGTACGGCTATCATTTGCGTGGTAATGAAGTCATGTATAACGGTCATACGGGACGTAAAATTAATGCCCAAGTTTTCTTGGGACCCACCTATTACCAACGTCTTAAGCACATGGTGGATGACAAAATTCACAGCAGAGCTCGTGGGCCTGTACAGATTTTGGTGCGTCAACCTATGGAAGGCAGAGCTCGTGATGGTGGACTACGTTTTGGTGAGATGGAACGTGATTGTCAGATTTCCCATGGTGCTGCCCAATTTTTACGTGAACGTCTTTTCGAAGTCTCAGATCCTTATCGTATACATGTCTGTAATTTCTGTGGTCTTATCGCTATTGCCAATCTGCGTAACAATACCTTTGAATGTAAAGGTTGCAAAAATAAAACACAAATCTCACAAGTCCGTTTGCCGTATGCAGCCAAATTATTGTTCCAAGAATTAATGTCCATGAATATTGCACCACGTTTGATGGTAGTTTAAATGACTATAATATTTTTTATCAAAATAATTTTATTTACTATTAAGATTTTTATTTAAAATTATAATTGTATAACTAAAGTTTTAATAAAATTTAAATAAACTATAAAAAATCGTCTTGTTTGTTATTAATTTGTTAAAAAACTCTATTTTTATTTTTAAATCGTTAATTTAGTTCCAGATTGAAATTCAAGAAGTGTTAAGAGCTGCGGAGCTGGCTATGGAATATGTGAGATATGTAGGAAAGAACTGTTAATTTCAAGGTGGGCTAGAGGACTTGGCAGACGTTGAGATGCTAATTTAATTAGACTATTTGTAAGATTATTTTGACTATTTTAACCACTATCAGATTAGAAAAATGTCTATATTTTTCCCCTATCTACCATTGTCTTCTTTTCTCATGTTGAAAAAAAGGATGAAGGTGGCATATAGAATAATATATGCACACCACCCGTCCACACTTACCTATATTCCATTAATTTTAGATTTATGCAACACTGTACCAAATTTTACGGCCAATAATTTCTTATAGCCCCTTAGAAACCCCATTGTGAGGGATATTATAAATTCGGTCTTAACCGGCTATTAAACACCTTATTGATATAATCTGCGGAAATCATATCCCAATAAGTATTTTCTCCAAAAAGTACCCCTAACTTTACCCAACACTTATAAACAAAACAACTGTTCATTTTTTTTCTTAAACAGCTGATTCTTGGCCTTTTGCTTTTAATACGCTGTTACGGCGTGTTTACAATAATTTTCTCCCCGAAATCTACCACAAAATGAGTTTTTTACGAACTGGGGGTAAATGGTTAATAGCTGGTATCTTGCCACTACACTCTGATGAACATGATAAAGTTTCCAAAGATACCAGAACCTATAAATCATTTGTGCAAAGACCGCCCTCAAATGAAACCGGTTGGGAAAGAGTTAAAGAAATCTTTCAAGTAGAGTAAGTTTCATTTTTATACAAAAGATTACAAATAAATTAAGTCTTAAACATAATTTACAGTGAATTTGGAGCAATATCGACTGAATTAAATTCTATTTATCAAGCTGGCTTTTTGGGTTTCTTAGTGGGGGCCATCTATGGTGGTATTATACAATCACGACAAGCATATATGAATTTTATGGAAAATAATGAAGCTACTGCTTTTAAGTCTCATTTGGATGCAAAGGTTTACTATTGATTTCAAAATACAACAGAATAAAATTTAATATTTCATTTACGTTTTCGTTTACAGAGAAAATTACAAGATCAATTTACCATGAATTTTGCCAAAGGAGGTTTTAAATGGGGCTGGCGTGTGGCCTTGTTTACAACATCTTATTAGTATGTTTTGGGAATGAATAAAAAAATTTGAGTTTAATTTACTTTTTTATACATTCCAGTGGTATTATCACTTTGGTATCTGTTTATAGAGAAAAATCTTCCATATATGAGTATTTGGCAGCTGGCTCTATATCGGGGGCTATGTACAAATTCAACATGGGTCTAAGAGGTATGGCCGCTGGTGGTATTATTGGGGGTGTTTTAGGCGGCATAGGAGGTGCTGCATCCTTATTAATTTTAAACTTATCAGGCACTTCCATGGAAGAGGTGCGCTATTGGCAATACAAATGGCGTGCAAATCGCGATGATGCTATTGCAGAGTCATATAAGGTATTATAAGATAACATTTTTATTTATTTAATTATTTATTTTTTTCATTAGCTGGCGGCCGAAAAAGAAGAACCCACACCTGCGCTTTTAAAGTCACATGATGCCAAGGTGGGAGAAAAAATCACTTTGGAAAATGTTAAATAAATTGTTCACATTTTTAGGTGAATTTGTTGTTAAGATTTTAGAATAAAGTAACAAAAAAATATGATTTTTTTTTGTTTAAAAATATGATTTTTTTTTGTTTAATTAGATTTTTAAAATACGCAATAAAATTTGATTTAAAAAACGGCACTTCATTTTTATTAATAAATTTCGCTCACTTTTAATGACCGTTTTTTGAGAGTTATCTTTAAGCATGTGAAGGACAGCCATTTTTTCTTTTTATTTATGTAATAAACAATGTAATGAATGCACTTACTTACACTTACTCTTTAATATTTATAGCCATTAACAAGAAAGGGACCTCATTATAGGGTTATTTTCATTATACCATAAGTGGTTGGGCATTATGCCTCTGTGCTTAAGTTTGTAACGCATAGAAAAAACATTGTTACCAACACTTTAACACTTTTTTAATGCAGGTCGCTATTTTTGAAATAACCCAAACTAACCTAAATCTAATAATATTCTAAAATGATATATACGATAGTATTGTGATAAGAATTGGTCAAATTAAGATAAATATAAGCAAAAATCTATGTTCGAAATTTTACGAGGGTCGGTACATAATTTTATCTACCTCATGTATTACCCCCTAGAAGAAGTCCTTCTAGGACACAATTGGGTTTTGTTGATTATTTTTAATTAATTGAGTAGGCACTTATTTTCTGTCACACATTTTAATCAGATTATCAATATATTCATTGTTTGACATTAAACATAATAATTGACATACTTTACGAAGGTATAGTCAAATATAACATGGGTTAAAGGTTTTCGATCTCACTCCTTAAATAGCAATACATAACTAAAATAAAGAATTTTGATGTAAAATTCAAATGAATTTATTTTATAAATAAAATCAAAAAAGAGGAACATCTCGTGAAATCTCAGAAAGATAAAGTCTTTATTAATATAAACACTATTCTTTTTGATAAAAAAAATCTAAACACTATAATTTTTGATTTTGATAAAATTTATTTATAATCATGTCGTTGATATATTTCAAGATAAAATTCTTACATAAATTAAAATATATATTTGTTCAAGAAAAATTAAAATTTAATTTATTTTAAAATAAAAAACTCCCTTTCAATTTGCAATGTAATTAAAAGAAAAACAAATACATAAAAAAATTAACTTATAAAAATAATAATGCACATATAAATGAATACAAAACAAAAAGAAATACTTAAATTTCAAGGCTAAGAAAAGCGTTGTTGAAAATAAATAGCATTAAGCAGTCTAAATGGTTAAAGAAATTATAAAATAAAAATTTCTTTCATTTGATATTTCTAAATATCACTTCACAAAAAAAAATTATTAAAATAAAGGAAATCAAAGTTCTAAAGCATATGAAATGCTTAATATATACATTTCTTTATGATGATTGTTCCTGGGGTTTAGTTAAACGTTTAGCACCACGATTTGGTGGTCCTTTTGGTTTGGCAAAAGCCGGTCGGTGGAGCATTTTCTTTGGATGTAATTCATCTTGTAAAAATTCTTCTGTAAGTTCAGAACCAGAGTCAATTTCAAGCTAAAAGTGAAAGAACATAAAAATGTTATTTAATAATTATGAAAATATTTTTGTCAAAACTTCTTTTAAGTTTTTATACCCTACACCACCATAGTATTTTTTGTGTTTGTGCAGATGTTTGTAACGGACAGCAAAAAGTGCCACTACCACTTTTATATAGCTCGACTCAAAATCACTTTCAGAGTCGATTTGACGACGTACGTTCGTCCATACGACTGATTTGCCATGTACATCTTGTGATTTACATATAGGCTTTTTTAAGATATCCTGATTAAATTTTGCACGTAATATTAAGCGATTTTAAAGAAATTTGTTGAAAGTTTTAAAATATTCAAATTTTATGAAAATTCGTTAAATCAGCAAAATCCGGTTAGTTCAGTACTCGGACTATTTGGTACAAAAAGTTAAAGCTAACTGGATTAAAGCTAACTGGATTAAAAACATACAAAGCTTAAAAGTTTCAGACAATAATGCTGCTAAAAATTTAGAGGCCAAACAATGAGCACAAAATTTAAGTCAAGTTAAGTTAAGTTAAGCATAAATATTGGGAACGTCTGTCAGTTTTTTTGCAACTGCCTAGTAAAAAAAATTATGTTGCTGGTGTTCAAGGGAATGTTAATAAAGTTGTCAAAGCAGTATACGGTGTGTAAAATTTTATGAGGAAAATCCTTTTAGGACGCATAAATCTCAAATAAATGTTGACATTATAATAATGTGTTGCACCTTTAAGCAAAAGTCAAAATACAACATTTAGTAGGCACAATTTATGGTGTAGGGTATTACATAATCGGTCAAGCCAGACTACAACATTCTTATTTGTTCGTTTTATATGTAACTTAAACAAATATTTTTTCCTACCTTTTTAGCAATATCTACACCAAATGAGTGTAATGTTTCCAAAAATGGTAGTTTACAACTAGAGTACATCATGCGCTCTCTTACGGAACACGTGTAACCAGGCATAGAGTAAATGAAGACAAATGATTCCAAGTAATCACCTTCGTGAGTATGTTTAAACAAATACAAATGATAACGGGCATGATCATCTGGTATTTGTTTTGGAAGATCTGAGAGGGGTACAACCGCAGCATGAGAAACGTGTATCTGTTCGGCCTCCAAGTCAATACGAAATTGCAAATAGTCATAAGAACCATTAAGCAAATCATGAACTGCTTGCTTTGTTGCCTCCGAAAGAGGGCATGATATGCCACCCAATGTTTGATGGCGAGTATCCGTATTAATTTCGGTATTAACTTCAGTTTTTCTTAGCTCGGCCATTTCCTCTTCGCGTGTTGTGAGTGGAGCTGGGGCGGCAAATGCCTTTTTATGTTTCTGATAACCTTCTAAAGTGGTTTCATCCTTTGAGGTGGCATGAATTTCTTCTGTAATATGGGCTGAACCGAATTCTTGTTTGAGCGTAGCTTTAGTGGAAGCATAGACCATTTTTTGACGTATGGAAGCAGTATCAGGTACCCAGCTTAACAAAAGCCAAGCATGTCCTAGAGAAGTTTTACTATCCAAGCGATATATAATATAGCAGGGAACATTATCCTCAATTAAAGGAGCAACAAGTTTGTCGAAATCTTTTTCCCAGTCTTTCTTTACCTCGGCGGTGTTTGAGCAAGATAATTCCTCTGTAAATGTGAAAAAATATCTTTTAATTTTATACATTTTAAAGCATGTATTTATTTAGAATTGCTTTTACCATTTTCAATAGATACTTTGATGACACGTAATTTTCCATTTTTAGCTTTTCCAAAGACTTTTAATAATTTTTCATTGGCTGTTAAAAAAACGAGTAAAATAATGAACAGGGGGTCTTTTTATAGTTAGTTTTACTACTAAAAATATAAGCATTTGCCAGGTTTGATTTCAAAAAACAATTACTTACCTTTAATACCGGTTTGATGAGACATTTTATATTAATTACTATTTGTTTTTTTTAAATTTATTTTGCGTCTATTATGTTATAATTCCTTTTATCTTTCGTTTTGTGCTTTTTGGCAGATAAATTATATTTATTACTCACTCCACGGTTTAATGATAACAACAACAAAAAGAAAAATACAAGAGAAATTTTGACAATTCTTTAAGAATTCACAATAAACAATAATTTCTTCTCCAATTGCTAGATAGCGTTGCCGGACTTTTAATAAACAGATTATAAATTTATAAAGAGCAACTCTGTTCGGCCATAAACATATAAAAAGCTTTCGATGGCAACGTCAAAATTCTTCAATAAATAACGGAACAACACAAAAAAATAAAAAGTCGCATAAGTCTACACAAACCTAAAACACATAAACAAACATTTACAGAACCAATGAAAATTCACATAAGGTGGCTAAATAAATACAACAAATGCATCATTACAAAAATTTAACTTAAAGTTCTATCTAAGTGAAGACACATTTACGAAAACGTAATTTAACGTACATCATGTACACAAAAACACTCTGTAAAAATACTGTGACATGTTCTGGTCATGTGGAAGAGCAAAACAAAAAACAACTGTGCTATATTGTCACCCTGTGAGCTCTATTATGCACTGCCAGTGAAGTATAAATCGGAAAATTATCGATTTTTTTACTTAGAAAATCGATTCTCTATTCATTATTTAATACTGTTTTTTAAAGTAAATCAATTATTTACTTTGTTATCAATTAAATTGCCGGCTAAAGTGATGAGTTTTCGACAATGCTATAAACTGGTAACAAAGCAAGCCATACGATGGTTTCCCGGTCATATGGGAAGAGGTTTAAAGCAGATGCAACAGAAATTGAAATCTGTGGATTGTATTATAGAAGTACATGATGCAAGAATACCATTTTCAGGTCGAAATCCTGAGTTTCAATATACAATAGCTGGCGGTATGAAACCTCACATATTGGTTTTAAATAAAAAGGACCTTATATCACCGAAAGATCAAAAATATATAAGCAGAGCTCTTAAGGAAAAAGAACGGCTAGAACATGTTATTTTCACAAACTGCAAAGATCAACAATGTACGGGAATGCGCAAATTATTGCCTTTGGCTCATGACTTGATCTCGAATTCGGGACGTTATAATAGAGAAGGGGAAAAAGATTTTTGTGTAATGATTATAGGGGTGCCAAATGTGGGCAAAAGTTCTTTGCTTAATGTTCTTCGTAATCGCCATCTAAAAAAGAAGGGAGTAGCTCAAGTCGGTGGCATAGCTGGTGTAACACGTTCGGTAATGGAAAAAATTAAAATTAGTGAAGATCCTTTAATGTACATGATAGACACCCCAGGTATTCTAGAACCACGTATTAGTAACGATGAAATGGGTATGAAATTGGCTTTAGTTGGTTGCCTGCAGGATCATTTAGTGGGCGAGGATTTAATAGCTGATTATTTGTTATATTGGTTAAATCGCCATCAGCGATTTGAATATGTGCCGTTAATGGGTTTAGAAAAACCAACAGACAACATATCCGAAGTTTTAGTAGCCTGTGCGAAAAAGATGGGTGCATATAGGAAGGTGAAAAGAAGCGATGGACAAATATTAGTTATTCCTGATATTTTAAATTCGTCCCGTCACTTTATTAAGCTTTTTAGAACAAAATCCTTAGGTGCCTGCAATTTAGATAAGGAATTATGAAAAATGTTTTTATTACATGCCAAATGTTATAGTTTATTTTATTGTTTAAGCTAAGAAATTCTTAATAATAAAAAATGAAAATAAAATATTCATATCAATTTAAAATGTGTACGATATATTTATACACCAGGTTGTATAATGGGTACATCAATGGCAATGTTTCCAACACCCGGTACTGGTATAGAGTAAGAAACAGCATTACTATCTACACTATTACCGCTTTCATTTAGATCTTGTTGCATGCTTATATCCATTGTATCTGGTGCAGCATCAGCCATTGTCGCAGCATTTGATATACCCATATTACCATCAGCATTTAAGATTCTTAACTCATCTGGAACGCCTAATAAACGATCATTTATGTTTCTTTGATATATAGAACGTTTTTCATAAAAATCGATTATGAATTCCGGATTTTTTTGTTTCAATTCCGAACCGGGGACCAAATCGAATTCATCACAAAATTGCCATTTCACTAAATAGAAAATATCGCCTTTGGTATCAGTGGCTCCCACGATTTGTTCTATAGGTAATCCTCTCTCATAACCTCGAGGTTTTTGTATTTCCTCAACCTTGGGTTTCTTTTCACCGCGTTTCTTGGATTTAGCTCTGGACTCCTCAAACTTCTGCATAAGCTTTGGACAATCACAGTTTTCTTCCGGCTCCCAAGTGTTGTCCGAATTGGGATATCCGCGCCATTTAATAAAGTACTCAACTTTACCATCTGCTGTAATTCTTTTATCAACAATTTTCTCTACAACGAAGCCAGTTTCTTTTGGTGTGCTCTTCACCATTTTTTTATAGTCCGATTTAAAAATTTTGGAAGATCTCTAAACAAACTAGCAGCCAGAAAAATAATTGTGTGTACAAGTTAATGTCACTTTAAAACAACAAAAAATGGTGGTTTTATGATACAGTACTGTATAAACATAAAATTTTATTTACATTAAAAAAGGGCTGCCACACTATTTTTAGTTTTCAATTTCAATAACTATATGAACAAAAACCTTTTTCGGTTCCAAAACAATATTGTGTAATTAATTCTATAAACAGAAAAGTTCGCATTATTTCAACAAGAACTTTGTAGGTATTAATTGTGCAAGCACATTGGTCGTTGAAATGTAAGCAAATAGATAAATTCAAATAAAGAAAGGTTTTTCCTCCAAGGCATTCAATTCTTCTGATAACTAAGAAAAGTTAGAACATTTTTTTAAAGAAAAAGTAAAACATTTTTGAAAATTAAACCTTTATAAAGTGATTAAAAATTTACTTTTTTCATTAAAATGTTTATTCAAACTTTTTAACCTTATATATTTTAAGGATCCCATTTTTATAGAAATTTTCTAAAACTATTTATTTTCGATTCTTGTTTCTGTCTCAGTTCATAAATTCTTTTTTTAATCTCATATCCGAGACGGACATATTTGGAGGTTCGCCAAATATGCCCAGACTAGATATAAGTTTGTAAATTTTATTAAAATATCTGTAACAGTTCGAAAGTTATAAAATTGTATCAAAATCGATTTCAATTTAATTCGATTTATTATACATTTTCAAAAAAAAATTAAATACAAAAAAAAAAAATAAATAATAATAATAAAAAAATAAAAGCCCTTTTAATCCATAATTTGAAAATTTTTTGATATATTTATTGAAAATTTTAATACCAAATAATAGTATTTAAAAATTAAAAAATATTATTGAAGATTTTTACAAAATATTGTAATAATATTTTCCGCAGAGTTCTCCAAACAAGAAATCTGCAAATATAGAAATAGTAAATAGTTTTTTGTAAGTAATTACCTTAAACAATTTGAATTTACCTTTAAAAGCTCTTCATCAAATGGATATTTAAAATGTTGCCAATCAGTTTTAAACAAATGATCATTACTAATCTTTTCATAAGTATTTTCAAAACAATTACATTTTATTTGTGTATGTACATAACATGAATCATTGTCCATATTCGACATATCAATCAATTCATCTAACATATTCAGCAAACTTTCATCACTCTTGTATGAATCAAAAAGCATTAGTTCTTCTATTGAAAATGCAGTAACCAAATAATAAATATTGATATTTTCAATTTCTTTCAACATATTCAGTAAGTTTCTATTTTTAGAATATTCCTCAAAAACTATAAGCTTTTTACAGTGTTTAGAGAAATTGAATGTATTTAATATTTCTATGGTATTTACTAATAAAATTTTACTAAAATTGTGTTCGGTTGAACAAAATTCACTTATGATTTCTGTTTTTGATTTTGTATTTTCTGATTGATTTGAGTTTAAACGCAAACAGTTAATTTTCATAAAGTCGCATAGACCTTGCAGCATATTTAATACATTTGGAGTTTTGGCGAAAATTATACATTTTTCGTGTTTCTTATGTGTTATCTCATTTAAAAAATATTGAACAAATTCCAATTTACCTGAATCAAATGGACCCATTTCCGACCAATCGGGTAGATTAGGCGTTAGATAATCAATTAAATCATTTGTAGTTGATTTTTGGTTTACAAAAGAAGGATGATTACAAATAAGTTGAAGAATATGATCAATGCCAAGTGTTTTAATAATTTCCAATATTTGTACATTTTTTAAAGACGAATAATATTGTAAAGATTTTTCAAAAAGAAATTGTTGGAGTTCAGAGGGTCTTATAAAGCATAAGAATTCTTTTGACTTTTTTGAATTTTCAATTGCTTTTATTATATTGGTCTTGATTTCGTCATCGAAGTTATTGGATAAGTTTGATTGTGGTTTATAACATCTTTTCTTTGTTTCAAAATTTATTTCCACATTTTTGGGAATTTGTGGTGACTTTAGTACTAAAATAGGTTTAAATTTGAAACCTCCTTTAGGTTTCTTTTCCTCTTCAGTCAAATCTTCTGACGATATCCATTCCTCTTCTCCCCAATTACGATTTTGAACTCGTCTCTTACGCAACTCTTGTATTTCATCTTCATCCACAATTTCATTTTGTATTTCTATTTCTTTGCCTCCTATGACCATTTGAGAGTCTGGAGCTAAATTATTTATATTAAATTTTGTTGTACATCCCAGATATTTACCAGTCTCATCTTTTAAAATGGCTTTAACTGTATTCGTATTAACTTCCAATGTACCATCACCTTTCCAGGTTTTATGTTTTTTTGTGGAAATATCCCGAAATAAAATATTAAATATTCTTTTGTTTGTTGCCTTATTAGATGTAATTTCAGCATTATTGTTTCGGGAACCCCATTCATATTGTTCATCTTCTGGCTCAGAATTTTCTCCCTCAGCAGAAGAAATATGGTTAGTAAATTGACAAACCCGTTTTGCCTTATTTAAAACCGAAGGTGCTTTAGAACGTCTCATTTTATTTAACACAGTTTTTAATTTTTTTAAACTGCCGCAAATTATTTTTATTTTAATTATTTCGTTGCTAAAGTCAGCTGCTTCAAATTTGTACTGTATTAACATTATACTTTTGTTTGTTTACCTTTATCAAATGTCACATTTTTTAATAAAAAAGTCTTTTTTACTAACAGCCGCTGTGTTAAAATATAAAATTTAGTGTTCCTCTTATTAGAATAGTTTTAGTTTATTTAAAACTTGTTGGTTGATTCTCTTATCCACCATGTCCTTCCATTGGTGTGATAATTTACATACGGCGGTCTTTAGTCCCCGTGACTATCAAGTCGAACTTTTAGCAGCCGCCTTTGAACGCAATACAATGATATGTTTGGGTCATAAGTCTTCCAAAGAATTCATAGCTCTTAAATTGTTGCAAGAACTGGGCCGTGAAACACGTTCCCTTAAATCCAAAATTAGTGTTTATTTAAGTGTCAATAAAGCACCCGCAATGTTTACGATGCTTCAGCATTTAACCGACTTAAAGGTGTACCAAGAAAATAATACTATACCTAACATTGATGTCTTGCTGGATTACCATGTCTATATCTTACATCCCAAGACATGTTTAAATTTGTTAAAGGAACATAATCTTAATATGAAATCGATAAATTTATTAATATTGGAAGACTGTCATCAGGATGTTGTACAATGTGATATTATAGCTATTTTTAAACAATTTTATAAACCAGAAGAGTTAAAATTCATGCCAAAAGTATTAGGTTTGGCCGGGCCACTTCATAGTGCCGGCTGTGCTTTAGCTGAACTTTCCGCTATGCTTAATACTTTGGAAAGAACTGTGCAATGTAAAACAGAAACCGCTAGTGATATAGTTACGGTATTAAGGTAAGTAGCACAATTTTTTGTAGGGATTTTGAAAACATTATTGATTTCTTCAATTAGATATTGTGCCAAACCATTTGAATATATTGTTCAGTGTGCTCCTTACAAACAAACCGAGTTATGTGTTTTACTACAGGACATTTTATTGACTCGTAAGGCATTTCTCACTGATCATCGCTATGATCCTTTCGAAATCTATAGTACAGATGAGTTTTTAGAAGAATTAAAAGACATTCCGGATCCTAAAAAGGAACCTCTGGAATTTTTAGATATTATACTTCAAGTGTTATTAGAAATGGGTCCATGGTCGGCAGACAGAGTTGCATTCAATATGTATCAACGCATAGAAAAGCAAAAAATTAAAACTCCCCATGAACGTCACTATATACTTTTATGTCTAGTGAATACAGCTCTCTTGGAAGTACACTCAATTTGTGAACAAAATTTTCGTAAATTTAAAAATAATCATAAAGACTGTATTGAAAATTATTCGAGTCCAAAAGTTTTAAGACTTCTCGAAGTGTTAAGACTCTTTAAGCCTGAAGACAATACAAGTAAAAATGATACAATGAAACGTATAAGTCTGGAATTAGATTCTATGGACTTTCAAAAACTTACACGTATTCTTGAAACAAAATGTCATTCCGTGGAACAGGCTGTAGAAAAACAACAATTGGAGTCTCGATCTATAGTGGAAAATCTAGACTCAATAGTTAAACCAGAATTTCAGTCCCAAGTTGTTAATGAAAAATTGACTAGTTATATAGAATTGGAAAACAAAACAAATAAAACGGAAGATAATCAAACTGCAGCTACGTCAACAAATCGACGTCAAGGTGGAGGCCATATTCATAATCGTCCTAAAAGACGGCCATTTCGTCGTCACCATCGTGATCAACACGATGCAAGTGATACATTATGTTCCATAATATTTTGTAATTCAAACTATACTGCTCGAGTACTTTTTGAATTGCTGGCTGAGATGAGTAGACATGATCCAGATTTAAAATTTATAAAATGCCAATTTACCACAGATCGTGTTGCCGACCCTATTACTGAGCCTAAAGAAGCTGAGGCTGAACACCGAAGGCAAGAGGAAGTGTTAAAACGATTTCGCATGCATGATTGTAATGTTTTAATAGGTACATCGGTGCTTGAAGAGGGCATAGATGTTCCTAAATGTAACTTAGTAGTTAGATGGGATCCACCCACCACATATCGCAGTTATGTGCAATGTAAAGGCAGAGCTAGAGCTGTACCGGCATATCATGTTGTATTAGTTGCATCTGACTGGAAAGATTTGACAAATTTCACTACCACAAATGAACAAATTAAAGATAAAAATCATCGCTTAATATGTAGTTTAGATGAGGATGACGATAACTGTATAACAGATTCCGAAATCTCGGAAAAAGATGATCATGATGAGGAGGGTGAAGAAGATAAACAAATTAATGGCGTTTCTACAAAACAAAAATTTGTCTATGGATCCAGTAAAGGAACGATTAAAATTTTAAATCCCGAAGTCATAACCAATAAACATCCTTCAAAACCATCGCCTAATAGTAGCGATTTAATTTTAAAAGAAATCAAAGATGAAACTCTATCTATAGAAGACATTAAAATGAACAATGATAACAAAAATACCCATTACCCTAACGATAACAATGAGGAGATGATCTCAAAGAAGTCAGTATTGAATGAATATGACAAAAATAATTTAAATGATTCCATTAGTTTAAATGAAAGTTTTAATTCCGAAAAATCTGTGTTAAAAGTCATTGATCTAGAAGAATTAAATGAAAGTAATAATAGTATCAATAGTAACAGCAATATGAATGAATTTCTAGGAGAAAATATTCATTTAGATAACACCAACGATTCAAGTTCTTCAAACAAAAGTATGTATAAAATTATTGAAATCGATGAAGCTTTAAAAGAATTGGAAATAGAAAATAAAGAAGGTGATAAAGGTGAAATACCCGTAAAAGCTGAAGAAAAAGTAAAGGAGAGAAAAAAATTCATATGTTTGCTAGATGTTTTCGATGAAACCCAAATGGAAAATGTTCAAACTATTGATGAAAATAAGCAATTTGAAAATATGGATAATACAACAAATATAATTGTACAACAAATGGCAGAATATAGGGAAATTGAAAAGGTAATTTAAATATTTTTCTTAAACAAAATTTTTATTGATTGTGATAATTTTTTATAATCCTCGATAAGATGCTTTTACAAAAATGTGCCAATATAGAACCCCCAGAAAATGAACACAAAGATGCTGACATTTTCAACAATTTTATAAAACCCTACAAACCTTTGGCACGACTTTTGACGGGAGCATCAGTTGATTTAAGTAATTCTATAGCATTGGTGAATAAATACTGTGCCAAGCTACCAAGTGATACATTTACAAAACTAACACCGCTTTGGCGTTGTGCCCACACTATGCGGAATAACATAAAAATGTATCAGTATACAATACGATTACCAATTAATTCGCCATTAAAATATGATATAGTAGGTTTACCTATGCCTACACACATTTTGGCACGAAGAATGGCTGCTTTGCAGGCCTGCATTGAATTGCATAAATCAGGTGAGTTAGATGATAATCTACAACCAATAGGAAAAGAAGGTTTCCGAGCGATTGAATCAGATTGGGAAAATTTCGAATTGGAAGAACAAGATGAAAAAATAGTTGTGGAAAATTCTGAACCCAGACCGGGTACTACTAAAAGAAGACAATATTATTACAAAAGAGTGAGTTGTTTGTTTTTCGGAATAACAATTTTGAATGAACATTTATATAATTTTTTTTAATATAAAGATTGCTTCAGAATTTTGTGATTGTCGCCCAGTGGCTGGAGAAGAATGTTATTTATATTTATTAGATCTAACTCTACAATGTCCCATACCTGAAGAGCAAAATACTAGAGGTCGCAAAATATATCCTCCCGAAGATGCTATGCAAGGTTTTGGTATTTTAACTCTTAAGAAAATACCCAAAGTTAGTTCGTTTCCAATTTTTACTCGCTCCGGTGAAGTTAAGGTTTCGTTAATTTTACATCCTCAACGTGTGATATTGACTGAAAAGCAAATTTCTAGTATAAATAATTTTATCAATTATACATTTACCAAAGTTTTACGTTTGAAAAAGTTTTTAATGCTTTTCGATCCAGAGTCTACAGAGAATTGTGTTTTTATAGTGCCTACAGTTAAAACTGCAAATGGCGGTGATAAGACTATAGACTGGAATTTTTTGGAACTTATTGAACAGAATGCTAATATGATGCCTACACCAGTGCCCGAAGAAGAAAGACATGCAAAAGAATTTTCTGCCGAAAAATTCAACGATGCTGTCGTTATGCCTTGGTATCGAAATCAAGATCAACCACACTATTTTTATGTGGCTGAAATATGTCATCAACTATCGCCTCTGAGTATATTTCCCAGTCAGAAATATCGCACATTTATGCATTATTATTATCTAAAATATGGTTTAAAAATCCATCCAAAACAACCATTACTCGATGTGGATCACACTAGTGCCCGATTGAATTTCTTAACACCACGCTATGTCAACCGTAAAGGTGTGGCTCTGCCCACCAGCTCTGAGGCTACAAAAAGAGCTAAAAGAGAAAATTTAGAATTAAAACAAATTCTTGTACCCGAACTCTGTACTGTTCATCCTTTTCCAGCTTCATTATGGCGTACAGCCGTGTGTCTCCCTTGTATATTGTATAGGATTAATGGTTTGCTGTTGGCTGATGATATACGCAAGAAAGTGGTGAGAGATATGGGCTTAGGACAAATTGAATTACCTGTAGATAAAGACTGGCCTATGTTAGATTTTGGTTGGAGTTTGAGTGATGTATTGAAAAAAACAAAAGCTAATAAATTGAAAGTATCTAATGACAATGATAATACTGGTGAAGAGCAAAAAAATGATGACTGTAACAATCAAAAAGACAAAAATAAAAAGTCGTCACAAAATGATTCGGAAAATGTGGAAGATTTATTAAAAACAGATAAACCTGAGAAAAGTACAAACGATACAGAATGTAATGCTGATAATGAATCAACTGATTTTGTGGAAATTGGAACTTGGTCTAATGACATGGCTAATAACTTAGATAATCAATATTATAATTCTGATACGGATGAAGAAGATTTTGATGAACTATTAGATGGTTTAATGGTTGTAAATTATAAAATTAGTAAGTATAACTTTCTAAGTAATGATTATTTGTAAAACATACTTATATTCCTTATACCCAACACCACCCTAGGTGTTCAAGGTAGTATGTGTTTATGCTGAAGTTTGTAACATGCAGGAAAATGATATACCAAACGATTCAGAATCATATTCTGATTCGATTTAACAATGTCCTTCCGTCCGTCTGACCATCCATCTGGTTTTTCATGTAAACGTTGTGAACACCCAGCAGAACGCAATTTTTCAGGCATCCCATACAAATATCATCCAGGATTGGTGTTTTAGGAAACCCTCTTCCAAAAAATATTTAATATACATAAATTGTGATGTTTAAGATATTTTTAAAATTAGGATACACCATACCAAATTTAGCGAAAAATTGTCCCTAACTTTATTTAGCATTTATGTAATTCCTAGTTCGAAAATCACCACATGGTATAAATCTCTCATATATGTGACTATCATGAAAATATTTCAAATAAGCATGTTTTATAGAAACAAAAATCATAAAATCTAAATTTACCAGGTATTATGCGACTCTACCTGTTTTTAAATATATAAACTTTATGTTATAAATATTCCAAAAATAAACTCTGAACTCATTTTCAAAGGTGATAAAGCAGCTAGAGCTTCTTCGCCTACTTTCACTGATATACGTTTGGATGAAGATGAGGATATGCCTCAAGTTCCCAAAGCCAAAACAAAGAAACAGGAACCTGTTTTCAGTTACTATGATTCAGATGGTTCTTATGCTGAATCAAGTTTTGACAGTGATGCTGAAATGATGGATGAATCCGAAACAACCGATGATGATGATGACATTGTAATAACCTCAAAGAATGAAGCTGAAACTGTAGAAACCGAACAGGACATAGAAAAACTTAACAAACAACTATCGATTATTCAGGAGACCAAAGCCAATGATCGTGACTATCAAGAAACAAAAAATCTCCAAGTTGGTTACAACTTCCAAGATATAAAACACGAAATTTCCGATAATTTAAGAGAATCCATAGAAGCATTTGAAAAGTCGAAAAAACAATTAATATATGATATACGAAACTCTGGTATGTTGGTGGAATATAATCGTAATATAAAATTACCTAATAAACACAAACAAACCAACAAAGAGAAAAATACTTTGGAATTAAGCATAGAAAGCTATAAAAAATTTATACCTTATGCAAATGAAAACGATTTAATGCAGTTGGCGACATCAGATCAAGCTTTAAATGTTGATGATTTACTTTTACTTAATTTAAAATATTTAAAAGAACACACTGGAGAAATGTACACGATTGATGGTTGCGGAGATTTATTCGATAGTTTTAATGACTGCGGCAATATGTTATTAAAAGAAAATGGCGAAAAAGAAATTCGTATTGATTTTGAAAGTCAAGGAAAAAAATACGCGGTTGAAGAAACAGTGAAAGATTTCACAAATATTTACAGCAAGAATTTGAAATATTTTCCTGTTGAGAATTTCAGTTTTGATCATCAACCTGATTTGTCTACACATCCCGGACCAAGTCCTAGTATTATATTGCAAGCCCTTACCATGTCAAATGCAAATGATGGCATAAATTTAGAACGTCTTGAAACTATAGGAGATTCGTTTTTAAAATATGCCATAACCACTTATTTGTATATAACTTATGAAAATGTACACGAAGGAAAATTAAGTCATTTGCGTTCTAAGCAAGTGGCCAATTTGAATTTGTATCGTTTGGGCAGGAGAAAGCAATTGGGAGAATATATGATTGCTACCAAATTTGAACCTAGTGATAATTGGCTACCACCCTGTTATTATGTACCAAAGGAATTAGAGAAAGCTTTAATAGAAGCTAAAATACCACCGCATTATTGGAGCCTTGTCGATTTGGTCAATATTAAAAAATTAACAAATGCTGAAATATGTGAGTTAGTACGTAAAAAGGCCGATGAATGGGGTTGCAATTTTTCGGTATGATAATTTACTATTGCATTTATTCCAAGTCGCATTTTAACTTTAATTCAATTCTCATAGGATCAGGATGATTTTGGTGAAGGGAATGGTGGTAATTCCACAACAGCAACACATGATTGGGATGATCCCAATCACATTCCTTTGGAATTTACTTGTTTTATCCCTTATAACCTTGTATCACAACATAGCATACCAGGTATTGTAACCCTATTAACAATTGTACAAATATTATTTAAACTAAAGCCCCTTTTTGGAATTGCAGATAAATCTGTTGCCGATTGCGTGGAAGCTTTAATAGGGGCTTATCTTATTGAGTGTGGCCTGAGAGGTGCTTTACTTTTTATGGCTTGGTTGGGCATTAGAGTGATACCATACAAACGTATACCATTCGATCCTAATAAGGCAAGAGAACCTGGTACCACATTGTCCGACAAAGATGGCATGATAACAGTTTATGGTTCTTGGTCGCCACCAAAATCTCCTTTATTACATTATACGCCAAATGCTGAAAAAACAATGGACGCTTTACTGGAAGGTTATGATGAATTTGAAAAGAATTTGGGTTATAAATTCCGTGACAGATCATATTTATTACAAGCAATGACTCATGCTTCTTATACACCAAATAGATTAACTGATTGTTATCAACGTCTAGAGTTTTTAGGTGATGCCGTTTTAGATTATTTAATAACACGTCATTTATACGAAGATCCTAGACAACATTCGCCAGGAGCTTTAACCGATTTACGCTCTGCTTTAGTAAATAATACCATATTTGCATCTTTAGCTGTTAGACATGGTTTTCACAAATATTTTAGACATTTATCACCTGGTCTAAATGAAGTTATTGATCGTTTTGTGCGCATACAAACAGAAAATGGTCATAGTATAAGTGAAGAGGTGAAAGCTAATAACCTTTAAGACAATTATTATATAATTTTAAAACTTTTTTTTGCCATTTTAGTATTATTTACTCTCTGAAGAGGAATGTGATGATGCAGAAGATGTAGAGGTACCAAAAGCTTTAGGTGATGTTTTCGAATCTGTAGCTGGTGCTATATTTTTGGATTCAAATATGTCTTTGGACGCAGTCTGGCTAGTTTACTATAATATGATGCGTCCTGAAATAGAACAATTTAGTAATTCAGTGCCAAAATCTCCCATAAGGGAATTATTAGAATTAGAACCTGAAACTGCAAAATTCGGGTAAGTTTCAATTTCAAATAATTAAAATTAAATTTTTTATTAATTTTTCATTTATTTTAGTAAACCCGAAAAACTGGCTGATGGTCGTCGCGTTCGTGTTACTGTTGAAGTTTTTTGTAAGGGTACTTATCGTGGCATTGGCAGAAATTATCGTATAGCGAAATGTACTGCTGCAAAATGTGCTTTGCGTCAATTAAAGAAAAAGGGTTTGATTGAAAAACGTGTTTAAACAAATTATAAATATAATCAGACTAAATTCTTAGGATTTTTAAACTAATTATGTATTCATATTATATAAAGTCTTAATGTTCTGTAGTTAGTTTTTAATTATACTTATACATGTAATTATGTGTTAATACCGCAAAAAAAAAAAACAATTTTCAATAAATACATTATGTTTTAGTAATATTTTTTTAAATTCATGTAACAAATAAACTTTGTTTTATTTATTTTTCTTGTTATGATTCTAGAATATTAAAAAAGAAAATAACGTTAAATGCTAGTTTAAAGTAAATCAATCAGAAGGAATCTAAAGTGTTTTATAATAAATTATCCCTTGGCAGCTTTTGCTTTACTCTTAACCTTTTTAACACGTTTCAAACCATCCATATTACTCTTCATAAATTGCGCATACATGGTCATCATTTTTGGAACATCTTCATGTTTAACCACTGTTGAAAGCTGCAATTTTAATTAAATAAAATGTTTATATTTGATAAATAACTAAAGTATGAAATGTTACCTTTTTCGATTTAGATTGCGCTCTAACTAAGCACATGTATTCATCAGGCTCTGGTAGAGGAGGTTTTCCTTCGCGAGGTTTTGGCCGATCATGTCCATTATCTACAATTAGAATTTTTTGTTAATTTCATTTTATTTCAAATTTATGCTAAATTTAACATCAAATAAAAACAAATCTTCATTTCTCCTAAATGACAAAATACAGATCACAATAATCACAATTCCATTTTGGGGTAAAATAGGAACAATAATTTGTCATCTTACAGCAGATCGATAAGAGTATGATTTTTGTAAAATGTACAGAATTAACTGCTGCTTTTGCTTTGCTTTAACTAGCAGAAACCATCTGAACGGACATTTATGCAGGCAGGGTCCTGTTACAACACTATCTGGAGTTAACGAGATAACATATTCGGATGACTGTAACTTTACGGCGACGGGCTGTAGTGTTCACGTGGTAAAGTAACAGTGCGTATGTCGACAACAACATTCATCACCATTTGGACAAGATAATATTATAACAGAGACATATAAGGCATGGTCTCTCTCCTTAATAATGCAGTAACATTTGAATTCCGTTTCTAAGTGGCACTAAATGACTAAATGAGTCTTCATGCAACCTAGAGCAATGCAAATAACAATCATTTATTTGAGGAAACTAGGATGCTTCCTCTTATGCAACATAAAAAATTGATATCCCGACAGTTTCCGGAGGTATGAAATGGCTACAGGTTTAATAATGTCCTGGATCAACATCGAACTGAGATCTCAGATAGTGAGTGGCAACTATCCTTGCATTCTAGATCGATACTATTACAACAACCTCCTAGACAGAGGAGTGAAGCACAAGTTTAAGCATCGCATTAAGTCCAAATTCCAAAAATATTCAAAACTTTTGAGGCAACATCGAAGGAATAATCTCAACATCATACTTAAGTGAAGAAAATCCTCTTGAACGGAATTCGTTTCTGCCAGCCTTGATGATAATAACGTTTACACCATTAATTCTGTGGTTTCAATTTACTGTATGAATTTTGTACTTGGAGACCGACCACTGTAGACAATGAACATAATCAGTTCTGTCACAACTTAGATAGTTATGTAGCAATAGTCTGAAATGACCTGCTGTTCTCGTATTGAGCTTACCTTCCTAGATCCTGAAGATCTATGGACTCACCTAATAGAAGTTGCACAAACTAGACTGAAGTTAAACCAGTACACAAATCAACAAACCTGTTTTACTTCAAGCTGTCACAAATATAGCACCTATGTATATCTTAAGAGCAGAAGATTAACTCTACTTTTTTATGAATTATTAAAACAATAGTATTTTAAAACGTTGCAGATTGTATACAATTACTAAATAACATCTCTTTGCTTACTATATTACCCAAAATTCATATTAACAACGACATGAAATATACATCCCCATATGTACTTATAAGTTCTTTTGTTTTATATTTAAACATAAACTTTCCCTATTGGGTCTTTAAAAATGCTTTCTTATATATACTTACATCTTTTAAACGTGACAGTAAATGAAGAATCTGTTTTTGCTGAATTAGCTAGCTTTTGTAAACGTATTATGAACTGAAAATTTCAAAATATATATTTTATTTGACTATTTTATATAGAAAAACAGAAAATTTACCGAAGAATTATCAAGTAAAACCATTTTTATGCGTTGGCAGGTTCCGTTCACCAGAAAGAAAACATCAGCCACAAAATGTCAAAATGACATAAAAAGAAAAAAACATTTTCACCACCGACTACCATTTTTGCAGCCATGGCAGTGAAATTTAAATTAAATCCAAAAAAATAGTAGCAAAATCTTATCAAGCAAAAGTTACTTTAATTAAATAATTTTAGTGATAAGATATTTATATATTGAAAGCTCAAAATGCAAACAAATCAAACAAACATTTTGTTTGCATTAGAACAATTACTACATATTTTTGCAACTCTTTGATAAATATAGTACCTTATATTCCAACTTTGGCATGAAATAACAAAAATATTTCGCCGCATTCACAAGAAAATAATTTGCAAACATATTGTTTTCAATAAATTAGAAGCAAGTTAAACATAAATTTTTTACAGGCCGATTGTTCAATAATTATTGCATTAAATAAATAAAAAAGCAATGGTAAATATTTTATTAATTATTGAATAATAAAAATTTATTCCAATTCATATGTGATTGTTTTATAAAGGGTCAAAATCAATCGGCACAAGGGGGTTCTGGTGATAAAAAAGATGACAAAGACAAAAAGAAGAAATACGAGCCACCAATTCCCACTCGTGTGGGTAAAAAAAAGAAGCGTGCAAAGGGTCCAGATGCGGCTATGAAATTACCACAAGTTACTCCGCATACACGTTGTCGTTTGAAATTGTTAAAATTAGAGCGCATCAAGGATTATCTGATGATGGAGGAGGAATTTATACGCAATCAAGAGCGTCTTAAGCCACAGGATGAGAAAAATGAAGAAGAGCGTTCTAAGGTAGATGATTTGAGAGGCACACCCATGTCGGTGGGTAATCTAGAAGAAATCATTGACGATAATCATGCCATAGTGTCAACTAGTGTAGGTTCTGAACATTATGTTAGCATATTGTCCTTTGTGGACAAAGATCAGCTCGAGCCTGGTTGCTCAGTGTTATTGAATCACAAAGTTCATGCTGTAGTTGGTGTTCTTAGTGATGACACAGATCCAATGGTTACTGTCATGAAATTGGAAAAAGCTCCACAGGAAACCTATGCTGATATTGGAGGCTTGGATACTCAAATTCAGGAAATAAAAGAATCTGTGGAATTACCTTTGACCCACCCTGAGTATTATGAAGAGATGGGTATAAAACCTCCCAAGGGTGTAATTTTATATGGTCCCCCTGGTACAGGCAAAACACTTTTGGCCAAAGCTGTTGCTAATCAAACATCAGCAACCTTCTTAAGAGTTGTGGGTTCAGAATTGATCCAAAAGTATTTAGGTGATGGTCCAAAATTGGTTAGAGAACTTTTCCGGGTTGCAGAAGAACATGCCCCTTCGATTGTTTTCATTGATGAAATCGATGCTGTTGGTACAAAGCGTTATGATTCCAATTCGGGCGGTGAAAGAGAAATTCAAAGAACTATGTTGGAGTTATTGAACCAATTGGATGGTTTTGATTCCAGAGGGGATGTCAAGGTAAAATTGTTGATAATTTTTGATTATTGGTAAATTTAATAATATTTGTCCTACAGGTTATTATGGCTACGAATCGTATTGAAACTTTAGATCCTGCTCTAATTCGTCCAGGTCGTATCGATCGTAAAATAGAATTTCCCCTGCCCGATGAAAAAACGAAACGTCGCATTTTCAACATTCATACATCTCGTATGACCTTAGCCGAAGATGTAAATCTAAGTGAATTGATTATGGCAAAGGATGATTTATCTGGAGCCGATATTAAAGCTATTTGTACTGAAGCCGGTTTAATGGCTCTTAGAGAACGGCGTATGAAAGTTACTAACGAAGACTTTAAAAAATCGAAAGAAAGTGTTTTATATCGTAAAAAGGAGGGCACTCCCGAAGGCCTTTATTTATAAATCTTCATTAATATATATGAAATTTCATTTATAATATAATAAAATAAACAAACAATTTTAAGTAAGTTTAACTTTTTACATAAAATCTGTACTCGATTGCACACTTAATAAATCAGTTGCCCTCGGCATTGTTTGTGCGAATTTTTGTATTATTTTATCAACATGTTCATGTTGTTTTTGTGATACTATATCCAAACTTTCATTTATGTGATTAAGATATTTAAAATGTACTTGTGATTTCGATTCAGCAATTCCAAGTTTCTCGTAAAGTGATAATTCTTTTCGCAAATCTAAGTTATCTGACTTATCGGTATTTAAGTTTTTGAAGAAATAACGAAATTTTCCCAAATCGAAACCAGTACGCAAGCCGTCTTTATAACCTTGGTCGAATCCATTTTGAAAGACACTTTCACGACCATCATTTACACCATCGGCATAACCAATCTATATTGTAAAAAAAATATTAAAAATAGTAAATTTGTCATTGTCATTTATTTTAAAATAAATTTAATATAAACATGATGACTATAATATTTTGCAAACTTGGTAGCACTTCTTGAAACAACATTGAAAATGCTGCCAACTTAAGCGTTATTCATTATATTTAATGAATGAAAGGCAATTCATACTATTTCTTTATAATTTTTTCGCTATAAAAATAAAAAGATTTGAAATATTTCAAACATAATTCAAGTAACATTTAGCTTTTTTAGTGATTGTAATGCTGTCATTTTTAAACTGTTTTAATTTCCAAGTCTAGCGTTTTTTTATGTTCTTGAGTTAACATCAGTGGCCATTGACAGTAAAGTGAGTGCAGTGATTGTTTATATTTATTTACCTTTGTTGCTTTGCTTTCTATTTGTTGAAAATTATTTTCGTTAACTTCTTGAAAATCACCACCAATAGCTTCATCATCGATATCTAACATTAGAAAAGTTTAATAATTATATTAAAAAATATACTTTAAGTAAAAAATCTACTGAAATGTGCTTGTTCTTTTTAACTTTGTTATTTTATTTGTTTTTGACATTTCATTTATAACATGTTTCGTTATAGGTCGTTTTTACACATATAAGTATACAACACGGTAAAAGGAAGGTAAATCGTATATTAATTTTTTATTATTTTTAAAATTGTACTTTTCCGTATAGTTATTTTCAGCTACAATGTCGTCAGATGATGCTTCACACCAAATATTAGCTTTAATTCAAAGTATTCCTGCGGGCGCTAATAATGATGATTTAGAAAAAGGTTTACCTGGTATAGCACCCGCTGCTCGAGTAGAATTACTTAATAAGTTATTGAAGCAAGGAACGATAGAAATTTTGAAAAAAGGGGATAAATTAATTTACCGATCAAAAGATCCCAAAAAGAGTGCTTTGCCCAAAGATGCTGATAATGAAGAGAAAATTGTTTATGGTATTATAGAAGAAGGGGGCAACAAAGGAATATGGATTAGAGATATACGCATACAGTCTAATTTAAATATGACGCAGTTGAATAAAATATTAAAAAATCTCGAAACTAAAAAGCTAATAAAAGCCGTCAAATCTGTAAATGTAAGTCATGAAATTAGTAAACTAGTGGATTTATACTCTGTAAAAAATATTTAATAGGCCAGCAAAAAGAAAGTATATATGCTGTATAATTTAGAACCTGATCGTTCGGTTACTGGTGGTGCTTGGTATCAAGATCAAGATTTTGAGGCTGAATTTGTAGATGTTTTAAATCAACAGTGCTTACGTTTTTTGCAAATGAAAAGAGATAATGCATTAAAAAAAGGTGAAGGACCATTAGCATTTAAACAATTGTCATGTTGTACAGTTAAAGAAGTACATAAGTTTATATCCGATTTGGGTATAAGTAAGGTAAGAATTTAGATATCAGTTTTAGATAATAAACAATTGATATGAGATATTTATAAAATATGATTAAAGGTTAATTTGGACGAAGATGATTTGGAAACAATTCTAAAAACTGTGGTGTATGATGGCAATGCAGAACGAATTTTGATGTCTGATAGTGTTTATGTTTATCGAGCTATTAATTCACCACTTCCTCCACCAGGTTTAGTGCAAATGCCTTGTGGTATTTGTCCCGTTATCAAAAATTGCTCGAAATGTGGTGATGTAACACCAACAAAATGCCAATATATGAAAGAATGGTTGGATTAAATAAACGTTATTAATTACCATAAATATGGTTTTCTTTATAAAAATCAAACACATGAGTTAATCAAATATAAATTTCAAATTAAAATACCTTCTTTATATTAAATAATATTTAATCTTTTTTATCAATTAAATACTTTTTTACATTGTATTGTAGTATAATAACGGTTCAAATTGTTTTTATTTAATTTTTGGTGTAATAACGGCCAATTTGAATCATCTTGACGTGGCCTGTCAGTTTTTACCAATAAGAAAAAAAATTTTGACGAATTCCTTTACTCGACGGCAAAGTGAAAAATGAATTAATAATTTCTAAAAAAAATATAATATCTTGGAAAAATTGTATTAATTTATAGAAAAAAGTTGCAATTCAACTTTACAAAACTTTAGTTTAAACTAAGAAACAAATCAAATTATATTAAAATGGGTTTGTGCAAATGCCCTAAACGTCAAGTGACGAATCAATTTTGTTTTAAACATCGCGTAAATGTTTGTGAACATTGTATGGTACAAAGCCATCCAAAGGTAATTCAAATGAATAGAAATATATATGAGAAAAAATATTAACATACTTTTCTTTTCATTAGTGTATAGTTCAATCATATTTGCAATGGCTTAAAGATAGTGACTATGTATCAAATTGTACTTTGTGTTCAACTGGATTAAAAGAAGGAGAGTGTGTACGGTTGGTGTGTTATCGTAAGTTTTATCTAAAATAAGTTGTAATTATTTATAATTAAATTTTTATCATTGTAGATGTTTTTCATTGGGATTGTTTAAATGCCAGACAATCTGCATTACCTATGAACACGGCACCTCGGGGACATCAGTGTCCTATATGTGAAACTGAAATTTTTCCCTCATCAAATTTGGTATCTCCTGTAGCAGATGCTTTAAAACAGCAGCTTGTGAAATCAAATTGGGGTCGCAGTGGTTTAGGTTTAGCACTGGTAAGTAAAAAGTATACATCATCCTAGTTGCTTGGGATTGTTGTTGTAACAATTTGGCTGTATCTGGTTGCTCTTTCTTTGGGAAAAAACTTCCATTTGACACAGCTGTCATTGGGTTGACGTGGGACGCTTTGTTGGGGTATTATGCCTTTGTGAAAAAGTTGTAACGGGCAACTTTTTAATACACTGTTCGAGTCAGAGGTTTCCGGTTAAGAAGGTATTGTGGTGGTTTGGCCCGTGTTATTATTTTGGACTAAGTATAACGCTTATTGAAATTGGTGTTTAAGGCTCCATTATTTCATCAAGCCCCCATAGAAATGTTGCTCCCGGAGAGAAGTATTAATCTTATAAAAGTCATAAATATAAAACGAATAACACTTTAGGGGCTTTAAATGTTACATATACGTTGCTATTGTACAAATATTTATTCAAACTAAGAAAACCAATGTACGAAATCTTACTAGGGTCGGTCATACTCTCAAAAAAAAAAAAAAAAAAAAAAAAAAAATAAAACTCATAAATTTATCATTTAAGCTAAATTCACAAAATCGAATTTATTTATTACCACTGACAATTAAGCTAAATTCACAAAATCGAATTTATTTATTACCACTGACAGAAATGATCAAAAAAGGTAATCATTTTTTACACTTAAGATGAAATTAGAAAACCAAATTATTCTATGGTGGTTCTATAACTTTTTGGATGTGCTATTTATAATCAACATTTGAGCTTGTCCGACTATAACTTAGTTGTTAATAACTTGTTTTTGTTTGCAGTTGAACGCAGATTCTATACCAAATCCAAAACCAATATCCAACAATTTTTCTACGAAACCTACACCTTCCGCACCTTCCACAGCTGCAACCAGTAGTATGACAAAAATTCATCATAGTAATAGTAACAGCATTAATAATCAAAACAATACATTGGAACGCTCTAAAGCGAATGGTGCTTTTGCCAATACTACTTTGAAACAAGATAGTCCACATTCCGTTTTACTTATGGATGCATTTAATCCTCCCTCAAATGCTGACATACATGGTAAGTTCAAGAAATTATTTTTTATTATTTTTTTTTGTAGGTTATTGTTAAAATAATATATATTAAAAATGATTAGCTGGCAGTCGTCGACCTTTATTACCCCGCCAATCGCCAATTGGTGGTACAGATCGTGATGAAAACAAATATGCCAGGCGCACACCAGCGGAAATATTTTCACGTTGGTCTAGACGTTTTTATGCCCCTTCTTCAAGGCCAATATGGAGACGTACTTGGTTTTTGGTTTTTAGTGGTATTTTGGCGTTTATTGTTCTCATTTATTTAATGGCTGCTTTCGGTCGTGGTGGCTCGCAAGATTCTCTAGATGATGCTTGGAATAACCCAAATCCTAAACAATATATGTAATAATTTTATGTTTGCTTTTTATCTAAATGAAAATATTATATATATATTTTTTAATTTAACATTTTCTACTTTTTCCTTTAAAGTTCATAATAATTTTCTTTTTTTAATTATCTATGTACATATAATGATAATATTAAAGTTTTTGAAAAAATCTAATACCAAATTAATTTGAGAAAAACTTTTCATTATATTAAATATAATGATTTAATTTAAACATTTTTCATGAATACTTTCAAAACCCTTTACAAATTATCATAAAGTCACCTTTTAAGATCCAAAAAAAAAAAAAAACAGGGACAGAATCGATTTTTTAATCAATATGAACGAAACTTTTGATATTTATTAAAAAAAACTGGATCAAGATTTTTTTTAATTTTGAGAATTTAAAGTTCAAATGTAAGCTGAAGTAGAATGAAAAAACGCGGTTAAAAACATTAAATATCTTACTATGACTCTGCCCATGGTGCACTCCTCTGCCATTATGTTTAATTTCATGCAATTTTATCCAACCGATCTAAAGATACAAATTTATTTCCAAAAATATATCGATTCTGTACATTCTTAGTTTATTTTTAATTTCACATAATTTGTTTCCATTACCTATGCATTAACCAATTTAATTTTTGTTTTAAGTTTTAAAACTAAATTAAATGTACATTTAAAACTAAACTAAATATTTATATCAAATTCAAATATATTAAATATAAAACAAAAACTACAAATGACAACATTTCTTAATGATTTTTAACATAACCATTTTTTTGTAATTTTAGCTCTTCTTGAATTTGTTGATATGTAGGCATGGCACAAAATTTAACACATAACCAATCGACCAGAGGTGTAGGACAAATAGCAAATAAAAAACGATAGATTTTATATCTAAAACGATTAAAAAAACTTTTTTATAAAATTTAGGAAAAAAAATTAAAAACAAAATTACCGCCAGGGTTCATGTATATACAAAGCTTTTGGTTGGGTATTAGTTAAGGCATCTTTAAATTTCTCCAGTAATTCAGTATCTTTCATACTATTAGCCGGTTTAAAACCAGAAATTATATTTAAATAATTATTAAAGCGTTGAAAATAGGCACCATAAAACTCTCTTTGTTCTGATGTGAAATTATTAAACATTAATTTGGCATGTTCTTGTTGTCTAGCAGATATATTACTTGACATAACAAAAGAACCGGGTATAAAATTTACTACCTCTACACCATAAGGCTGCATTTCAATACGCAATGAATCAGTCCAAAAACGTAAACCAGCTTTAGAAGCAGCATAGGGTGATGTAGAAGGCAAGGCCTTGTGATGTAAAAAGAATAAAAATTTATTTAGTTATTTCTAAAAATTAAAAAAAAAACAAAGATTTGTTATCTGCTTCTCACCTGTAGACCACAATGACTTGTTACATTTATAATACGTGCCTGATGTTGCCTTACCAGTGGCATTAATTCTCTTGTTAGTCTCATGGTGCCCAATAAATTAACATTTATTTGCATTTCAATTTGTGACCATGTTTGCCATTCAAATTCACCAAAACACATAACGCCAGCATTATTTACTAAAGCGGTAAACTGATAATCTTTATGACGCGTCAATATATCTTGTAGACATTGCAGGGTTTTTTCTATAGTTTCCGGTTTAAGCAAATCCAATTCAATAGTTATCATACGTTTGGGATCATTAAGATGTTGTAACATTTTTGCACCATCTGAATTAACATTATGACAAGCCGATATTACAGTCATATTTAGGGAATGACAATATAAAGCTAAGGAAAAACTGAGAGAGTAATGAAATTTAATTTTATTATTTATAGAGGATTTGTTTTAAAACCCAACACCATCATAACTGGTTGGAGTTTAGTGCGTTTCTGTAGTTGTTTGTAACGGGCAAAAAAATGTGTTTAAATCTCAAAAAGAAAAAATATTAGGATTGAAATTTAATCAGAACTATCATTTTACACAAACAAATTCATATCACGTCCAAGTGTAGGGTGTTATACAATCGATCTCAATCGACTATTATAGTTTTTCTTTTTTGAATAAATTTTGTTTTATTACATCCTACACCACCAAAGGTTGTTAGGTATTATGTGTTTGTGCAAATATTGTAACGGGCTGCCTGCCCTTGTAAACCTTCGGAACAAAATAGAGGCCGCAGTTTTAAAGAAATCCTAATGAAATTTGTCATGTGTCATTATTATAACCCTTTGAAATTGGTGGTGATGGGTTAATTTTTTGACCTAGCCCCCATAAAAAAGGATCCTCCCGGAATGGAGATTTTAGATAACAAAATTTTTAAATATAAAGCGATTTTAATGAAATTTGATACAAATTAGTTTTTTTTATATTCTAAACCGATGTGCCAAATTATACCATTGTTTCTCATTAGTCTCATACAACCCCCTTCCAAATGTCACTTTGAAGGGGTTCAATTTACAGGGTATTAAGTAGTCTTACTTGTTTTCCTTTTCTAATATTTTAACTTACCCCAGTCCAGAATCACATCCTGTAATTAGAACAACATTATTGGGTGAAACTGTTAATTGTTGACCACCTAATCCTAAAATTCTTGTAAAAGCACGTCGCAACATTTTATTTTTTACATAAAAATGTAATTCTTTTATTTTATTAAAACTGGCCCTTGAACTTGTATATACAATTTTTATTGTTAATTACATTTGTTAAATATTCTACAAACGTATTTTTTTGTTATTTAGGTTTTTTCTTCGTTAATAATAAGATGTTTTGTATTTTGTTTTTTATTGTTATTATTATTTTGGTCTTATCGTTGTCCGTTTAACTTTGAGACTGAAATGTGAAAAAGAAATACACGAGTATAAAGTTGCAAATATAGGGAATTTGTTTTGTTTGTTGTTTTTTATTTTCTTCTTTTTAATACATTACAAATTATAAACGATGATTGAATTAAAAAAAGATGATACATATTTTTAGACCATAAATTGAGCTACAAATTTTTAAGAAGAATTAGAAATTGGAGTTTAAATATTGATATTGCAGTTTCAAAATAATTCAAAACAAATTTTTTTAAACTTAATAATAATTAAATTTATTTATTATCACAATAATTATTTTTTAATTATAAAATCACTTAATAATGAATTATATATTTAATAAATTTCTTGGTCAGACTATTCCCAAAGAATGTCGAATACTAATTTCTGTAGAGTTATGAAAAGTCGTAGTGTTTTACCAATATTTGATGTGTTATTCATGAGGATGTTTTTAATGAAAATTGCTAATACATACCGGTTTTTCATCATATGTATTAATAAATACATTTTCATACGTATGTATGTGTATTATATGTAGGTGATTATTCAGGTAAATGTAGAATTCAGTGCCTAATCTTAGAAGGAATTTTAAAATGAATAATTCTCAAATTACAAAATGCTTACGCGAATTAAAGAAAAAACAAGTAAAAATGTTATAGTCGGACAAGTCCTGCTATATAATACCCTATTCCACATTGTTGGTTGTAAATGACAGTTTCGAATAATTTACCAATGAGTTAAGAGTGCAGTTTATTATTATGATTCTAAGGAGCCAGATCGAAAAATTATTAAAATACATATATGTTAATAGAAACAACCACTAAACTTATAGTTTTATTTTTTTATTTGATTGCAATTATTATTATTATAATAAAAAAAGTTTTTTTGGTTTTATCATCGGTAATGAAATTTTGAACCTTGTTCGGCAACCATTAACGTTTTTATAGTGCTTTCACCCACATAACGATGTCTTGTGGATAGAAGCATCCTTTTTTGTAAACATTACTTACCAAGAACTTTTCGGGAAATGCTGGCTTCTAAACTTTTCTTTACTTCGAGAACCAGGAAGTTGAAAAAAGTCGTTCAAAGTGATATTTGGGTAGCTGTTGTTGTAGCAGCTCGAATATATCCGACAACTGTCGCTTGGTTGACAATCTTTGGACGAGTGTAATTCGGGTCGTTACCGAACGGAGATCGAATTGTCGTAGGAACGTGGGAGGGGTAGTATAGGTCTATGGGAAATAATAGACCGATCGTCATATAATTTGGCACATCGTTTTAGAATATCATACGACTTATTTCTGAAAAATTTCGTATTATACTTAGTACTTTTATGAGCTTAAAACCCTATTGAGGGAGGAATATTTGTAAGGGTGCTAGTTGAAATAATAGACCCATCTTCGCTTCTTCCAGTAGGCGTCATCCTTAGTCCAAAATAATGACACTTACCAAATTTTATTAAGATATCTCTAAAACTTTGGTTTCGAACACAGATTGTTAGAGTTAATTTTGTTTTATAATAACTTCCATCGTAGTAGATTTTATTAAATGGATTAAGTTTTGGTCAATACTATACTTTTAACTTAGTCTAAAATGTGTATACAAATAAATTACTTTTAAGATATTTAAGTGCGATTTAAATTATACGATCCGTAAAAAGAGAGTGTTATTAAAATAAAAAGAAATTATTAATTGTTATAGTATATATACGTATATTTTCGTAAAATATAACTGATAAATATCTTCTAAGAATTTCATAATGATAATGAACTTTACAATTGTGATTTATAAAAAGGGAAACTGAAAAATGAAAATAAATGTAAAACTTTTTGTGTAATTGCATTATCTCTCCTGCGGGGATCAGTTGCAGTTTGTCTTATTAAATAATATAAAAGTGGAGCTGTTTGTTATCTTTGACGAGTGGTTCTAATCAGTAATCGTATAACTGACGGATGATTGGAATAATATTTGAATTTTAGGTTAAGAAGAGATTTATATAGGAGAATTTAAATTAATAAAGTATAATATATATATATATATATATATATATATATATATATATATATATATATATATATATATATATATATATATATATATATATATATATATATATATATATATATATATATATATATATATATATATATATACTTCATAACTTCAGTACGCATTTTTTCGTTTTTTTCACATTAAACATAACTGACATGTTTTCCAAAGTTTACTTAGGATAAAAGTTTTAATCAAAAGATGAATGAAGAAAGTGTTCAGATTATTCCAAATATTTACAAAATTTTCAAAATTCATTTATTGATTACTAATAATCCAAAACAGTGGTAAGTTGTTCAGATTTTTATTTAGATTTTAAAAATCTAATGAATTTTTAGAATTACGAATTTTTAATTCTCAAAATCATGATATTCTTAAATTTTGGTGTTATTTATAATAAATTAAAATAATCAACATTTATTTGGTGTAATACAATAAAAATAAATTTCATATTGAATAAGAAAAATATATAAATGATTAAAATATAAAATAATGAGTTTATCTTACATTTGATGTTTAAATATATAAATTAAGGCATTATTTCCTGGGTAAGTTACAAAAAAATTATAATTTCAAATAGCATAAAATTGACTGAACAATTTGGAGCTCTTTTTAGTCGAATAGGTGCAGTAGTTCGGGAGATATTAACGTTTTTGTAAATCCTAGAAATTCAAAAATTTTTAAAATTAGGGAACTCTGTAATAACATAAAAATAGCGCCATCTATTGTTTGTGATTTTTTGATTTTGAAATTCAAAAATATGATTACAATAGATGGCGCTAATTATTGATCGTAAAGGGGCATTGCCAACATCAAAAAGTGTTGAAGCAACAAAAGGTATTACCAGATCAAAATAAAGGAAAATAAATTTAAAAATTATTTTTTTTAAATTTATTAATTACTTACTTTATTCCTCATTTAAATAAATTTAAAAATACATACAAATATAGTTTTTTAGTGTTTTATTTTCAAATCGCTTCTTCATTTTGAAATTATTTGGTGTTTGTTTTAAAACTGTTATTATTGCTATTTTTTATCATTTTTCTTTAAATAATTCTCATTTTAAAAATTTATTATTTGTTATCTCATTATATTTTTTATAAATATAATTTCTTTTAAAAAATATTATTTTAATATTATTAAATGTGTTTTTTTTAATATTTGCTTATTATATTAATTTAGTTCAGTAAAGCTAAAAATTTTACCACTTATTTTCAGAACTTAGAAATTGCTTTCTTGAATTGTTTACATTTTCTAAAACTTATTTTAGATTTTTTAATTTCATTCTGATTTTAGTTTTCATTTTTTAAATTAAGAGTTTTTTCAAGCATTACAAATTCCAATATAAATAATTTGAATTTAATGTATATATATATGAATAATATATATTTATTTGTTTGTTTCAAGATGTAAGCAAAATATATATACAAATCTATTTTTTAATTATCTTTATATAAATATAAATAATTAAAAATAATATAAGGCTGTCATTATCAATGATGTTTTTTGTTTTTATACCCTACACCACCGTAGGTGGTTGGAATCCCTTACTGAGTTAATTTAACGACGTCCGTCTGTCCTGCTGACCATCCATGTAAACGTTATAATAGGTTACAATTTTTGAGACATTTTGATGAAATTTAGAACATATACTTGTTTTAACCTAAGGAAGAAGTCTATTGAATTTGGTTATGTTCGGTACAATATTTCAGGTACCTCTCATATAAATGTCCACCCAGAATGAGGTCTAAAGCTCATAAAAATATTTAATTAAAAGTGACCAATATTGTAGTGTAGGGTATAAAATAGTCGAGCTTTACCGACTATACAATTTTTACATGTTTTGTTTTTCTTTTTATATTAAAGTAATTTTATTATATTTTGTTTAGATTTAAAAAGGCCATTTTTTAAGAACAAATTATTATAAAAAAGCAAAATAATTAAGGTTTTAATTAACATTTGTTTAACATTATGATTACATTACGTTTCATTTTTTAAATATTATTTATAAATATCACAACGCGTGGCTTTTTAAATTACTTGATTTTTTTCTTAAAATTTATTGTTTAATTAAAATCATATCGTCACTGCACTTGCAAAAGTTCCTATGTACATTTTTGGAATTTTTCAGGAAACAGTAATCTACAATTAATTCTACAATTTTAACACATTCTTTTTCTTATGAGTAGGCTTACTGATGGTGTAATATGTGGTCTAAAAAATCCAGGTTATTTTTTGAAAAAAACAAAGAAAATTTACATATCCAATGATATTTCAAATAATAAGTTTTTGAAATAATAGATTCAAATATATAAATAATATTTGTAATATATTGACATAATTAATTATTTCTTTAAATCATTTCCTATAAACACCATAAAAAATATTTCTTCAAATATATTTTGTTTGTTTATACAGGACGTTCCTGGGAATCCAAAACCAGTTAAGATTTTATGGGAATATGTATGTTCAGTAGGGCTTTCAAATGCAACAATAATTTTTTCCAAAAGCTTTACAAAGGAACTTTTGCCAGCGCAGAAACGATATTTTGTTTTGGATTTATTTTCTTTTTTAACTTTTTTTAATTTAGTTATTATTTTATTAAATAAATAATTTAAAAAAATTGCACATAGAAAAAATTTGAGAAAATAAAGGAAATTTAAAACAATAATAACAGCAAACAAATTTTAAATTATAAATAAAACGTTTTCAACTTTTTGTTAATTTCTTTGAAATATAAAATTTATTGCAATTGATTTTGTTTGTTTTTTTATTAAAGGAAGAAAAAATAAAAATTTTTAATTAACAAAAAATATTTATGTCGTATGCAATAAAATGTTCTTGTTTTAAAATTAAAAAAATAATTAAAAATAATAATACAGCATAAAGTTTATAAGTATGTTATAAAAAAAATAATGAAATTGTTCTTGTTTTTTCATGTTAGCTAAAATGTTTGATTGCTTTTTCTTTTATTTAGAAAAAAAAATTAAAAATTTATTAAATACTAAATAAACGTTTTTTTTAACTTTTAAAGGTTTGTTGGATTTTGTTCCATTTCGTTTCTTTTTATTTCTTTTAAATTGTTATAAATTTTAAGAATTTTTTTTATAAAATTTGAATTAAAAATATCTAGGAAATTAGCTTAATAATAGTACATAAAAATTAAAAATAAAAAAAAAACATTTGTTTAATTTTTAATTTTAGAACATAAAATTAGCTTTTCTGTTTTATTTTAAATAATTAAAAAATACACACACTTTTAGAAAGTAGTTGTAGAATCCACCATTCTTTCTTTCTTTCTTGCTTTTTTATTTTTTCTTAATAGTTTATAGTTTAATTAATTTTTTTAAGACCAGCTTCGTTTGCACTCTCTCCTCCACACTCAGGTTTTTTATGCTCTTCACATGGTTTTGTTTGATTTATTGTTATAAACTTACCAATTTCGAAGGTTCACTAGTGGGTGTTACCAATTCCAAGGGATGTTTGTTTTGTGATGAACAATTTGGTACTAGGGGACCGGAAACTGGTGTTAGACCAGTACCACCATCCATGAGAGAATCAAAGTTGAACATACCCGTTGATGGCGTTTGTATGGCTACACCATTGATGTCTGTGGGCGGCTTATTGTCATTTACATTTAAGCCTAAATTTTGAGCCAAATTTCGTGGTACTGTTGGCAATGAATTGGGACGTTGTTTAGAATTTGGTTTTGTTAATGGAGCACAAAGTGATGGATTGTTGGAGTACATGGAACCAAAGCTAACGGGAGCAGTTGTCACAATGGGTGTATTTAGTGAAGCCGAGGCGGCCGCCAAAGATGCTGAGAGTGTAGCAACATTTGGTAAAGGCGGTGGTATCATGGGATTATTATTGGTTAATAACAATCTTTTTGGCGAAGGAGGACCATCTTGATCTAGTGATGAATTTGAATCAAGATTTGTGTCTAAAGGTTCAGCTTTAATTTGAGCTAGTAATTGGTCATTCAATACTGGTTTTAAGTCCAAAGGAGAAATACTTCTGGCTGTAGTGGCCAAACTGGTATCGAGACCAGTTATATTATCATTGGCCGTTGAGGTTGTAGTAGGCATTAAGCCATCGAATGTATTGACGGATAAAATGTCATTATTTTCTATTCTTTGACAATGAGGACGGTGTGCATCTAAAAGATATTCTAACTCTTGTTTGGTGCCATTCAATGACTCGATTTGTTTTTGCAATTCTTCGCGTTTCTTTTCCAACATTTGCACCTCTTCGGTCAATTCATTTGTTTGATCCACTCTACGTTTGCGACAACGGGCGGCCGCCAATTTATTACGTTCTCGTCTTATACGTCTCTTTTCTTCTTCTTCGGGTGTCATATTGCTGTTAGTGGCTGGACGACGTCCACCGCCACGTCGAGTTGGGGTAGCTGTTGTTGTTGTGGCACTTGATGAGGTATTATTGTTGTTGTTATTATTATTATTGTGATTACCAGAATTCGATATATTAGCAGCTGCTGTTGCTACGGCTAAAGCAGCCAAATTGACTGTAGTAAAATCATTTGTTGTTGACGAATTGGAATTGTTTAGAGCATTAACACCCAAACTGTTAAGACCATTTTGAAATGATATTGTATCTGTGGCGGCACTTGCTATATTATTTTAATAAAAATAATAAAAATAAATGAATTAATATATAAACGAAGTAATGTTACAATTTTAACTTACAAGTATCTGTTGTGGCCATAGAATTCTCTTCATTCAAATGATTGGCCGTCCATGATCCCTGAGAATTTTCTGATTCTGTTATAGTACCATAATCTGGCAAACTGGCCCCAGCACTTATATCACCCAAATATACATTATTTAATGTAGAATTGGGTGATATACCAGCAACTGATGTTGTTGTTGTAGTTAATGTTGCATTATTATTATTATTATTGTTATTTGTGGTATTCGTTGTTGTAGCATTATAAGAACCCAATGGTGGTGGTATAAATCCTGCCTGATATGGTGAATTTATTGGCTCGCTAGTTAATTGTATAAACGATTCTTCTATACTCTTGAGCGTTGTAGGTGTTAGGGTGGGTGTTGTCAATGTGGGTACACCTGTTTGCATGCATTCCATTGAAACGAGCTAAAATAAAATATTTTTAAATTAAAATTTAAATTAATAAATTACGTTAAAATTCAAATATAATTGAAATATTATAAGTAAAATTTGAAAATTTATTTGAAAGGCTTTTGATCTGGATTTTTTATTAATAAAAAGAAATGTTTTTTTTAGTTCTAATAACAAATAAAATGTAATTATTATTTCTTTAGATTAAATTTAATTATTAGTTTTATTTAAAATTAAGGAAAACTAAACATTCGTTTAAAATTATTCTATTAAACCACACCTTTCTAATAATTATATTGTTAAGTATAATTAAAATAATTATTTCAAAATTATATACAATATTTTTCTCACGTTTGTCTTAAAAGATTAGGAAAAGTCAATTTTTATTGAATAATAAATAATCTTAACTGAATTTAGGAATATTTTAAATCTTTCGATCAGTTGTACTTTAAAGGACATTAGGTTTACTGTGGAAGAACTAAGGAAATAGATTGAGTCCACGTGGTGTTTCCAAAGCTCTCAACATAATTGGTTGGAAATCAGCTTTGTTAGCTCTGTGCTCGGATTTTGTAATACTAAAAGTAAAGCTAATACAGGTTCCTAACAGGAATGTTGCTAAAAATTTAGAGACCACAAAAACAGAGCACGGAAATTGAAGTCAATTTTTCTAAAAAACAAAGTTGCTACATAATGGATAACGAAATGTTATTTTGGCATATTTTTCAAAACTTCCTGGTTACAAAGTTTAATTTGCTGATGCTCAAAAAAACTTCCCAAAAAGTTCTTGATATAAGCCAATCTATTCTTACAACGGGCTCTATATACATAGCGAAATTTTCATTAAAACGTCTACAAAAAAATGCTGATTCCATTCATAAGACTAATGATGTGTCCATTTATTTTTTACCTGACATCCTGTCACTGTGGTAAACATGCACTTTAGCGGTACAAGAACATTAATGTGCAGTGCAAATATAACACCAAGTGAGGCAAATTCTCCAAACTGGCCGAAGCTAAGGCTAGTGGGAGATATTGGGCTCTTTTTGAAAGAGAATTGAAGAGCATAAACAATGTTTCCAAAAGTGTAGTAGATTTTAAACAGAGATGGGTTACCTGTTCAAGCAAATTAACAGGGAGCACTGCACTATATACACTTTAATGGAAGGATTTTTGAATTATGACGACCATGCAGCAAACGAGCAATATAGGCATGTTATGCATTTTTCGATCTCACACCTTAATGGGACAAACATAGTTCTATGAAATATTAGTTGTTGCACTTCATTCTTTTACAGTAAATAAAAGAATATTAATGTTGCTTAGGTTTCGAACAGCGATTATTAAAGTTTATTTTGTTTTTGTTTTTCAACGAGAAAAAGTTGCTTATGTATCTGTATATTTTTAAAGTTTTAAAGTTCCTCTAATTTTAGAAGATATTTGGGCAGTTTTTTCCGATTGTACGCTATAAATATGTTAATAAATTATTTTTTATAAAATTGTATAATATTTTTCAAATTGTTTCTATTCTCCAATTTTGTTTATTTAATTGAAAAGAAAAATTAATATAAAAAAGCAAACAAGTGCGTTTAATTAGTTTTAATTAAAATCGTTTCATTTGTATAATTTACCAAAACAAAGAATAATAACAACAACTATAACGACAACAAAATGGCAAATTATACTCTTTACTAATTTCTATAGATTTTATTGTTGTTTTATTGTAGTTGAAAACTGTTGAACGAGTTCATCTTTAAAAATAAAACATAAACAACGTGTGCGCGAATTTTTTCTTTCTTTTTTAATTTTTTTTCTTAATTTTTTATTTTTCTTGGGAAAATAAATAAATTTAAACAATTTAGTTAAATGGCAAAAAAAAAAACACACATACACAGGATAAACAAATACATTTGCAAAAAAATTATAATAATAAATGATAATAAACAATTAAATGAAAACAACAACAAAATGTAAATAAACTTTAATAAACTTAAGTATACGTTTACTTAAATTTGTTTATTAAAATCTATATATTATTTATATTAAATGTTATAAACAATAAATTTCATTGTTTAAAATATTGGGTAAATATGCCTGAATGTTAGAATGGAAAATAACAGTAAAAATGAATCTGTGTTTGTTTGGAACTAATAGACAGCTAAACTGCTAGACTGATTTTCTGGAAAGAGAGAGAGAGAGTTATCCGTCATACAAAGAAATTATAAAAAGCAGAAATATCTGAAGAACTAAATATTACAGCAAGTGCTTGAAAACTTGGTCCCAATCACTGTTTTACTGGACCAAAACGGACGGTTAAGAACAGTAATCATAAATTATTACGAAGAGGAAGCCCTCATTTTCACCATATAAGATCAGCAAAGTGGACCGGTTCTCTGCTAGTAGACGTATAAAATGAAAGTATAATTTATACAAAAGTATATATATTTAAAAAAAAACTAATCATTTTTTCCATTTCAAAATCTAATCGTTTAAATCATTTAATACGCATTTATATTAAATCTGACGTGTAGGTGTGAACCATTAAATTGTGTGATTTTGTGACAAGACGTTATTTTATTATTGAAGAAATCATATTACCCATTTGATGCAAAGTCGTCATAACTCAAAAAATTCCAGTTTCGGCTTAGCATCAGTAGGGAATAGTAAATAATACGTTATATAAACAGATGAAAGACAGGATCGTGACAAAATTATATTATGTCAATTATAAAATTTATTAACTAAAAAGTTTTTCTAGGATCTTGTTAATTGTAACAGTTCAGTCGTATCGAGTAGTTGTAGATCCAATTGCCATGGTAACGATTTCTGGTCCCAAACATTTTATTAGTTCTGATTGATTGTTTTCCAAAAACTTCATTTCTGTCAAAAAAAATTCAAATTTGTCTCTTGAAATAATTATTGATTTTTTGAGTTATGTTTATCTTGCAGCAAATGAGTGATATAAATATAGTGTTGTGTTGAATATTGTATTCTATTTTATGAAATATTATTTGAATAGAGAAGAAGCCATTAGGTCTGCCAAAGAAAATTGTTTTTTTTTTTTTTAATTTTATTTCATGTTGGGTTCAACTTTTTTTAATTATTTTTTGTTAATGAAGAAAAACAACGAATAAACAAATTATGCTCAGGTGTATAAAATGTTTCTTTTTTAATGATGTTTTTTTTCTAATTGCAAGAAATTTTTTTTAAATGTTAAGAAAAATTATTCATAAATTAAAATACATATAAGTATTTGAAGGACTTTTTTTAAATAAAAATTGCATTAAATTTGATAAATTAAAAAATATAAAAATATAAATTTGTGTCAGGAAAAAGTTATTTAAATGAGATAATGATAAAAAATCGCTAAAGTTTAAAAAAACGCTAAAATATTCAAATATTATTTAAGCGCAAGAACATCAGAAGATTTTAAATTTATAGACGGTTAATTAATTATTTTTAAAAATAAATTTAAAGTGTTTTTAAAGAATAAATGACTAAATTTATAATTAATCATCATAATTAAAAAACGAATAGAAAACAAGTAAGAGTGAGATAGTGACTTTAAATTAAAGAATTGAAAATAATTATTGATCTGACAAAAGATCTTTCTTTTATTATTGATAATGCTAAACTTATTGAAGATCTGGAAAACGTCCTTTTCATATGTTTAGAAACTTTAATTTCCATATTGAAAATTGCTTTTTTTTGGACTAGGTAAAGATCCACAATTATTTGATAAAAAATTTCTTTAAATTTCGAACGCAAATAACGCGAAAGCTTTGAAAGCTAACAATAACACATGAAAGCGTTTTTTCTAAAGGTCTTGTTGAGGGCTTTAAGATTTCTCCATCTTATAACTGAATGAAGTACAACAATTTAACTAAAAAAATTATGTCCCCACTTTGTACACCAATAACTCTGTCCCTAAAGTCGAAGTATGACAATCGCATTTATGTAAGAATTATGCCACTTGAAGTAAAGATTATAAGAATTATTTGTACAATATTATTATTATTATTTTTTTGGAGATTTATGCACTCTATAATCTGTCTACAAATTTTATACACTGAACAGATTTTTCTTGTTTTAAATAGAAAACTTCTCATTCCAATTGCTTAGAACCTGAATAATCAGTTTGGTTATATTCATGCCGACGGACTTATATTTAACCTATAGTTATTATAGTGTTGGAGAATACAAAAAGTATTTTTAAATCGACCTTTAACTTCTAAAACGGGGTTTTTTCAATTACAAGATTGTTCAGGGAACATAGAAAACAGAAGAGTATTTTATATTAAAAATAGAGGAATATTTACAAATTTTGTCTAGATATAAACAAATCTCAAAATAGTTTTAATATTGACTTCGATAATTTCCAGATCATAATTTTCTATAATTAAAATTTAATAAAAAAAATTAAATTTGTTTAAATCTGTTTTCAATTCCACATAATTTTTAAAATCTTTTTAATTACTTTTTTCTTATTATGGTTAACAAATTATACCTGTTGCATAAATAGCTCATTAGCTAGGAAATTGGCAATTTCACAGGCATCCATAGTAAGTTTATCACAATTATTATTGTTATTGTTTAAATGATCATTGTTTGTATTATTAACAGGATTAACTGAAGCAGCAGCAGTAGTAGAAGTTGTTGTAATAGCAGCAACATCATTATTATCATTATTTGAACTATTTGTACACGAAGAAGTGTTGGAAATAGTTGAATTACAAGATGTTGTTGTTGCTGCTGTAGAAGCGGCCGATGAAGTTAAATTACAATTATTGTTATTATTTATTTGCAATTGTTGTTGTTGCTGCTGTTGTTTTAATTGTTGTTGCAGTAATTGAAATTGTTGCAATTGATGTTGGTGATGCTGCTGTTGTGTATGATGATTTGTTGTTGTTTGATAATTATTATAATTTTGTTGTTGAGATGGTAAATTATAATTATTATTGTTGTTGTTATTATTATGATTGCTGCTTTGATGTTGTTGTTGTTGTGTTAAAGAAAAATTAAATAAATTTTCTCTTTGATTATTATAAAAATTATTATTAAAATTACAGCCACCTGTTGTTGTTGCTGCTGTTGCAGATGTTATTGTTGGTGCTGAATGACAAGTATCAGAATTTCCAGAGGATAATTCTTGATTAAGAGTATTTAGAGAAGAGCAAGAGTAAGAAGAAGGTAAAGCTAATGAAGCCATTGCAGAGATATTAAGAGAGTTAGGTCTTTGTGGACGAGAGAGAGCACTATTATTGTGGTTATATTTATTGTTGTTATTATTGGAGTTGTTGGTATTATTGAAATGGTGGTTGCCACTGGTGTTGTTATTGTTGTTGGCATTGAAATGATAATTATAATTAAAAGTATTGGTTTGAGGATGATTTAAACTCAACATATTGTTATTATGTTGAGGCTGATGTTGCTGATGATTTGTTGTTAAATTAAAATTATGTTGCAACTGCTGTTGTAAACGTTGTTGTTGCTGATTTGCTAAATAACCACCAAGCGTAGGTGGTGGAGGTAGAGATGATGATGATGACGATGATGAATTTTGATTATTTGGTTTTAAATGTTGTAAGGTTTTACAACAATTTGTTGAGTTGTTGTTTAAATTATAAAAATTATTAAATCTTTGGTAAGTGGGTGTTGTTGTTGTTGATAGTGTTGCTACTGCAGTATTATAGGGATTTAAAAATGTTTGGGGATTTTGTAATTGTTGTTGCTGATTGTGATTTTGATGCTGTTGTTGTTGCTGGTTTTGTTGTTGTTGTTGTTGTGTGTTTATGGGTATTTCATAGGGATGATACGCTTGGTGGTATTGTTTTATATTTAAATTTTTCATATAGATTAATTAATTAAAAACACTTATAAAACTATGATAACAATTTTATTCTTATTTTAAAAAAAATTTAAAGCTTATTATTGTTTTATTAAATAAAGGGCGGATAATATTATTTATATATAATTAAATAAATGACTAGTTTTAATAGTTTATAGAGACTTTTAAATAATAAATATATTTTTTTTATAAAATATTTAGCGTCTTTTAGTTAATTTTTTATATTTTATATGATATGTCTTAAGTTTTTTAATTTGTATAAAATTATTAACTATTTAATAAATAATTAAAAATGAAATAAGAAAAATTTGTAACAAAAATTAAACTTTTCTTGGAAAAGATTTTTTAATGATTTTTTTTAAAGAAGTAATTTACTAAAAAAATTACCAAAAAACAGTCAATAGTTATAATTAATTAAAAAAATTTATTTAATGATAATTAACATCTAAACTTCTTAATTTAATACAAAATTATCTTCAATATTTTGTAAACAAATATATATATATATATTTTTTAATTTTTAATAAATTAATTTCTTTTTATTTTATTATTTAAAATATATAAAACTATGGCACTTGTTTTTTTAAATTAAAATTCGTTTTTTTTAGTTAGAAATTTATATTTCAACAGAAAAATATTCGTTATTATTTAATAATTTAAAGCGTGTTCGTTTAAATCGTTTAGCGAAATTCAAAATTGTCGTAATTAAATCGTTATTTCTTTCTCTTTTTAAAATTCAAATTTATCATATAATTTGACAGTCTTTTTCAGGTGGTTTTATCACCAACAGTTTATTGTGATTTGTGAACACTTTGTTTAATTGTTGATTATGGGGTTTTGTTGCGAAACTCTTTAAAATTTGGCCACCTTCGACCAATAATAAAGTTTTCAAAACCCACGTGATCATAATATTATATTTAATAATTCTTTATTGGTTTAATTATTATTTTTTATAAAAAAATTAATTCAAATTATTAAAATTGTTTCTAACAAATTTAACAAATAGTTAAAAGTATAAAACATTTAAAAAACAACAATATATAAAAGTTAAACTAAGTTTTTTATAAATTTGTTTTTAATAAATTTATGTAAAATATAAACAAAATATCAAAATCTTAATTTTAAAATATTTTAAATTAAATTAAAAAATATTAATTTTCACTTATTTATTTTTTTTGTTTTTTCACATAAATTTAATATAAATTATTTTTTATTAAATTTTTTTTTCAATTTGTGGTAAAAATTCTATTTTTGGTCAAACTAAATTTTTGAAAAAACTAATTATTAAAAATAAATTTTTTATAAAAAATTATTAAAAGATTTTAGATTTATGATGAAATTATTATAATATTATTAAATATTTTTAAATATTTTTTATTAAATATTTTTTTTCGACAAACAATATAAAAAATAATTTTCAATAAAAAAATATAAAAAATTAAATTTTTGATAAAAATTAATTTTCGATAAAAAAAATTATTACTTATTTAAAAAATAAATAACTTTTTTCGAAAAACAATTTTGAAAACAAGAAAATTATTTAAAATTCAATATTCGATAAAAATATTAAAACCTAGATTTGATCAAACTTGATGATTTGATTTGATCAAAAATTTATTGAAAAATTAACTTTTGATAAAAAAACACTAAAAAATTTATTCTTGATAGAAAAAATTAAAATTTTTTTGATACAATTATTTCATCAATTTTTTAAATAATTTTTGAAAAAAAAAACTAAAAAATATTGAATTTTTCTTTTTTGAAAATTTTTAAACAAAAATTATTAAATTATAAAACAAATTTTGAAATTTGTTTCAAAATTAAGTTAAATTGTGATAAAAATAAAAATTTTTGATAACGAAATTATTAAAAAAATTGTTGATAAAAAACATAAATTTTTGATTAATTTTGATAAATTAAAAAAAATATATATATATTTTTTTTGATTAAGTATTCAAAAAAAAAACTTAATTTTTGATAAAAAAAATTCTAAATTAACTTGTGTTTAAAAAATGTTTTCAATAAAAATTGCTTAAATTTATCTTTCGAAAAATACTAAAATTAATGTTTAAAAATATTAAAAAGAAAAGAAATTATTAAAAATTATTTTTGGTAAAAAATTATGGAAATTTGTTGCAGAATTAATTTTTGATAAAAAAATTTTAAAATTTTGATACATTAAAAAAACTTTTTGACAAAAATCCTTACAAAAATAATTTTTGATAAAATATTATTAACAATTCTATTTTCGGCAAAAAATTATTATAAAAAAATAATTTTGATAAAAAATATTAAAAGTAGTTTTGTTAAAAATAATTTTTGTTCAAAAATCAATTTTGTGTTAACAAATTTAATTACCACAAATTTTCGCTTTCTTGCTAATTAAACTTAATTTGTTTTATTACAAAAATTCTTGTAAAAATAATTTATCAATTTTATTTTTATAAAATTCCTCTTTAAATCGACAAATAATCGTGTTTTATGAATCAGTTATTGGCTGAATAAAAAATTTCAATTAATTGTAAAAATAAGATAACAAAAACTTAATTTTACAATTAAAAATAAACAAATGATTAAGAATATAAAAAATCAATAATTAAGTCTTGAATTTTAAAAACAATTAATGATTAAATATTTAAAATTAAGAGAGAAAATTCAAGATAAAAAAATTTGATTTTTATATTCTAATTTTTTAATATTTATTTATAAAAAGATAAATTTTTAATTTTTTAATTATTTAAAATACTTCTTTTAACTTTTTTAATTTACAAAAGATCTAAGATTAACAAATAATTGAATATTTTATTACGAAAAAACAAAACTAATTATTTTTTTTAATAAATTATTTCTTAATTAATTTATTTGCTTTTTTAATTGTTTTGTTTAATTTTCTTATAGCAACAAATTATTATTTTTGTTTGTTTATTTTTAAATAATTATTATTTATTATATTGCTTCTTCTTATTTATAATTTTTAATCGTTTCACGTGTTTTTCTCGTTATTATTATTTTTTATTTTTCATAAATTTTTCTTTTAAAAACGATTTAATATTCTTGAGTCTACTCTTTTTTATCTCTCTCTTTAAAATGTCGTTGTTTATACTCAAATATGAGAGTGTTCTTTTTTTTAAATAAAGTTGTCGTTTTATTCGTTTAATTAATTTTCTTTTTTTAATGTAAATTAATTGCAATTGTTATATAATTTTTAAAACAATTAATTACAATTTAATTAAATTTTTTATATTTCGTAGTTAAATTTAACTTCCTTTAATTTGTTATTTTTTTTCAAATCCCACGTTGTACCACAATTATTGCTTAAAAGCTCTCTCCTCTTTTTTTGTTGTAATTTTACTCTCTTTAAATTAAATCTCTTTTAAAAATGATTTCCTTTTATTTTTCAATTTCGTAATTGTGATGTTTAAAAGGTTATAATGCTGATGATTTGTGATTTATTATTATAAATTTATAATTTTGATCGTTATTATATTCGTTGTAATATTTGAAAATTTATTTAAAATTATTTGATTCCGAAAAAAAATTTTCAAAACAGATCCACCGCCTGTAAATATTTGTAATTCAAAAAGACGGGTATTTTTTCCAAAATTTATTTTTGGTTTTTTAAAAAATCTTTATTTTTGGTTCGTTTTCGTTATTTTTTATATTTCGTTAAAAAAAATTCAAAAAAATTTTCCGTATTTTCAACACCCGTTAAATATTACCGCAGTGGCTCGTTACTCGTTTGTGACTAAATTATACTCTCAAGAAAAAATTTTCTTTTAGTTTGAGATTTCATTTTATTTTATTTTTTATTTTTTTGTTAATTTTTTTCTATAAATTCTGTGCAAAATTGAAAATTTTAAATATCTACATGATCATTGACTAGTAGTAGAAGTCACTGATACAATAACAACAACAATATCTACCAACCAAAAGCATCCATCTATATATCTACACATCCCTCCATTTATTTATTTATTTATCATAAGCCCCATAGTGGTAGTCAGTCGTAGTTGTTGTCGTAGTCACTCGTTGTCCGTCCACACACAAGATTCTGTATTTGGTTGTTTTTGTTATAATTAAAACAATTTTATTTTATTTTTTTTTAATTCTAAACTTAAGAGAACATTTTTTTTCTAAATAATTTTTATGAAATTGAAAAAAAAAAATTGCTGCCTACACAATTTAGAAATCCACAACAGAAAAAATATAAATTTGTAAAAAAATAGTTTTAATTAATAAAATTATAATTTTTTTTCTCGATAAATATAGAAAATGTGACATTTTATTTTTGTTTGTAACTCTTTGAACATTTTATATTACAACATAAACATTTACTCTCTCTCTCTCCCTCGATCGATTTTGATCTCGCAATACTAATTGCTGGTTGCACTTGTGCTTTTTTTAAAGAAATTTTAAATTTGTTTGCTCTTTTTATTCTCTCTGTCTCTGTGTGAATTTTCGTACCCAGTGCGAAATTTTGATATATATTGAAAAGAACTCTATAAAATGATTTGAACATTTCACAAATTTGAAATTTTATATTTTAGTAAAAATTTTAACTTTAATGCAATTTAAAGAAAATATTAAATTTTTGATAAAACTTTTAGCAAAATTCAGTATTTTAATAAAATGTTAAATTTTAACAAAATTTAAAATTTTAACAGAATTTTAAATTTTAACAAAATTTTAAATTTTAACAAAATTTAATAAAATATTTGAAGGAGTGATGTTTTTCATTAAATGATAAGGACGTTTCTAAAGCAAATAATAATAATAATAATAATAAAATAATAATAATAATAATAATAATAATAATAATAATAATAATAATAATAATAATAATAATAATAAAAGAGCTTCCAATAAATCTGGTAGGAAAGCAGTCCGGTTTTTCACAACTTCCAAACATTGTATGTTGCTGATCCTCAAGGAAATGTTTAAAAAAACTTTTAAAATCTAATCATTTGTTACAACGGTCTCTATTTAATCCAAAATTTACATCAAAGAATTATTACAGAACAGGTTACTTTCTTTCGCTTATTTTTGGCCTGACTTGACATCCAGTCGCTATAATAATGTGGTATTTGTAGAGAAAAAAAAAACTCTGCGGAGCTAAGGTCAGTGAAGAAATACTGGGCTCTCATAAAAAGTGATTTAAAGAGTACAAAATGGTGTCCAAAAGTGTAGTAGATAACACTATAAAACACTATATAAACGTTATTTGAAAGGTTTCCGAAAAAGGTTCGAAATTTTATCATTAGTGATTAAAAATATATATATTTTTTTTAAATTCTGAAATTTTTTCAATCAAAAAACTAAAACTTTAAGTTTAGTGATGTCGTTTTTAATAACATATATGTGTGTTAAGAATTTTTCGATCTCATTTTAAATATGATTAGTTTCTAATTTATTATAGGGTCCTTTTGACATTCGCCTAATTCCTTTTAAACATTTGTTTCTTTTGAAATTAATTTTTCTTTTTATATATTTTTAGAAAAATCACTTTTTTTGTCAGTGAGTTGAATTTAATTTTAATTTATTTTAGTTTTTTCCTTCTTCTTTATAGTATTTTCCGTTTTGAAAATGCTTGCCAATTTTATTCTCGTGTTTATTGTATTTATAAATTGTATTGTCTTATTTTTTTTCATTTGCTTCATCTGATTTTCTATCTATATCTATAGAATACTTTTCGTTCTTTTTTTTGTGCTTAAATTATTTATTTTAGATGTTGATGGTTTATCATTAAAATTTCCTTAATCTTTTTAACATGAACAGCCAACATTTTGTTGTTGTTTTATTTATTATTGTATTCTTAAGAATCAAAAATAAGAAATTTTCAAGATTTTCAAGAAATCTGCCATAATAAAAAATAATTCATAATAAAAAAATAACAGGTGTTTAAAAAATAAGTTTAATAGAGAAAAAAAAGCAACAACTTATCAATAAAAATATGCTATATTCGGCTATGACGAATCATCAATACCCTCCACTACAAATGCCAGTAAGGTGAATACGTTTTGTACATACACACTCATACACATACGTTTGTATACAATATGTAAACATTTTTCTTAAGTGTAGTTCAAGAACACTTAATCAGTGAAAAGCATTTGTTTAATTTTTGGCTTTAACTTTTTCCTACCGAACCGATTTTAATAACTTTTGGAATGGTAACTTAATATTTGAGCAAAATTTCATTCTTATTTGTCGATTTATAATCGACTATTTGACAAAAGTTATTCGCCTGAATTTATCATATCATTTAATATACTGAACCGATTCTGCTGGTTTTAAATAGGAAGGACTTTTAAGACTATAACAAAAACTCAGCCCAAGTTTCATTGAGTTTCAATTATTGTGGATGTGAGTATGTCAACAACAGACAAACGGACATAGCTAAATCGACTGAAATTTTGATTTTGTGCATGATTATATATGGGATCCTTCTTTGTGTTACACACGGAATGACATAGTAATGCTACCCTCTTCACCATTTGTGGTGGTGGAGGGTATAAAAATTAAATTCAAATAAACAAATTGAAAGAAATCTTTGATAAACGTTATAACTGACAAGACGTTGTATATCTATGATAATATTTATATTATTTAAATCTATTTCTTTTTTTCTATACTTTGTTATTATTCGTTTTTGCTAATTATATTGTTAAACAAAAAAATTAAAGAAAAAAATAATTTACCACAAAAAATTAAGTGGGTCGTTAAATATATAGAATTTTGTTTAAGTTTTTATGCAAAACATTTTAGTTTTTTTTTCAATAAAAGGCGGCATTTTTTAAAAAAAGATTTTTTATTGTTGTTGTTGTTGTTGTGTGAAAATAAAATAAATTTTGTTTTCTCAACTGTACTTTTGTTTTTTAATATTATTTATTTATTGTTTTTTATTTTTTTATTTTTTTGAGAAACGCAATTTTATCACATTTTTTATAGTCATTCATATAAAGTGACTTTAATGTTTGTTTGTCATTAATATTTGTATGTTAAATATATTACAACAAAAACAGCACATTTAATTGTTGCGACCATAATAAAATATTTAACCCATTGGGAAGCGGCATTTTTTTAGAACATAATTTAAGAGAACGAGAAAACATTCAAAAACAGGACGTTTGAAAATATAGCACCGTAAACATACTAACACTGTATCCAAATCGATAATTTATGTAACTAATTGATAATGATCTTAGAAATGAATATATGTAAAGTAGTTAAATTTTTTTAGAAGAAGCCAATTTTAGGTTTGATTTTCAGCTTCTTACACACGAATTTGATAATCTATGATAGTGTTAGGTCTGGAAGATTCACAAATTTTAAGAAAAAAGTAAGTGGAAATTATTACATGTTAAAAATTTATAAAAACTTAAAATTTTGATGTTTGGATGTTTTTGTGGAAAATAAAATTAATATTAAAACTTTAGTAAATTTGTAACAAACAACGATATTTATTTTAAATTTCAACATTATTTAGATGATCTTATCCATGAATAATAGAATAAAAAATATTCCCATTTTTTCATAAAGAAATTCCCGAAATCCTAAACCATATAAAATTACTTCTTTCACTGAAATAATCACCCTGTCACCAACATATGCAGCAAGATTTTAAGGTTAATTTTACAATGATTCCAGCTTTAGAATTTAAGAACTTAGTAAAAGAATTTAAATTTAAAAATTAAAAAATCAACATACTCGATATGGCCAAGTTTGGAGGATCACAAGTTGCAACCCTGACCAGATAAGGGTGTGTACTTCACCAAATCTTGCTCTAAACATATGAAATTTCATTAAGATATATCTAGCGATTCAAAACTACCGATTTAGACACTGTAAGATGTTGACTAATTAAAATAATATTTTCTTAAAACATCAGGCGGACGATATATATACTCGAAACTAGAAACTACACTGAGTAAAGCTGCCATTCGGATTTTGCCATTTCGGTGCAGATAAAATTTCATATACAAAAAATCGAATATAAAGTATTTAAAATGAATAATTTTTTTAAGTTATCTGGTAATTTTTAATATACAATAATTATGTCATTTTATAGCACACAAAGTCATCAAAAATTAAAATTGAAAAAAGCTATAATTACTATATGATTTGAACATTTGAAATATGTTTGGTTTTTAGTTTGGCATTTATACAAGATAAATTTTTGTGTGAAAAAATATTAAACATCTGTTCAAAAGTTTATTATTTTTTTGTTAGAAATAATTATAAAACACACAATTTTTAAAAATAAATTTAATAAAAAATAGTTTGCATTAATCATGATGAAGAAATTTTTTTGTTGGTTTTAATTAATTAATTCTAATGCATTAAGAGCTAAATTTTAAAACTGAAATAAATGGAGAAGAATATAGAATAAGAAATAATTTATAAAAATACTTAAGGAGAATTTTAGAGAGAATTTAGAATTCAAAATTTTGTATAAAAAAATTTAGTTCAAAATCTATTCATTATATTTTATTTTTTCAGTTCCATACATTTTTAAGTATAATTTATAATATTAATGCATCACTCATTTGCTGTAAGTATAAAATTTAGAAGTTTCAATCTTAAACACTTTTCAGTTTAAAAAACTACTTATTTACTACACAACACTTATTTTAAATCAGAACTTAAAATATTCGAGTTATGCCCATCTAGTTACAAATGGGCGATTTGCATACAAAAATATTTTCTAGTTAATTTTTGTTTCGTTTACCATTATTATTTTAGTTTCATAAATATTTAAATATAATTTATTAAATTATTGCTTTTATTATATTCCACTTATTTGCTGCAGGAGAGTCATAACTGAAAAAATCTAAATTTTTCAATCTGAAAAACATGTCACTTAAAAAAATCAGATTTTTTCTACAACAACACTAATGTTAATTTAAAATTTAACAATTTTGACATATACCTATCATGCAGCCTATGGGCGATATCTATGCAAACATATTTTATAGTTATTTTACTGTTTATTCTTTTTATTGTTCTTTCTCTTTCGAGGATTTTTATTTAATTTATTTATAAATAATAATAAAAATAGGATAATATTTATTGCCACCCCAAGGAGAAAATATAATTTAATTTATAAACATTTTAGTTTAAATATTTAATGACTTTCACTATTAAATTTTAAATTTATTTAATATTTCTTTAACATATAATTGATTTAAAATTCAATGCAAATATAAACAAGTAAGAATGCTATGCCGAATCTTCAGTACCCTATACCATAAATGCGTGTAATATAAATACGTTATGTTTCCTAAACACACACTCACACATAAACGCGCATTCGAATAAATACATACGTTTTTCTTAATCGCAAGAACAATTAATGAGTCATAAAATTAGTTATATTTTTGCTATAACTTCTTTTCTACAGAATTTGATCATTTTTAAACTTCTCAGAACTATAACACTAAGGTAAAATTTCATTGAGCTCTGTCAATTATTGTGGATGTGAGCAGATTTTGATTTGATGCAAGAAAATATATACATTATAGTGTCTTTATTTATAACAAGCAAACCCGGCAAACTTTATTTTGTCACATCAATTTTTTAAGACTTGAGTCCCTTAGCAAACATTCGTATTATATTATCATACGATTTAAATTGATTGTTAGTATTTTAAGTTTGCTTTGTATAAGCGGTACCTCTCCCCCTGATTCTATAAGTCCTTTATTTTATTCGGTGATGGTGTATCATAGAAGCATAATTGCTGCAAAATTTCAAGACTCTCGCTTTTATAGTGCTTTAGATAATCGATAATCAATATTTACGTTGTATGGGGGTAGCCCTCCCCCTGTTCCAACCCGACCTATGTTTCCCAGTAAAACGGTTCCTTTAGGAAATTGTTGGGACCAAATTTGAAAACTTTCATTGTTTTTTTTTTTTAAATAGTCGATGGCCAATAATTGCTTTTTATGGGGGGTACCCCTCCCCCTGGTCCTATCGGAATTTTTTTTTAGCCAATGTTACTTTCGGATATATAATCATCATTATGTGAAAATTTCGTTTTTGAGTCTATACATTACATACATATATATATATACATCGTATTTATATATATGAATTAAATTCATTCTTTGTTCTGTTTCAATAACAAAACAAAATTTTAATTATTGCAATTGTTAATTAAAATTGTAATTTTTTTATAATTAATCCAAGGAAAAACTTCATTTTTGTTAAGGCAAAATAATAAAAAACGTTGTTAAAAGTTTAAAAAACTTTAAGTTATTTTTTTATATACTTACAACAATTGTTAATTAAAAAAATTAAAAAAAATAATTTCAAAGAATTTAGAGTCGTTTTTTTTCAAAATTTATTCAACAGATGTTTGTGTTAGTAAGAAAAGAAAAAATAAATTAAAAATATTTACAATTTCCATAGTTTTCAATTAAACTTGAACTTGTCAAATTTAAAAAATCTACAGCTTAAACTTTTTTACAAAATTGGCTGTTTATACATGATTTGTTAGAGTTAAAGACAATTTGATTTTTATATAATGAAATCTTGTTGTTTTTTTGTTTTAAATTTTTTTAATAAATAGTTGTTTACTGAATGAATTGTTCAATGTGGTAGTGCAGGCGAGGGGGCAGTCGTATAATGATCATGAAGGTTTGCAGGTTGTAACGACATGTCAGTTGTATAAAATTGAATGAAAAATGTAATTTCATTTAAATTTTAAATGAGAATATATTTAATTGTCTTTTTATTTAATTTAATTTAAGTTGTTTTTAATGAAAAACATAAATATTTAATAATGACATGAGTAAATAGTGATAAAAATGTGAGAATTAAAAAAATATTATTTAATAAATTTTGTATATTTTAAAAATTGAGGTCAGTTTAGTGTTTCAAAAAAATGTGTAAGATTAAAAAATATAAATGAATTTGGGAACGATTAACATCGCAACCTTTAAACTATAATAAGTTTTAAAAACATATAAATTATTTTTAATATTGCCACCTGTAAAAAAAACGCTTAATATCATTCTCACCACAAAGACAAAATAAAAAATGTAAACAAAGAAGAATTTGTTTGCATATTGCAAATAGAGAGAATATTTGTAAATGGAGGAGTTTTTCACCATTTTTAAACAGAGAAGGATTTTTTACTGTTAATAAACAGAGCGAAAATTTGTCAACATTTGTGAGCAGTTTTTCACTATTAATAAACATAGAAACATTTTCAGTGAATAAATAAATTCTTAACCATTTCAAAACAGAGATGAGAATATTTCCAACGTATAAGAAAATCTGTTTCACTTTTTATACCCTCCACCACCACAGCAATTTTTGAAGAGGGTCATTTATCTCAGGCCCATGATATAGATATATTCTTGCATTAAATCAAAATCTAAATCGTTTAAGCTATGCCCGTCTGCCTGTTATTGTCACGCTTATATCTACAATAATTGATAGAGCTCACTGAAATTTGACCTGAATATTTGTTATAGTTCCTAGAAGATATCTGAGGTAATCTTTAAGTTCAAGCAAGATCTTTCGAAAACTGGAGATCTCACCATTTGAATACAGAGATGGAGATATTTCCCATTTATAATTAAATCTTTAAGTAGATTTTGAATATTTATTAATTTTATAATATATTCATTTAAGAAAATAATTAAAATCCCTTAAAGTAAAATAAAATTTGCACAATTTCTCATAATCTAAAACACAATTCACAAAGTTTTTAAACTATTTTATTAAAATTTAAACATCGTGTTATCGCAAAATTGTAGTTTATTGTGAAAAAAAAAAAATAAATTAATTACGTCATCAAATCTTGTTATTAGCTATTAGAGTGACAAAAACAACAACAATTTTTATTCGAAATTATAACAAAAACAAGTACCAGCACAATAAAAACGACACAAAACTTATACGAAACAAAAAAAAAAATAATAAATAAATAACAAGAACAACAAAAATACTCAAAGTTTTTTTTAAAAATAGCACAACACGTCAGTTGTTCAATTTTTCTGAGTGTATATGTGTGAGTATGTGTCTGAAATAAAGATTGCATAGAAGACATATTTCATAGTATGCGTTTAACGGAGATGGCAAATTTTAATCTATTAAAAATATATTTTTATTAAAATTTAAATTTTAAAGTGAAATAAGCAAAAAATATGTATCTCATTTTTTCAAAATTTTTGGAATTTACCATCCCTGGTGTTTATGACTTAAAAGTCTTTTTATAGAAAGATCTTTGTACTTTTATTTTGTATTTGAATTTGCTATTTTTAATTTTAACAAACATTTCAAATATTTTGCTTTCTAATATCGGAAGTAATTTAAAAATTCTTGTCCTTATCTTAAAAAAGGGGATTTTTTTTCTTTTTAGTTTTAGTTTTTGTAATCTTTACAACCGATTTGTTTGTTTTAATTTTATTTCCTATAAATTGTGTTTGATATTTTTATTTTATTATCATTTATGGTAGTTTTTTTTATAAAAAAGACACTAATAATGTTTAAATACGTCAGTCCCTTCATAACAAAAAAATCATTAGACACTTGTTGCTTTTGGAAAATTTTCTTTTGCGACATAATATAGTGTTAATTAACCTTTAGGTTAAATGTTTAAATAAATATGATAATTTGTTTTTGTACATACAAAGAGATGCCATTTTGTTGATGACATTTTAAGCAGTTATATTTTTTAATGTAAACAATTTGGTGTAACGCAATGTGGCAGCTTTGTTAAATATTAAACAATTATTTGAATGTTGTGTTAAATGTAAAAAAAAATAAGTGTAAAAATATGGTAACTTTGTTTTTTCGATTTATTTGTTTTATTTAAAACAAAAAAATAATATAATTATTTTCTTTATAATTATAATCGTAAAATGAACAATATAGCTATGTTATTCGGCTATGCCGAATCTTATATACCATCCACCATAAATGCGTGTGAAGTAAATTATTTATGTTTCACACTCACACATGTACTCACAAAAGTGTACAATATACAAACGTTTTAATATACTAAACCGACCAGACAGACGGAAATAACTAAACCGATAAAGATTTTGGTTCCATTCAAGAATATATATACGTTAAGGATTCTGAGATGATTCCTTCTTAGCGTTACATACAAAATGACAAAATTAATATACCCTTTTACCACTTGTGGTGATGGTGGGTATAAAAATAACAAATAAATTTCTTTCAGAAAAGTTCAATGACTTTAAAAATTAATCTATAAAAAAACTTCAAAACGTATTTCACGTTTATTTCCTTTATGTGACTTCACAAAAAAGTCCTTAAATTTATTTTCATTTTAAAACGTTGCCAACCATATTTATGTATACATGTTTATTACGTGGAGATAACACACCCTCAAATCCCAGCTGCCTTAATTTGATTAATAAGGTGGTAAAACAAGCTTTTTATATTGTCTTGACTCAAATCAAGAGATTCTTTGATACCATCCTTTTAAAAATGAAATTATAATTTATGACCGTTGTCAAATAATGCCAACAGAAAAAAAATGTGAAAAAAATTAAACTTTGACAAGTCATTTCTTTACTGTTTACGAAAAAAAAATATTATTGCGTTTTGCAATATTTTGTTTTTGCTTTTTTTCTTTGACGTTTTTGGAAATTTGTTTCCTTTTTTATTGAAACTGATTCAAGTATTATTATTGTTTTTTTTAATTTATGATCATTTTTTTTGTCAGTCAAGGTATTTTTTGTTAAATTATTATAATTGTTATATGTAGAAATTTTAAAACCATTTTAACGCTTGATTTATTTTGTTTAGTAAATGTTATTAATAATTTGTAATTAAATATTTTCAGGAGTCTATTATAATTTCTAAATGAAAAATTTTAGATATTTAGACGTAAAGGATATATTTCTGATTATTTAGTTAAATCATGAAGTATCTGAAGTATCTGAAATATTTTATCACGGCCACCACGAAAAATATGTTTAAATACAGAATTGCCTGTATTTAGGTTTTTAATGAAATAATTTTGAAAAATTAAAGAGATGAAATTCGGGCTAAAAACAAATGTTGCGATTCATATAATATTTTCAGTTCATATATCCAACCGTGAAAAAATGGGTCTATAACTCTGAAAAAATCGAAAAAATTAAATTGATATACATATCATATATGTTAGATAAAGTTCGATTCCATAAACTTGATTTTTACTGACACACGGACTGACAGACGGACATAAAACAATCAATTTCTATTCTCATACTGTGGGCAGATCTCTGCCCTAAGTTTATATAAATTTAGTTTCACGCAGTTCTATTAAAATTTTTTAATACAACAATAAAAAAATATAAATTTCAGAACAAAAAATTGAAACAAATTTTTCAAAGTTCAATTTTTAATAAATAAAAATTTTAAACGGATCAATATATTAAAAAATTTATTGCATTATTTTTTTACGAAATCTGCACATATTTTTTCAAAATATTGTGGTTATATGTTAAGTCCACTAATTGAAAAAATAAAAAAAGACAAGATCAAGACAAGAAAAATGGGTTGAAAAAAATTTCGATCGAATATCTAGACAACTTATCAATCTAATTGTATTTTCATAGTGATTTAAAAGGACTATCTAAATACAAAATTTCTTTGGAAAGTCACTGCCTATGCCTAGAATAGCGGACTACACTCTCTCAAAAAAAAACTCTAAATATGTTAAATTTCATTAAAATATCTCTAACAATTCAAAAATTATTAGAAAAAAAATCGATTTGGACACACTATGTGACGCTAGTTTTTTTTCATGTGTCAACCTTATTATGAGAGATTTTTACAGAGAAACATATAACGATAACATGTATTTTTAATTGGTGTAATGTAATTAATTTTGTTAAGAGAGAGAGAGAGAGAAATTAAACGGTATATTAAAGTGTTTCAAATATATCAGAGGTGATTTTTATTTTTTTAGTTTTTATTTTAAAGAGTTTTTGCTTGAAAATTTTTGTATATTGTAAACAAATTATAATAATTATTATTCTCCTGACATTTTATTTGATTTATGTGGCAGCCTTGTTGCTTTTTAAGGTAGTAAAGTTTTTGCAAAATTTGTTTTTTTCTTTTTATAAAAATCTAAATATTTAAAAATCTAATAATCTTAATTAAATTAAATATAAAAAAGTAGCGAAAAAATCGTATTTAAATATTTGTTCATTATGTATTTGGCTAATTTCAATTAGAGTTCTTTTGTTGTTGTTTTTGTTTTTTTTTAGACTTTATCGTAACGTGACTGGATTTTAGAATTTTAGTTTGTTTTTGTTTATATACATATATTTTGCAAAATAAATAAAATAAAAAACCGAAAACCATTTTTGTTCAAAATAAAATTAAGGCAACCCAGTAAGTCAATGACTTTGAGAATTGCACGCTACATACACGAATGAGTACCAAAATAATACAAATAAATATGGTGGTGGCTGGCAAAAATATAGAAAAATAAAATACTCAACGCTTATTTTAAGGTTTGGACGGATGAATGTTGAGACAGACGGATGGTTTTGTTTAAGCAGACTTTAAATATATTAATGCCGCCGTTTATTATTGTCGTATGGTTTATTTCTGTTTTTTTTTCTCGCATTTCACATTTAACGCCATATTGGCAACAACAAATCTATATATATCAACATGAATCTGTGTTTGTTTGTCTTGACTTATAGGCAGTTTAACTCCTGCACCGATTTTGCTGAAATTTTGCACAGCGTGATCTCAATATGCTCGAAAGTAACATAGGCTATAAAAAATTCCAATAGCACCAGGGGGAGGAGTACCCTCATAGAAATCAAATATTAATTATCATTTATAAAAGAAATAGTTCTCAAGTTTGATCTCGGGATGGGGTACTCGTCCCCCCCATTCAAAGGAAATATTGATTATAAAATATCTATAGAACTATAACAGCGAGAATTTTAAAATTTAGTCCCAGTCACTTGCTCGAGAGGTGCCCCATATAAAGTTAATATAGATTATAGCATATCTAAAAAAATATATCAGAGGGAGTTCTCAAATTTGGTCGAAAAATATTTCTTATTGGACAAAGTGTAAGACGGATTAGACAAAAAGGGGGGGACGCTACCCCCATACAAAACAAGTAGTGATTATCGAATAACTAAAAAATAATAACAGCGAGAGTTGCTAAATTTGGTCACAATCACTTTCTGCAAGAGAAGGTTTTTACTGAATAAAATGTAGGTCAGTTAAGACAAAGGAAGGGTTAGCCCCCATCCAATGCAAATATTAAATAAAATTTTAGAACGTAAAGAGGTCAGGGAGATTTGGCAAAATGCCCGTTGCATGATTTTTTTTTAATAATTCATGAAATTTTTTTCATGAACTTGGACTGAGGACAATCTTTATGCAGCAAATCGTACCGGGTAAAAGCTAGTTCTATAAAAAAATCATAGAGGTTTTATTGTTTTCTGAAAAACATAATGGCTCCACTATAGAGAGTCTTCATTTTTTTCAACAAAAACAATAAAGTATTTTTAATGTTTTTATTTTTTAATTTTATTTCTTTTTTTATTAAATATTTTTAATTTGAATACATATTCACGCTTTAACCATGTTTGGTCAAGCTTTATTGAAAATTATTTTTTTTAAATAAATTTTATTGTTGTTTTTGTTTATTTTTTTTTATTTATATGGTAATCTCAACAATCACTCTAAACTAACTCCCCGATTTATTCAATAACAATTTAATGTTTCACTCTTTTTAACACTTCACCCACACTTTTGAACACTCAGGGAGATTTCAGTTTTTTTGTTTTAAATAAAAAATATATTTTGTTTTTAATTTATCTTTTGTTTAATTTGTATTATAGGAAATCTCATATACGAAGTTGTTTTTGGATAAATTAATTTTAATAAAATAAAAAAAAGGTCCTTGACCTTTTTCTCCAAATACAAAAATATTCAAGTGATAAAAATTTGTTTTTAGTTCTTAATTTTTTAATGAGTTGAGAAAAAAACTTATTTTTAAATAAAAATAAAATATTTTTTATAAAAATTGCATGCAATTTTTTTTGTTTATTGGATTTTTTTTTTGTTTAATTAACTAAATTAAGTGTTATATATGGCTAATCAAGTCTACCATGACGTTGACTTTAGTAAAGTCTAGAGTGGAGGATTTAGTTTATATTTTTGTTCCAAATTAATTACGTTTTAAATAAAAATTTAATTTATTGTAAAATGCCAGACGACTTGGTCTTGAAATTTTTGTGTTTAATTGAAAAAATCGAAGAAAAAGTGTAACGAATTTGAAACAAGTTCAAATTATTGAAATTTTTTTCATTTTATCGTTTTAGAGGAATTTATGTGAAAGGAAATTGTTATCTCGAATTTTTTGTAGAAGTTAAATTTGAAGTAAAATTAAAAAAAATGTTAGGAATGATGATCAACTTTTAATTGTTATATTGGGGCCGAAAATTGGGCTGGCAAAAAAGATTTTTGCTGTAAAAACCGAAAGATAAGAGCTGTTTGGAATGGTTAAATTTTGATAGATTCAGAGATTTTTTCCAAAAATTCGGGGTCAAATAACAATTCATAGCTTTAATTATATAGAACCGATTTGGCTCTTTTTCAATAAAGATCAGTGACATAAATTAAAAAACAATCTGGATTAATTTCAGGAAGTTCAAATCATTCTTTTCTTAAATAGAAACATATTGAGAACCTAATAGACTCTACTAAATCCGATAATGCCACAATAGAGAATCTAAGTTCTAGTGATTAACAATTTTCCATCTTTATAATGAAAATAAAAGAGCTGTGGTATTAGATTGTTCAATGAAATAATAATAAGGTTGCCATATTATACATAAAATATATTTTGAAAGTGTTTATTATAAAGCTATTTACAAAGTTGCCACATTCAAAAGAAGTTCCAAGACTTATTTACAATAAAATAATAATCCAAAATCAAAAATTTTTTGGATTAAAAAAACTTATGTGGCCAGACTAATTTCAGATGTCGCTTACTGTTAAAGAAGGTGTTGCCATTTTGGAAATTTATAAAAATCAAAATCTGTTTTTCAGATAATTAAGATAAAAAAATTACCATAAGATCTAAAGAAAAGCCTGGAATTTATTCAACAGTGGTTTAAAATTTTATTAACAATAACAGTCCCGGCAAACTTCGTTTTGCCAAAGCAAATTTTTATGGCGTTGCTGGCCCTAAGAAAACATTCGTGTTGTATTATATAAATAAATTAGAAGTAATTTAAAATTGCTTTGAATGGGGAGTACCTCTACCTCTGATCGTATAAGTCCTATATCTTTTTCCAGTGATGGTGTTTTACAGTAGCATAATTGGTGCAACATTTTAAGACTTTCGCTGTTAAAGTACTTTTGATATTTGATAATAAATATTTGTTCTGTATGTTCTGTATGGAGGGCTAGCCCCTCCCCCTTATACTACCCATTCAAAGCTGATGGGACCAAATTTAAGAGCTCTTACTGTTGTAGTTCTCTGGTTCTATCGAAGATTTATAGCCTATATTACTTTCTGGTGTATTAGAATCACTCTGTGAACATTTTTTTAGGAGAGACAGCTTTATTAAGTGGAATTACCAAGATATTCTTAATATGAATAAAATGAATTAATTATCGTAAAAGTTATAATTGATTATATTATTTCGTGATGTTGTGAATTTTACATAATTTCATAACATTAAGAAAATAACATAAAACTAGAGTGGTCACTCTTTTAAATTACTCTCTTTACTTAATAAAACATATTCGAAATTATTCTTACTTTCAGGTTAGTTTTTTATTTTTTGTAACAGTTGTCCTTCTAGTTTTTATTTTACTCGATTTTTAAATTAATTATTTATAAAGGATTCTTATATTAAAGGCAATTTCAAAATACGAAATTAAAAAAAAATAAATTTAATATCACTCATACGCTTTAGAGGCCTAATGAGAAAATACAGCGAGAGAGGCTTTTCACTTGTTTTAGTTTTATAGAAAATTTTATAGTTTTTTTATATTTGACTTAGTTTTTGTTTTTGTTTAATAAAGAGTTGTTATTCTTGTTGTTGTTTCTTTGAATTTAACGAAATTTCTGAAATTTTCGTTTTTTTTTGTCTGAAATGACACAAAAATATGCTGTTGCCATGCAGTTGAAGTATAAAATTTTTTTATTATTGTTGTTTTAGTTGTTACAACTCATTTGGGAAATATTGTTGGCTTTTAGGTTTTTTTTTCTTGGCGTTTTCAAACAAACAACATGCAACCTTTTTTAATATTCTTTACGTTATAGTTTCGTTATTAGTTTTTCTTTTTTCTCTTTTTGTAGTTTTTTTTTTTTTGGCTTAAGCTGCCAAGTGAAAGGAAAAGAAAAATAAAACAAAACAAAAGCAAAAAATCGAAAAAAACAACGGAAAATAGATATTTGAAGTATTATTTTTTGCACAGTTCTATTATTTAAAAGAAAATTTTATTTTTTATTTATTTTTCAAAATAAAAAAATGTATGTTTCGTCTATTTGCTGACCATGACCAATAGAGAATTTATTTTTAAAGTGGCTACTAAACAAAAAGAGTTTTGCCAAAAACAATATCCCCTGACAACTGCAATATGACTGACTGCTGTAAAAAGTTAAGTATTTGAAAAGAGACTTAAATTGAGGTTGATAGCTTTAAAATGTTTGGAGCATGTATCTTTTAACTCTCTATTCAATGGATTCCTATCAAATTTTTAACTTTCTAAATGTGGCTGTTGGAAAAAAATTTGTTTGTCCATCTAATCTAATTTAATTTTGGCAACATTTCTATATAACAAACACACACAAAGACACAACAAACGACGTTATGTTTTATTTTTGTATATTTTTTTTTAATTGGCTCTATTTCACCTAAAATTAAAATCCTTTTTATTAAGGATAATACACATTTCACAAAAGGCAAAGGAAATTCTTTACAAATTGCAAAATTACAGGTTGCATGATGACAAGGGAAATGAAAAAAAGGCAACAAAAACTCATTTCAATTTACTTCTCTTTCAAATACAAAATTAACGGTTAAGGATGTGATGGTCGGCTATGCCGAATAATCAATACCCTCCACCACAAATCCGTGTGAAGTTAATACGTTAGGTTTCGCACATATACCCTTTCAAATGTATACTTAATGAGTGATAAAATCAACTATATTTTCAGCTATAACTTTTTTCTATTGAACCGATTTTTGATAATTTTTGGAATGTCAATAAAGTACATTTCCTTTAATATTTTTGGCAAAATGTCATTCTAATTTGTCGATTTATAATTGACAATTTTACGAATGTTTTTCGCTTGAACTCAGAGGTTGCCTCAGATATCGGCATATAACTTTAAATATACTAAACCGATTTTGCTGGTTTTAAATAGGAAACTTCTCAGAACTATAACAAATACTTAGGGCAATTTTCATTAAGCTCCGACAATTTTTGTGGTTATGCACGTGCCAACAGCAGACAGACGGTTAGACAAACGGACATAGCTAAGTTGACTCAGATTTCGATTTGATTTGATATATACATTATGGTGTCTGAGATTATTCCTTCTTAGCGTTACACATAACACTTGTGTTGATGGAGGGTATAAACATATTATGAAATTAAATACATTAATGGTTACAATACATAAGAGTTCAGCTGGAGTAGCCACTCTTTAAAATTTCTCCCCCTCACTTAATTAAAACCAATCTGTAATTATATTCCTTTTAGTTTACATTTTTCGAAAGAGTTGCCTTTCAAATTTATATTCTTTGATCACTAAAATCCATAGTAATTTGTCACAACTGTTATAAAAGTATAAAATTTGGAAAAGGACATAAAGTATAATTTAATTACATATAAAGTGGTCTGCCAAAAAAAATTATTCAATTTGTAAATTGTTTTTCGGAAAAAAACTAGTAATTACAAGTTGTTTAAATCATAAAATTGCGGTTTTTTGTGAAATATAATTAAAATAATTGAAAAGTTTTGTAGGAACAATTTTGTGGTGAATTTGAAAGTGCAAAAAATATATATATTAAAATTATCTATCTAGTAATCAAAATGTTAATTAAAAGAGAAAAAGTGAACGTTTATTATAAAATTTAAAAAAAAATTAATAACTTAATTTTTTAGGGAAATTTTAATTTAAAAATGTTGAGTATAAAATTTCCATCCCTGCTTTAAAGTATGATTGAGGTTGCCAGATAACATCACTTAGAGAATTATTAAGTCTTAAACTAAATACAAAAAGGGATTTATAAACAAATTATTTAAAACAAGATCCGTCACTGTTTTAAAACATAAACAGAGTTACCAGATCAATTGAAGGGGTCGTTAAGCATTATATTATGAATATTTAAAAAAATCATGTTAATTATGATCTTCCTTAATGCGATATTATTACTTTTGAGAAGAGCCTTTCAATTTGAATTGTAAATATTACTTACATTTTTGGATAAAAGATTGTAAGGATTTTGAGAACTTACCTGAAAAGTGAAAAGAATAAATATTATTAGAAAATTGTAAAAATAATAAAATATAAAGAATCAGATTTGGAACAAAAATTTTCTAGAAAATTGTAATAAAACTATTAATCAAAATAAAGGTTGCGCAAAATATGCCGAAACATTTTTCAAATTTACGTCGAATATGTTTTTAAAGAACTGTTTATCCAAGATTTGCTTGTGTTCTTTTAATTACAATGAAAAGCTAGTATTTTTCTGCAGCTGCACCCCAAAGAAAGCATATTTATACTATACTATGTTCAATATGGTTGTATCATCCTGAATTTTCTCTACATGGCAACGTTAGTTCAACAGACTAGTAAAGGGCATGTAACGAATATACTAAATTTCAACTTTATGACTGGGGTTGCCAGATTTGATTGAGTACTTAATTTAACATTTTAAATAACTCAACTTGATTTACAAAAGTATATTTTATTAAAAATAATTTAGTTTTCCATAAAAAATCACTCTGGGTGGTAGAGGGTTAAAAAATATTTGATCTTGTAATTTGAAACCACCAAATAGGTATTGACAATCAAGTTTATTTAAGACCATCTGGAAACCCTACACAAAATAAATTAAAATCTGTTTCAACGGCAAATTACTTAGTTCTAATGTGTGGAGAAAAAGGAAGTGATCAATTCAAAATCAATGAAGATCAATCCAGATCGCTTTCTAGTAAAACTCAAATAAGTGAAAAGGAAATAGTGATCAGAATTTGAAAATAAAAAGTTTTTCATTTTATTTTCTTTTAAATTTGGAAACGATTTGTCTTTTTAATGAAAATAACACTCCTTAAATTTTTCTTAAAATCTTTGACTTTCAAATGTGACAAGTTTTAAATACGGGAAAAAAATATTTTTTATCAAAATATTCTCGAATTCTTTTAAAACAAAACAAATATAATATTTTCTTAAAATAAACACATTAATCTTTAATGTAATTTTTTTTTAAATAACCCCCCAAAAAAATTCAGCACAAAAAACTCTTTTTTTAACTAAAGAAGCAAAAAAACACGCCCATATTTAAACCAAGCCAAAGCTGAGTGGATTTAACTGACTCTCGGTAAAGACAAAAAAAAAACACAATAAAAATTAGCGAAAAAAATACTAAAAATAACAAAAACAACATGTTTTACAAGAAAACACGCAAACTTTTATTAAATTTCAAAAATTAAAGTTAAAAAAATGACCTCCTACCTCCCCCCATCCTTTTAAAAACAACAAGAAATGAAAAAGAAATAATACTTTACTTTCCTTATTGTTTTTGTTATACCCTCAACCACCACAAGTTGTGAAGTTGGTATATAATCTTTGTCAATCTGTGTGTAACGCAAAGAAGGAATCATCTCCGATCCAAATGTGTATAAATATTCGTGCACCAAATTAAATTCTGACTCGATTTAGCTATGTTCGTCTGTTTGTTTTTTGCACGCTCACTTCCACAAATGAAATTTGGCCTGAGTATTTGTTATAGTCCTGAGAAATTTTCCTATTTAAAAACATCAAAATCAGTTCAGTATTCAAAAAGATATAGACCGATAACTGAGGCAATTTCTAAATACAAGCAAAGAGTTTTTGTAAAATTGTCAGTTATTAATTGACAAAATAGTATGAAATTTTGTCATAATATTAAGGTGAATAATTATCAAAATCGGTTCAGTAGAAAAAAAAGTTATAGCCAAAAATATAACTAATTTTATGACTCATTAAGTGCCCTTGTGTCATCTTTAAGAAAAACTTTTATATAATGAATACGTTTGGAAGTGTGTGTGTATGAAACATAAAGTATTAACTTCACATTCATTTGTGGCAGAGGGTTAATGAAGAGTCGACATAGCCGATTATAGCATTCCTACTTATTTCTTTGTTGGTATTTTTAAACGAGACAGCTGACGCGACTGCAATTCCTACATCTCACTGCTTTTTACTTGCAAAATAAAAAATAAATTTAAAAATATAAAAATTTCCAAAAGCAAAATAACAAAAAAAAAAGGAAAAAATTAATTTATTTAAATGCATTTTGTCGCGACACTATTTAACAATAGCGACAACAACAACAACAACCACAACTACATATAATAGCACCAGTTACAACAAACGCAAAAACTTCACTTGTCATCATCGGTAGAAGTATCAGCAAGAACAACAACAACAAGGACCTGCAGAAAACTACTAAAACTCTTTGTCTTTTTATAGTTTTTTTATTTGTAGATAAAAAGGGTCTTAATGCAATAAAATGTACTCACACGCACACACATATATATACAAACTCACCACACATAAACATTTTCGACAAATGGCCAAAATAAAAATATTTCAACCCCCTTTTTTCGGAATATTTTATTTATTTATGCACTTTTTTCTCTTTTATTTACTCAAGAAAATGTGTAGGAAAATAAATGATGATTGTCATGTAAAAAGATTTCAAGGGAGAATAAAAATGAAAATGCAAGTTTTTTTTTTTTTTGGAAAAGAATTTCACTTTTTTTGCGGAAAAAGGGGGAAAAGAAAGACAATAAAATGCATTGATAAATTGAAATTGGAGTTTTTAATAGAGATAATTTCATGGTCACAAGGGAGTTTTAAATATTAAATTTCTATTAGTTTAGGGATTAAGTGAAATTTGTTGCTGGTGAAGTGAAATTATGTAATTGTGTTTTGGGGATTTATTAATTTTTTAAAAATTAATATGGCAGCATTGCTAAAAGGGAATAATAACAATTAATGCAGGCGATAGGTTTAAATATTAATTAAGGATTCAAAAATGTAATCAATATCGCAATTTCTATTATACCTTTAACGAATACGAAAGTAAACATAATTTTTTTAACTGATCTGAAAAGCCCAGCAGATTGCGAATAATATTTAAAAATATAAGTAAAAACTCCCGGAGCTTTTAGTTCTTTACATATGGCCATAGTTCAGTGGCTACATATATTGCCGCTGAGTAATGAGAAGATCACTGAAAAGATTTCTTATTCCAATTCCTTTATATCGTGTTGCCAATTTCTGATTGTTGATTATCTCAGATTTTAGGATAATGATTATGAAATATGAAGTTATAAGAATCTGTTTGAAGGTCCTTTTTTGCTACATTTACCTCCTCGTATTAATTTTTTATCCAAATTCAATTATATCACGTTGCCAAAATTCTTTAAAAGTAAACTTGAAATTATTTTATGAGGCTTTTAGTAATTAGGAAATTGTTCGATTAATATATCAAATATTATGTCTAAGCAGTATCAATAGTTATGAGAATTATTATGAATACAGATGCTTCGAATTGCCAACATCTAAAAGAAATTTTGCCATTTGAAATATATCGTTGCCAATTCTTCCAGCATTTCTTAAATCCAGTTTTTCCGGGTTAAAATCACATTAAATAAGTTTTTTCTTTCTTAATTTCTACAATTTAATTACTTTTCACTATATTTTCATCTTAAACATCCAAATAATCTTATTTTAGTGTTCATGAAACCATTTCCTAATCATTCTTGTGGAACCAAAAATTCAATATTTATTTTTCAAATAAATTTAATGAAGAAGATGATAAAGAAACTATTGTAGTTATTTTTACAAAAAAAGTATGGGTAAAGGAATTTTATCATATTTTTTCAATTATTTTTCGTTTTTTTGTTTGTTTGGCAATTCTTATCTATGACGTGAAATTTCTAGAAAACCGATAAAAGTTTTATTTTTTCCTTCTTTATTTCCTGCTTTTCTTTGCCTTCTACTTTTTTCATTGTAGCCCACCATAAACGTTTAAAAGAAATTCATTGTTTTTTTTTTTTTTTTTTTGTTTTTATTGCAAATAATAATATTTTTTATGTTTTAGACAAAAAATATTTTGATTTTAATAATTAAATTTTGTTTTCTTTTACGTTTTAGTTTTTTCTGTCAGATTAAATAGAAATTTGAGATAAAGAAGGGAATTAAAGAAATAAAAAATTGAAGAAGAAATTTGTATAAAAGTCATTTCGGTTATTAAAGTTTAAAAATTAACCCTTACATAACCTCAACTTTCAAAAAATCCAGAATTCTAAGGTATCTTTTATAGTTATGCATTTAAAATTCAGAATTCTCAGGAATATAAATTTTATCAGTATTGAAAATCAATTCCTTCGTTATAATTAATTACCAACCTCTTTTAAGACACTTGAAACTGCCAAATCACAGACAATCTGATTTCACAAGTTTCAAAATTCTCTGAAAATTTTATGGGATACCTATATATAAAGATTTTCGAATCGGCATAGTTTTTTAAAACTTAACTTTCAATTAAAAAATCCAGCTTACTTGAAAAGCCAATCTTATTTTAGAGATGTCAATCTGTCAACGGACTGATGTTAAGTTTATGTGCTGCCTTCTGTCTGCTTATATTCCCATCTTATTTAACCAGTCCCAACAATTTTTGTAAATATTTTCCGATATTCAAATATATAAGAAAATGCCAACCATTTTAAGGTGCTACAAACTATCGAGCTATTTAAAAAGCTAATCTATTTTAACATGTTTCATATCAAATTATCACCAATTAGGTTCTGAACTCTTTTGCTAGCTTATATTTCGATTTGGTTCTACAAGTTTAATTTTTTTTTTTTTTTGCAAAAATCCTACAAACATTAAGATTTTTAGAATTGCCAACCTTTTTTTAGAATGTTATTAACTGTCAAGTTATTTAGCGTATTCAATTAGCCAATTTGTTTTAAAACATTTCAAACTGTTAAATGACAATGATTTTATTTTTTCACATTCTCTACGGCATTCAAATTTTCGAAAATGTAAATTTCTTTCAAAATGTAAATTTCTTTCAAAATAAAAATTGTAATTAAGGTACTTTGATATTCAAATATCAAAGTTTTTAAAATCCTAACATTTAACATTAAAATCCTAGAACAATTAAACATTAAATTTTTTCGAATTGCCAACCTTTTTTTTTTAGAATATTCTTAATCTCAAGTTATTTACCGCTAATTTCTTTCAAAATATTGAAAACTGAAATTTAGCTAACGTTTAATTTCTTGAATTGCCAACACTTTTAAGATGATGCACATACTGTTACGTAAAAATCGAGTTTATTAGAATAGACAACTTGTTTTTTAGACTTTTATAACTGTCAAACGGTCACAATTTAATCGTAGTAGCTTTTATTTCGATCTTGTACGTTGTTATAAATTTATAAAAACTTCTTATTCTTCTAGTTCCAAGCTTGTAACTACACTGACTAACTGGCATATATAAATGTGTGTAAAATTCTGATGAGAAGTTTTTTTTCGAATTGCCAATCTTAAGAAATAGACGTATAACATATCGGCTTTTATTTAATTTTTTTCAAAATTATAACCACTTTTTCAATGATTTTATTAATAATTGATCATTTCAGTGCAATTAATGTCGTTTTAACTAAAATTAACTAATAATTACTTGGAATTCCAACCTGTTCTAAAATACTCTAAGCTCTTAAGAAATAGACGTTTAATATATCGACTTTTATTTCACTTGTTTAAAAAAATTTCAATAACTTTTCTACAAATTGATAATTTCAATAAGGAATTGACTCCATTTCTTAATACTTTTCATAGGGTACAATTAAAGTCGTTATAACTAAAATTGCCTAATAATTACATCATTGTTTTTTTTTCTTTTCTTTTTTTAATTTTATCTTTAACACAAGGGTTTTGAAAACATATTTAAATACACAAAAAATCCCCCTTTTCCCAAGTTTACTTGACAAAAGAAATGCATTTCGAAAAGGAAAAAAAAAAGAATTTATCGCAAAAAATAAAAACAAGAAATATTATCACATGTTCTTTTTTATAAATTTGGTAAAAAATTGTACTTTTTTTAAAAAGATAATTTTTGTTTTATTTGATTTTTGTTCCAAAACCAAATAAATAACTTTACGCCCAACCAGCCAAATAATAAAACGAAAAAAATTGAGAATTTTTTTTTTAATTTTTGAAAATGATACGTCTAAAATATGTAAAAATGATTGGGGTACACGTGCCACTTTCGTGACTTTATTTTAAGGATTAATGACTTTAAAGTTCAAAAATATATATAATTTTTTGTTTTGTTCAATTTTAAATAAAGTGGTTAAATTCGTATAAAAAAGGCATAAAACACACACATACACACGAACAGAAATTATATATAAAACTGTATTTTTAACCCTTTATGTCAATTTAGTTATTTGATATTAAAAGCTTTAAGTCAAAGGCCAAAATTATTTAGATTTCATGTGCACAATGACGTTTGGTTACAATTTAATTGTTTTAATTAAAAATGTATTTTTCTTTTCCTTTAATAAAAAGGTGGTTAAATTTTTTTTATTTTGCCAAAGGCAAGATCATAAGATTGGCAGAGAGGGGAAAATTAGCCAACATGCGGAATTCAATTTAAAACATATGGTTTTCCAGTTATTTTATCATAGTTTATGATAATTTATGTTTTAAAATAATTTAGAAATAATAAAAATGTTATTTTATATTTAAAAAAGTTGGCATCATTGTTTATTTCCCATAAGAAATCTAATATGAGTTGCCATGTTGTTTATAATAAGACATTGTTTACCTTCTGCATTGTGAAATCAAGATGGCATCTTTAAGCAAAACAAAGAAAGTTAAAATGTTGAAATAATGTCTTTATGACTAAATTCGCTTCGTTTTGTTTAAGTTTTTGTTTACTTTTTTTTCAATAAATACAAATTAATTAATTAATTTCAACAATAAAAACTAAGTTGAGTTAATTGTTTATACACAAATATTATTTTAATCAATTTTTAAAACAACTCTAAGGCGAATTGAAAAATTATATTAAATTATTTTAATTTACTTTGTACAGAGTGTCCAAAACGACTTATTTGAAAATAATCCTGTAACTTTTGAACCGTTAGAGATATTTCAATGAATTTTCACATGGTTAGACCTAAGACATTTTAAAGTAAATATTCAGGAAATGCATTTGCCTAGGAGCGTAGTTAGTGACCCTACAAAGCTGGCCACCTGAAGTATGTTGATTTTTAAAAGTTCGCAAAAAATTCAGATTGGCCTTGCAAATCTCTATAAAAATATGCTTATTTCTAACAGTTTCAGAGATATTAAAGTCTAAATAAATCTTTAACCTATTTTTACCCTTGTCTTTTTAAGCTAGCGGGCTTAATATAGCTTCTTTTTTTTAATATGTGCCAGATTCCCTATTAAATTCAAAAACAAATTGCTCTAACAGAAGTTGGAACTTTGGAAAAATATATTATTTTTGATTCTTTCCGAAAAGGTGGCAATATTTATTTTTGCTCCAAACTTTATAATTTTTCTTATTGTTTTATAAAGAAATTTTACGGGAAATGCATGTAAACTAAATTTGGATTTATTATGAGCAAAGCCTATAAGTTCCATCAAAATTGGTTAAAAAATAATAAAATTCATCTCAAATCGCAAAGAGGGACTCATCTTTAAATTCTCCTTAATATATATAATTTATGCTTACTTATGGTATATACCCAAGACGAATTTTCTGCCATACAGCCTTTATAATGACAAGGTGATCATTTTAGTGAGGAAAGTCTAAACATGGTTCATAGGAATTGGGATTTTGAATATTTCCGAAAATGAAAAAATTAAAGTTTTTCATAATTAAAAAAAGTGAAACTTTAAGTTCTAACGTTTTCATAGATTCCAAATACTTGCGTAAGACGCTTATACCTTGGCTTAAAAAATCAAGCTAAACTAAGCTTTCGCTTGCCAAATTTACCAATTTTCCATACATTTTTACGATCCTTAAGATATCTCCAATGGTTTAACTTCTTTAAAAATCACGATTTGGACACACTGTGCTTTGTAAATAAATAAAGACTTCCCTTTTAAACTTCATTTATTCGTTTTAGCGTACTTCCCCTATTGTATTAAAAAATAAGTCATTAAATTATAATTTTTTTATAAAAATTTCTTTGTTTCATGTTACGATTTATAAAAAAAGCCAACATTTAACAAGACTTAAAAAGTCATTAGAAAAGCTTAACATGCCATAAACCCCTAACACCACAATATTCAATCACACATTTTTATGAAAGCTTAAATTTCAAAACAAAAGGGTGGCATATCAAAATTTTGATATGAATTTTATAATTTTTTTTTTTAATAATTAAAATACCATTCAAAACTTAATATGACCTCATTTCTAAAACGCCTATATTTAATAAAAAAATAATAATAAAATAAAAAATATAATTCTTCAAAAATGAAAAAATAATACAATAAATTTTGAAAAAAAAACACCCACTTTTAAATGTGACAAAACACAACAACTTTCTTTCAATATTTTCAACAAAAATAATATAAAAAAACTTCAATAAATACTTTTTTCTTATTATCTTAACCCTGTATGGTAAAAATAGTACTTTTTTGCAAAAAAAAAAAAAAAAAAAAACAGTACTTAAGTTTTTTTTTACTCAATTTACCTCTGTGGTGATTATAGAAGTGTGTTCAGCGGAGTGTAGGTTTTTTTTCTTCAAAATTATGTTTTACTTGAAATTTAAATTTAATTTAAGAGTTTTTCGTGTGGGTTTTTTTTTATTCCAACAAATATATTTTAAAGGCTTTCTTAATTCCCCTCCCTTCACTTCCTCTGTAACTGTATGAATTTGTATATTTTGCATGAAAAAAGAGCCTTAAGAAATTTTATAGTTTTTTTTTATGAAATAAATTTGTTTAATTATGCATAAACCAAGATTTGTATTACAAGTATTATATATAGTGTGGATATATAAAACCAATAAATTTGAGATTTTGTGCTAGTTTTGATAAGTACAAAGTGAAAAATTAATATGGAGCGAGAAAAAAACTTTTAAGCTAAAACAGTTCAGGAGATAATTATAAGTATAACAATTATATATACAAGATCTATTAAGATGAATGAATTTATTTTTTAGTCCTTCGAACCGGATTCTAAAACTCCATTCATTATTTAATTCATAAACGAATATATTTCAATGAACTTAAACTATGCTTAACTGCTATCATCTCGGATGATAATCCTACAACCGTAAAAGTTTCACTTGGAAAGTTTAAAAGCTTTATTATAAAAAATGTTCTATAATAATTTATTTGTTATTGTTTTTAGTCTTTTGAACCGGATGCTAAAAAAATCGAATATGTTGCAACCTTTAAAGTATCTGTTTCAATTTACATTAAAAATCCTTAAATTTTGTTTAAGTACCATAACTTAAGATTATGGTCCTACGAACCGGATAGATGTACATCAGAAAATTAAATAGATATTTAAAAAAATATTTATTAAAACGTTTATTAAATAACATTTTTTTGATAATTTATTTATTATTAAATAAGTTTCAAAAATAATAATAAATATGTATTTCCATATTAAAATAATTTTGTTTACTTTGCTGATAAAATCTATTCAGAGTTGCCATATTGATAAATTGGTTTTGTTTACATTTTAGTTCTCTTTCTGATTTTTTTAAAACTTTAAATCAAAAATTTATAATTTGAAAAAATAAATTTCAGCGATTTGGATTTAACATTTATTCATTAAAAATAAAGAGTAAATGGAAAAAAATTCACTTCACAGGGTGACTTATATATTAATAACTTTCATTATAAAGGTTTTGTCGAATGCGAAAAAATAAACCTTTTTATTCAATTATTTTAAATTACTTTAAGTTTTTAGTTAAATATTTTATTTGAAAAAGAGAATTTAATTGAAAACTTTAACCTGTTTAATTTTTATATAAAACAGGGTGTCTTTTTAATTACCATTTAAATAACAAACTATAGTGCGAATGGAGTTAAGCCATTATTATTTTATATTTAAAGTTTTTAATTTTGTAAAAAATTATTTAAAAACAGTTATTTGCGGTTTTTCAAATTATTCGTTGAAAAACAGGGTGAATTAAAATTAACAATTTTAAATATATTTTTTATTGAAAATTATAAAAAAACTAAACCTGTTGATTTAATTATTTAAAATTATTTTCTATTTTTTTAATAAAAATTATTTAACTTCAAAAATGGATTTAATTGGAAAATTAATTCGGAAATTTATGAAGAAAACAGGGTGCCATTTTACAACTTTTTTTTAATAAAATATAGTTCAAAAGGAATTATATTATGAAATTTTATATATTTATTAAATTATAAATTATTCCCAATTTTGTAAAATTTTATTTGAAAAAAAGATATTTGAAATTTTGTTGAAATTTTACAATAAACAGGGTGACTTATTTAGGTAAGAGTTTTAAACTATTTTATATTTTAAAAAGTTTTAATGAATACTTTTAATTATCTAAAATTTAGTTTAATTTAAACATAAATTTAATTTAAATGGAAGAATTATTCAAAAATTTTTAACAGGGTGACTTTAAATGAATTATTTTGGTAAAGAAAATATTTCAAAATTTGAGATCTAAATTAAATTATTAATGAATTTTTATAATTAATAAAAAATTTTTTATAACTATATTCAATTTTATTTGAAAATGAAAGACTTGTTAAAGAAAAGTTTATACATGTCTAATAAAAACTGGGTGACTTGAAATTAAAATGTAATACGTTCAGAAATGTTATTTATTTATAATTTTAATCCAAATTATTTATTTTTAATTTTAATAACAATTTTGAATATTTTTTTAAACAAAAAAATTTTATTCGAAAATTAAAGTATTAATAGAAAACAGGGTGGTCTTAAAAATATTTATTTTAAAAGATTTTTTTAATTGATTTTTATAAAAAATTATAACGAATATTTTATAACGAAAAAAGAATTCGATTCGATTACTGTTAATGTCAATGAAAACAGTGTGGTCTTTAATGAATTTATTAATTTAAAAAATAATTAAATTCAAAATATTATATATTTAATATTTTTACGTATAATTTAAAGTAAACAATTTTTTTTGGTTTTATTAGAAAAATTGTTTACAATTTTATAAAATTACCGCCAAAGAATTTTTTTAATATCAAAATTGTTTTTTTTTTTTCAAAACTTACCACTTTTGGCAATGGTGATAGCGGCATATTAAATGGTAAATTGAGATATTCCTCACCAAATATATTATAATTATCTAAAGTCATTTTGATTTATTACTTTTTCCTTTGGATTTTATTAAAAATGAAATACTTTTTTTTTATAATAAATTAGTGTTTTTTTCTAATTTCTTTTTAAATCAATTTTATAAAATGTAAACAAAATAGTTTCAAAATCAAAACAAAAACATTTGTCGTAGTCTCAAAAAGACAACGGGTGAAGCGAAAAAATATACACGAAAAAACGTTTTTAATTTAAGTGATGATTCAATGTAAATTTCACACGAAATTCATGATTTTTATTATGTTTTATTTGAAGGGGTGAGGAAGAACACAAATTTCTTTTTTGAAAATAAATATAAACAAATCAGTTTAAAGAGACACACATACACAATTTGTTTTTCTTTGCAAAAAAAATGTTTTTAGAAAAATAATTTTTCTATGATTTTTTTAATAAATTTTTAAACACTGTTTTTTTTTAATTTTTAAAAATATTTAGTTTTTTAATAAATTTTTAAATGAGATTTTTGTCACTTTAATTAAGAATTTTAAAATTCCTGTTTTATATGTTTGTTAATTTTGAATTTTCTGTTTACTTTTTTTTTTGAAATTTGACGTTTCAAGTTTGTTATTTTAATTTTATTGAAAATTCCATAAATTTTTTGTGGATTAAATAATGTGTAGTTTGTTGTATAGATTTGTTTAGACTGAATGCGTCATCGACATAAAATTTGTTTTTATATAAAATACTCAAAATCAAATAAAAACAATGAGTGAAAATTTTCACTCAAAATCTATAAGATATTTTACTCAAATAAGCAACAAAACAATAACCCACAAACTATAAGATATTTTACTCAGTTTCATACTCAACTCTCTCTCCCTCTCAATGAATTTATTAACAGAATAGAGCTTTAGAAATAAGAGAATGAGAGCAAAAGAGAGATTGAGAAAAATATTGCGGTTTTTTGCTATCGGAATTTCCTCATTATTTTAATGTATTTTTTTATTTATTTCAATAAAAAAATCAGCTTATTTTTCCATTTGTTAATAAAAATAATTTCTTTTATAAAAATTTATAAAAATAAATTTAATAACATTTGTATGCATTTGGCATTGTTTTCAATTTATTTAAACTTTAATTTTTTATAATTTCCCTATTAAATAATTTCTTCCATAAATTTTCAATTTTAATGTTTAATTAAATAAAAAATTTTCAAATCCCATTTACATTTGCTAACAAGTAAAAATGTTATAGTCGGTCAAGCCTGATAATGTAATACTCTACACCACATTGTTGTGACTGCTACGAAACATTTATGAACGACCCTCGTATAATTTGCAATAGAATATTGTTATATTAATATTTAAGTGAAATTTATACGCTTTAAAAGTATTTTTTCTGAGAATTAAAAAAATGTGGAACAACCCTCGTATAATTTTGCAGTGGTTTTGGCTTATATATATCTTAATTTTATTTATTTTTTATTTTTCAATTCCTATGGAAATGTGCGATTTATGTGTTATAAAGTAATATTTGGAACGATCTTTCTTTTAGACCCATGAGAAATAATGGATCAACCCTCGCATTAATTAACACATCGTTTTAGAATATAATAAAACTTATTTTCGCAAATTTTTGATAAAATCTTTTTATATAAAGGGTTTTTATGGACTAAAAAACCTCATTCCGGGTGGGACATTTGTATGGGGCCTATATGAAATAATGGACCAATAATAACCCATTTCAATAGGGATCGTCCTTGGGCCAAAATAACAGTACATGGCAAATTTCTTTAAATATCTTTCAAACTGCGGATAAGCTCTACATGGACAGCCAGCCTGACAGACGCATTAAGTGCTTCTGAGTCAAAATGACAAACATCTGCACAAACGCATAATACCCTCACCATGATGGTGCAGGGCATAAACATTTATTTATGGGAACCAGAAAGGAATTTCCATTTGATAATTAATTTCTAAGTTTTTATGTTCGTTGAATAAATTCTATATTTATGTTACGAATAAAAGTCTCGTGCTATTTATGTTTATTTTTGTTATTTATATATATTTTTGTAATTCCCCTTTTCTCTTTTATTTCAGTTTTATTCATCTCTTAAAGTTTTTTTTTTATTAGATTTTGATAAGATAAATGTTTAATTTTTAAGTTTCCTGTCATCTCACAAGGTCATTTCTTAATGTTAAAAGAAAAAAATAACAGAAAAAATGTTAGAAATCAAGGTTATTTACATTTATTTTAGGTTGTAAACAAAAAAGGGGTCTTTTGGGGGTTAGAAGTCAAAGAAATATTTTACAATATTGTCTTTTTTATATAAAAAACTACGTTTTTTATAAAATAAACTTTAGAGATTAGATGAACTTTTTTCTATGTGTGTGATGAAGGTTACGATGTTGGTTATTAAAATCAGGTTATATTTTATAAAATAAAGCTAAAATATAAAAATATATGTCATTAAGTATCAAATTTGAGGTCCTTCGATCTTGACACTAATTGATGAAGTTAAAACAATATGTACTTCACTTATATCTCTTTGGTTACAAAAATTTCATTATCCTTAAATTATTTTAAATTGATTTTTGAACAGTATCCTTAAAGAATTAAGGGAATAATTCAAGGAATGGAAATGTTTTGAGACTTGTCAAAAAAGAACCCATTTCTGAACGATTTAAAATCTATGACGCTTAAACCGTTGAGATATATATTGACAACGATTTCAAAATGTTAAATTTATTACTTTAAAATTTCTGAATTTAATTTAAATCCTTGATTTAAACAGAAAAGGGTGTGTCTTAATTTTATGAAAAGATTTATTTGAATACATTTGTGTTTGTAAAGTGCGTATTTTTTTAATAGAAACATTTTCTTTTTCAAAATCAACAAATTATCAAATTGTCTGTTCCAATAATTTCAATAAAAAAGCTCAACCTTTATTTACAAATTAATTCTCATAATTGATAAAAAATTATCAAGAAATTTTATATATTTTTTTTTGGAAAAAATTTGCAAATTATTTGTTAACTTTTTCAAAAAACACACCCTTTGAAAAAATTTAAGAAAAAAATTAAAATAAAATTATATGCAGGAATTGATAACAAAAACTGATAACAAAACATTTAAAAAAAATGAAAAAAGTTAAAAAAGAAGTATATAAAATCATAAAATTTAATGAAAATCCCTTTAAAAAAACTAATGATGTCGTAATAAAGAAAATTCTGTTCCAAAAAAATAATTAATTATTTTTGAATGACTTACAAAAACTTTTGATATCAAATAGAATTACGAAATTTTAAAAATTGAATTAAAAAAAGTGTAAAATAAAATTATATCTTGTTTTATACCCCTCCACCACCACAAGTGGTAAATAAGGTATATTAACTTTGTCATTCCATGTGCAATGCTAAGTAGGAATCATCTAAGACCCCGTAATGTATATATGACCTCGCAAGAAATCAAAATCTGTCTCGAATTGGCTATGTCCATCTGTTTCTCTTGGCACTCTTACATCCACAATATTCGACGGAGCTCAAAGAAATTTGGCCTGAGTATTAATAATTGGTTGAGATCCTGTTCCAGTTTTAAATCAGTTAAATCGGTTTAGTATAATAAAAGTTTGACTGATATCGGAGGCAGCCTCCAAATTCAAGAGAAGACCATACGTAGAATTTTCAATTACACAAAAAACTTGAGTCAAAATCAACGTTGTACATAGTTGATTTAAGATTGAATATTATTATAAATAAATAAATAATATAATAAATAATCGAATCTTTCGATACAAAAATATAAAATTATACAACGATAAATTTTTGAAATTACTTTTAAGTACTAAAATTTCAAGTAGAAAATATTCAATTCTCAAGAAGCTGTATTTACTGTGAAACAATTTTAAATAACCATTTTTTTGTCTCTGAAGCCAAGTCATAACTGAAAAAAAAATAAATTCACAAATTGGAATCAAACAGTGCCGTAAGATTAAGCTATAGATTCCTCATCAGTATTCCAAAAAATTATCAAAATTAATTAAGAAAAAATTATAGTCAAAAATATAAGTAATTTTACGGCTCATTTAGGTTTCAAATGTTGTATACATTTGTACACTCACACTCACGTACATACACACTCATAATTATATGTACGAAACATAACATATTTACTTCATTGGCATTTGTGGTGGAGGGTTTTGAAGATTCGGATAAAACATTCTTATTTTTTGTTAAAACCCATTTGTCCGATTTTCATTATCTAAAGTAAGTAACAGACAGACTGACATACAGACAGATAAAAACTATGGACTTTAATACAAAAAAAGTAATAATTTTTATTTGTTTATTTGATTTGATATCTTTATTCGTATCTGTTTTCGTTTAAGTTCTTTAATTTCTCAGTTTTCAAAATTAGACATATTTATAAAGCAGCTTTAACAAATAGACCAAAGCGTTTGTGACCGGTTCCATAATGTCGCCAAATTTTAATCAATTTTATATAAAACAACAAATTAATTTTCTGTTGTTTTTTTTTTTTCATTAAGGTGTATGAGTTATCTTATATATATTTTTTGGATTTTGTCTTGTCTTGTATTCATTTACTGCTGTTTTTAGTTTTACAACATTTTTTTAATTTTTATCAACAAAAACTCATGATTTTTGTAAAAAAAATATTTATACTTTGCACTCATTTAGATTTCCCTTTCATTGTAACACCACCACCACCACCCCCCTGTTTCTGGTTTCTAAAACAAAGACTTTAGTCCACAATTTTTGTTATATTTTTGTAATTGACTTTGTGGCAAATATGGTCGTGTATATGTGTGTATTTGTGGAAGTAATATGATTCGAGTTAAAACCACATCGTATTTTATTTTAGAAAAGAATATGTGGTGCGAGGTAAATAATTTTATAAAAAGAAAGAAATAAAATGCCACAGTGGAACCTTGTTAAGCCTTCTAAAAGGAAAATGTTCTACTTATGCGCTTTTAATGATTCTAGGAATGGTATTGAGATGTCTTTAGCTATTAATTGTAGTTGGATTTTATTCACCAAAAGTTTTTTTCGAGATTGTCTCAGAAATTGGTTTATAACATTTTTGATACTGGACCGATTTTGAGGTTGTAAATAGCAAACAGTTTAAGACTTAAACAAACATTTTTTGGAATTCCAAATATATTGTGATCGTTTGAATATTTTCGATAGGCAGACGGACAAGACTTAATCGATTCAGATTTAAATATAATGCAAGAAAATATATATTTTTTGAGGTCTTAGATGAGCCATACTTGGTATTAATATAATATACCCTGTTAGGTATTATAAAAATATTTAAGTTTTTAGATGACAATAAACCCTAAAGCGACAATCAAATTCCTTTAAAAACAGTTAGATAACAGGACCTCTGTAACAACTTAATCGTCATTTTGCAACACATAAGGAGACATTAAAAAATTTGTGGAACACGCTAAATACACTTAGGGAGACATTTAAGACTCCCCTAACGACCTCAAAGTGAATTCAATGCATTCAAATATTTTAGTAAGTGTTCAACAGTGTTCCCTTTGTGTATCATCAAGAGACTATAGAATAAGCAATAGGTTAATTCGTTGAAAAAGCAAATGTTAAAATATCTTGTGGGGAGCTAATTCGAGACTGTCTGGGCCGTACTTGCACACACACTTACACAAAATTTTCAAAAAGTTTCTTAAATGTAACGATTGAACATATAATGAGAGTCGTAAAACTTTATGAACTTATAACTAATTTCTAGTGAAACGATTTGGACCGTTTTCGGAATAATTATTTAGAAAATATTAGAATAAACGGTATACATCTTTTTATTAATTTACGCGATTTTGTTGGTTTTACATAGAGCAAACTTTTCTAGATAATACAAATTATCAGGGCAAATATTATTGAGCTATTTCAAATACAGACGGGTGAACATAGCCAAATCGATTCAGATTTTTATTTTGAAAATTTTTGAAATTTCAAAAAATGTTAACCACTTCATTAGTGTGATATTTAAATTTATTACGATCTTGTTTAATTTTAAAATTTTTTAAAAATAAATATGGTTTCCCGATGCCAATTTTTTTCCGCAGAAACCACAGGCCTTCTCAAGAGTCGTATAAAAATAAATTTCTGTATTTTTAATAAGTTAATAAAAATAATTATTTTATTTATAACAGATATCATTTGAATTCAAATATTTAAAAATTAAGAATAATCGATTCTTTCGAAAATTTTAATTTATAAAAAGATTTTTTTCCAAACCTTTACAACCATTTTTGTTCGAAGATTTCAATATTGAAGCACAAAATTTTATTGGAAATTTCCAATGGCTGCTGAGATATCTGATACAAAAGGAATTGGACATCAATTTTTATAATCTCGAATTTTCCTTCGTTTAGTCAATTAATTTCAAGATCAATATAATTATTTAATCATATTGATCTTTTCCGATAACTTATATGAATGTTTGATATTATTAAAAAGTTTCCAATATTAACTAACTTTGCCTTAACCGATTTTTATACACTTTTTGCGTTTTTGCAACAGTAACTTTGCAACTTCGTTTTTAATAAATCGAATAATAATAAATTATATTTTTAAATTTAGCCTGATATTTTTAATTAAATCAAAAAAATCTGGATTTCCTGAAAATTTGTCCGTCCCAAGTACCGATTAAAAACGACTCTTTTTTCAACATTTTGAAAATCCAAAAACATGAATTTTTCAAAAATTTTAGAAATATAAAATTAATAACGATGCAAGAAAAGATTATTGCGGATCATCTTAAGCAATATTTAGGGTTTTCCAATCCCATAAGATCTTAAATCCGATTTTAAACACCTGATATCTTGGAAAGTATACTACATAAAAATAAAATAATTAGAGGTACTAAAATATACTCTATACTGAATTTCATTCGTTTATTTTAAGGGGTTCGAGTAGTGGTCTTAAATGGATTAATCAAATGTTTTTTCTTACCATCATCCTATAATTTTCAAAAACTGAATTATATTTCAAGATCCAAAAAAAAAAAGTTTTGAACTATGGAAAAATACACTCTAATTGGAAATTGTTAAAGCTTAAGATAATTTTCATTTAAATTTTTAGAAGTTCATTGGGTTCCCACAACGCAAACTTTTTACGGAGATGGCATGTGATCTGTATTTTAAGTATATCAACTTTATAATAATATCGAATTTGGAGCTTAAAAATGATTAATAAAAAATGGCTACTGAAAGTTCGCATTTCAAAATTAACGTTTTGGGAGGAAAAGGGAGAAATAGAAGAGAATTGAAAGTAGGAAGAATTTGAATTACCATTGCGATTCATACAACACGTCAAAGCAAAAAAAATTGGATCCCATATGAATTAAAGTTGTATAGTAGAAATGATGCTTGACCGCTACAAAATAAGTAGTTTTTGTATTACATTTTTACTAGTGAACAATTGGTACAAAAATTACCAAAAATTCAAGCCCAAACTTGAACGATCTTATGACAATCGTATTTAAGAATTTGTATATCCTGAAACCGGTTATGGCTTCAATCTTTTTATCAATTCTCAGATCTAAGTCAAGATCAATTAAGTTGTTAAATTAAAAGTAACAATTGAAAAAAAGTGCAAAACTCTCTTGACTTCAAAACTTATTAAAGTATTTTCAAACATATAAAAGATTTCTCTTAAGTGATCTTATGACTTTTGACATTTACACTTGAACTTTATAAAGAGTTAAGAAAAAATTAGAGTAAATAAAAAATACTTAAAGTATCGTTAGATTTAACTAAAATAATTTATAATTACTTACACTTTGTAATAAATTTAAATTGGGAAGACTTACCTGAAAAAAGAGAAGAAGAAGAAGAAAAAGGGAAGTTAATTAAATTGTGAAAGATTTGAAAGTTTAAATAAAATTTTCTAAATATAAATAAGACACAAGTAAGTATGTTCGTAACATTCGACTATGACGAATCTTTAATACCCTCCACTACAAATTTTTCTTAAATATAATACAGGAACACTTAATGAAGCTATAACTATTGCACTGAACCGATTTAGTTAATTTTTGGAATGGTACTGAAGTACATATAGCTTTATATTAAGGCAAAATTTCATTCTAAATTATCGATTTATAGTTGAGAATTTTAGGAAAATTCATCACTTGAATAAAAAGGTTGCCTCAGTTATCGGTCTATTAATATTTTTACTATACTGAACCGATTTTGCTTGTTTTAAATAGGACTGTAATAAATATACAGCTCAAAATTAATTGAACTCTGTCAATTAGTGTGGATTTGGGCGTGCCAACAACAGACAGATATAGATTAATAGACTCAGATTTCTCAGACGTTAAAAACGGTCTGGAATGATTCTTTCTTACCGTTACACACGGAATAACAAAGCTAATATACCCTCTTCAGCACTTGTGGTGGTGGAGGGTACACGCAGAAAAAAACATGATGCAAAATCAACGTTGATCGTAGTTGATTTAAGATTGAATATTTTTTGTCATTACAATATTAATATATAAAATTATACAACGATAAATTGTTCAAAATACTTTAAAGTACTAAAATTTTAGGTAGTGAAAATTCAAGTTGTATTTACTATGAAACAATGTTAAATTAACATTTTTGTCTATGAACCAAAATATAATTGAAAAAAGTTAAATTATTTCTACTTAAGTTAATTTTGCATTGATTTTTTTCTTTTAATAAAAATCACATGGAAAAAATATTTTTATCATTTAAAATGTGGTTTTAAAAGCTCTTTCTAGAATATATAAATATTTAAATCAATCAGCACAAATAGTTTTAAGGAGGGGGGAGATGTCGGTATTGATTATTTCAATAAAAAAATCAGTTTTGTCTATAGATTTCTACGGATCGCATAACAGAATAATACTGAATTAATGGTTCTTATCTTCATTATTTTCTGATCATTCTAAACGATCAGTATGATTCAAGAAAAAGAATTAAAAGCAGATTCTAATCAATAATATCAAAAATCTTTCTGTAAAGTCAGGGCTAATTATTTAATTTCCAATATTAAAACTATTTCATCTGATCTTTTGCATCTCAAAGGGTTAATTTATTTGCTAACACTTGAAATGGGTTAAACAAATGTTAGTAAGAACAATTGTTTTTTCTCTTTCTTTCTTTCTTTATTAATTTTCAAACAGTCGGTCGGCTTTTGTAACAAAAAAAAAGGAAAAAAATATTAAAAATAATTTCTAATCAGTTGTAGAGTTTATAATAAATAAAAAATACAACAACAACAAACTTTAATGAACACATGTGTTGTATTTTATTGTAAAGATTATTATTTATTTGTAATATAAAGAAATATAATTAAAGTCGTGTGTTAAATATATTTTTGTTGATAAAAAAATAACAAAAAAATTAACAATTTATGCAATTTGAAATTTCAAAAGAAATTATTTTGAATAATAAATAATTTTAATCATCAAGTCCAGCGGGCCACTATTTTATGAATTTATTTTCTAAAGAAAACTAAATTTAATAATAATTAAAAGTTTTAAAGAAAATTATTCGTTTAAATGATAAATGACTTAAGTCGGAAGTAAACGCACAACAATTTGTTTAAAATACCGATAACAGCAAAAAATGTTTGCTTTAGTTTTCTTTGACGTAAATGTCAAAATTGAAGAAAATGTTGAATTAAATCAAAGTTATTAACCCTTAAAAGAGACAAGAATAATACACTCCCTTTCATAGTAGAGTTTCTTATATGTGATCAACAAGAAATTACAGATCATAGATCGTCAGTTTAGGTACAGTTATCTTTTTTTCGCTTATTCTATTAAATAGCATATTAGATTAATTTACCTTTTATATCTATTTAAGTTAAAATGGCGTTATAACTTCATAGGTATACTTCAGGTTATTAAAACCCATTTTTAACTGATATAAAAATTCAAGAGGTAAAGTTATGGAAGAAAAGGTTTTTCTAAAATAAATTTTTATACACACAGAAAAAATCAATATAAAATCAATTTAAATAAAAATAATTTAACTTTATTTAAATTATAATTTCGCTGCATAGATAAAAAATGTTAATTTAACATTGTTTTACAGGTAATAAGTTTCTCGAGAAACTTATTACCTGTGAAACAATGTAATAATTTATATTATATAAAACGTTTAATTTAAACTAAACGACAAATTAACTGCGTTCAACGTTGATTTTGCTTCATGTTTTTTCTCTGTGCACGGTTTACAAGATAGTAAAGACTGAAATTTAAAACAGATATTTTGGAAATGAAATAAAGAACCGATCATAGTTTTTTATTGATTCTGTCAAAAGCGAAAGAACTTGGTAGCCTATTTTGGTAACCGTAGTATCGTCCTGTATTGATCGCAACAAACGATAGTCGGACTATAGCCTCACCTATTTGACTGGAGTCGAGTCTAGAACATTATCAAAAGCCGATCGAACGCTCATATATAGATTCATTAAAGAATTCCAAGCCGATTACTATACTTTAAAAAATAAATTTTCCTTTTTGATACAAGAACAAAGGTCCCACTTATTAGTATTATAAGTCTGTGCTAAATTGTAAAAAACCGTCCATTTCTTAGGCGAACGACAGACAGAAATTCATCAAGGGATTCTGGTCCAATAACTAAACGTTAAACCAAGAGATTATATTTCATTGATTATAACTTTGTAACAATGATCGTTGTTCAGCCGATCTTCAAGGGGTTAATAACAAAACATAGGTACCGTAATGTCTATCTCTAATACTCCAGATATCAACAATGAAACATAAAACAAATATTATGATTAAATATGATTACAAATAGAGATTCCAAATAATTTTTCTTTTTTTTTTTGCGAATAATACTTCCGTATTTTTATTTCAAATCTAACGCTTTAGGAATGACTAAAACAAATTCAGTTAAAACAAAATGATTTACAATAAAATATATTGCACTTTTTTCAAACTGATAACGGAAATTAAACAAGAAAATTCTAATTCTAATTTTCATAAAAATTTCTTATCTTTTCTTAAAAAAAAAAAAAAAAAAAAAAAAAAAAAACTTTGATGTAAATTTCTAAAAATATAACAATATTTCATTCATAATTTCTTTGGTGTTTTATACGCTCCTCCACCACAGGTGGTCAAGAGATTATATTAACTTTGTCGTTCCATGTGTAACGCTAAGAAGGGTCTCAGACCCCATAATGTGTATAAATTCTTCCATTTTACAAAATCTGAATCGATTTAGCTAATTAACATAATTTTTCTTCAAATTGAAGGATTTTCTTCAAATATAATAACAAATTTTTATAAAAAATATTGATTTGTTTGATTAAATAAAATTTCTTTTAAAAATTAACGAAAAAAAAGTTACATCAACAGATATTTAGTAAAAACCGCAAAAACGCATCATAAGTAAAATAATACACAAAAATATTCAATTCAACATACGAAAACGAATTTAATTTGAATAAAATTTTTGTTAATTTAACAATTTTTTTCGTCAAATAATTTTGTATATTTTCTTTGTCATTTTAAATGAAAAATGACAAAGAAAATCTAAGGAGAAAAATATTTTATAGAACATTTAAATTAATATGATTGAAATTAAAGGAAATTAATTTGAATAAATTCATGATAACATTTAAGTAACTTTTCATCAGAATTAAAAACCGGTCGACTCACCACCGTCCTATCGATATTACACTATTTTTAGTTGTCTATCACGTTTTTTACACTATTTATTTATTATTTAAAACTACCTTTTACCCGGTGCACTTTGCTGCACAAAAATTCTCCTCAGTCATAGTTCTCGTAAAGAATTAAAAAACATAATTGGGACCAAATTATTCTCGCTTTAGTAGATCTTTAGATATTCGATAATCTATGTTTGCTTTATATAGGTGCTACTTCTACTCTGATCCTATCCGTCCCATATTTTGTCCAGTAAAATAGTTCCTTGGGGAAGTCATTGGGATCAAATTTGAAAATTATCGCTCTTATAGTTCTTAAAATATTTTATAATCAAAATTTGCTTTGCATGGGAAGTACTCCATCCCTTGGTCCTTAATATTTAATATTTTAATTTATTACAACAATTTAATGCAATTATTTTCTCAATTCAACTAAAAAATGGTATTGAAATTGAATAACATTCATCTATATAAAGAATCTTTTTGTCAATTTGAATAATTTGTTATTTAAATTGAATAATATTTATTCAAATAAAACGATTTTAAATTAATGAATTTAAATACTCATATCGAAAATTTTTCTCAATTTGAAGAATTTACAAAAATTTTACGAAAAATTTACATATGATGGTTTCGTTGGCTGATATTTAACCTGCTTCTCTTCAATTCTACACCATTTATCGTTATATATACTACATTTTTGGTTCAGAGTGTCTGTCTGTGGTTGGCACGCTCACATCCAGAATAATTGATGGAGCTCAATGAATTTGGCCTGATTTTTTGTTAAAGTCCTGAGAAGTTTCCTATGTAAAACCAGCAAAATCGTTTGAATATACTAAAAGATATATACCGATATCTGAGTTAACCTCTAAGTTCAAGCAAGAAAGATGATTCAAATTTTCAATTATAAAAAATATAACTAATTTAAGAAAAACTTGTTTATATTGTAGTCGTTTGTGAGTGTATATGTTAGTGTGCATGTACGGAACATAACGTATTTACTTAACACGCATTTGATGTGATAGGGTATTGAGGATTCGTCATAGCCAATTATAGTCTTCTCACTTGTTTTATTTCTTTAAGTGATTTGTAAAATTTTAATGTTTTAATTTAAAAAATTATGTAAATTTCTTATTCATAATTTAAGTTTTCCGTTTCTTAATGTTTAAATCCTTTTTTAACGGAAATTGCGTTTACATTTTATTAATAAAATTTGTTGTTGTTGTGTTTTTTTTAATATTTTTAATTATTTGCACATTTCCGTTGTCAAAAAACAAAAAAGAAAAGAAATTGCGTTGTTAAGTTGGTTTGTTCGGTTGTTATCAGTATATTTTTTTTTGGTCTTAACAAATTGGCCATAAATATGACATTGAAATGTCATTAACTCTTTAGTCCTCTTTTTGCAAAAATACGTGAAATTAATTAATTAAATTTTAATTAGAGAGTTTATAAATTGTCATAATGAAAGATTTCTTTTGTTGTTGTATATAAATAATAATTTTTTTGGGGGAAAGTAGAGAATGAGGAAAATTAATTTATAAACAAATTAAATTAACTTTAGAAATATTAAAAAGAATTGTAAAATAAGAGCTTCAAAGGAATTGAATTAAATGTTATATGGTTATTGAACAGATTTTCGATATTTGAGGTAGAAGAATAGTTATTTTTCGAATTTGAATTTAATTTCAAAATTGTTAATTAAAGTCTAATTTGAATTAATTTCAAAATTGTTAATTAAAGTCTCAATCAACTTTCATAAAATCTGGAACGGATTATGTTTTAAAGATTAAAGGACAGACTTCAGTCTACTACAATTTAAAATCGGGTTTGAAACGACTCGAGTAACAATCGGCCAAAGAATATCAAACCAGAGACGACTGTATCTCTCCGAAGTTTTTTCCAAAGTAAAGAACAACCGGATACTGTCTTACTGTTACAACTACAACGATAGAACTCGGAAAGGTCATGTGAAATATTCTTTGATAATAACTTTTCTTTGATAATAACTATAAATTTTTAAAATTTTAGATTTTTATTTCTATTTTTTTTAATATTTATTTTATGAAACAAAAAATAAACTATTCTTAAAAGTTCCATCTACTTTATATTCTTTCATAATAAATCTCTAAACAATATTTTTAAATTGTACTTTATTCAAATTTTCAAAAAAATTTTTTTTTTTTTTTGAGCAAAAATTCCAATTTTCATAAATTCAAGTTTTTATTAAAAATTGCTTTCTTAAAAAAACAATAAAACAAAATTTAAAAAGGAAATTAAGGTTTTGCTAATAAATTTAGATTTCTTTTAAAACTCAAAATTTATTATAAATTAATTTTTTATCAAAATTTAAATTTTTATAAATTTTATTTTATTTTGTAAAAAAGATTTTAATTTTTAAAAATTTTAATTTTTTATCAAAAATTAAAATTATGTTAAAAAATAAATCCAAAACTCAGTAAAAAATAACTTTTTTTATTTTAAAATTTTTTTGTTAAAAAAATGCAATATTCTTCAACAAAAAATGCATGTTTTTTAAATTATATTTTTTTACAAAAAACATTAAAATATATTATAAAGTAAAATTAATGTTCCATTATAAATTAAATGTTTATTAATTTTATTTTATTTCCATTATAAATTTTATATTTAATAAAAATCCACTTTTTATCAAAATTATTTTTTCCTCCAAAATTTTAATTTTTATTAAAATCATTTTAAATTCATATTTTTTATTACAAATTTCAATTTGTAAATTTTTTTAAATACTCAATTTGTTAAGTAAATTTCGTGATTTTCTTTAGAAAAAAATGTTTGAATTTTTTTCATATTTATTTAAAAATTAAATTTGTCTTTAAAAAATTAAAATTTTATTTTCTTAAAAATTAAATTTTTTCACTTAAAATTCAAAATTCTTTGAAGTTACCTTATTCAAATAAATAGATTATAATTTCCAAAATATCAACAAGGATCGATCTTTAATGACCATTTTTTTAAAAAAATCACGTTTTAATCAATAAATCTTATAAATATTCTAATTTCATGCTTTCAAAGCTAAATCGAGTGTAGATCAAACACTTTCAATAGTTCCTATAAAGCGATCACAATATGGTACATGATCTTCAAGGACTATAATTTTCTAAGAAGTCTTTTTAATGATATAAGATTTAAATAAAATGTATATCATCTTAAGAAATTCGATTATACAATAATTTAGGGGTTTTTCTGATCTAAAATCTCTAACAAACATATAAAAATTAACTTAACAAATAATATTTGCCATAAAATTAATTTAATATATAATTTACAAAAACAAATAATATACAATTAAATTAAATAAAAAAATAAAAACAAAACAAATGCAAAATAAAAATCCTAACAATTTCTCAGAAAAGCAAATTAACCTTCCAAAAATCATTTAAACTCTAGAATAAATTATAATTTAATACAAAAAAAAGCAAAAACAAAACAAAAACACAATAAAACCACAATTTACAACTAGGAACCTAAACAAACACATACATACATACAAATCGAAAAATGATATACATATAAAAAAACGGAAATTCCCTTAAAAAATCAGCAACAACAAAAGAAAAACTAAATGACATTTAAACGCCACCACCAACACAATGCCACAGCAGCAATAACAACAACAAAGTATATAAACATACGAACAACTCAACACTATTTATAACGCAAAAAACGTGTACAAAACGGGTGCCAATAATTCTGAACACAAAACAAGTAAGAATGCTACAATCGGCAATGCCGAATCTTCAATACCCTTCACCAAAAATGCATGTAATGTAAATACGTTATCTGTGGTACAAACACACTCACACAAATACTCACAGACTTATGCAATACAACACAGGAACTGAGTCATAACATTAGCTATATTTTTAGCTTTAACTTTTTCTTTCTTCTGAACCGATTTTGATAATTTTCGAAATGATAATGAAGGATATTTAATGTTATATATTTGTCGATTCATAATTTCACAAAAGGATTTTGCTTGAACTTAAAGGTTGCCTCAGATATCGGTCTATATCTTTTAATATACAGAAACAGTTTTGGTGGTTTCTCAGGTCTATAACAAAAACTCAGGCCAAATTTCATTGTGCTCTTTAAATTATTATGAGGTCTGAGATGATACCTTCTTCGCATTACGCACGGAATCACAAAGTTAATACACCACTTGTGGTGGTGTAGGGTATAAAAATTAAATAAAATACAATTTTATTATATTTTTTTATTTTTTGCAATTTTAACAGACCAAGAGACAAGAGCAAAAAAAAAAGAACCTTAAAGATTGAGGACACCAATACAATGAACACAACTGAAATACTCTTCACTCTTGAACATTTTTGAGAAATTTTCCAAGAAATAAAAAATTTCAATGTTGATAATGGAGTAAAATTTATAAAAAAATATTATATATTGTATTGTATTACATATGAGGGAGTATGGACTAAATGTTAAGTGTCTACTGCAGTGTGCAAACTAAAGGCCATCAATAGTTGGCTCTAACCTCACTTTAATGGGAAATTTGTTTTGAGCGCAGCATATAGAATTGTCAATAATATTGGCAACATTTTAGAGAAACCAACCAAATATGGTTAACAATTTTATTGAAAATAAAAAATTTATATATAAACAAAATATAGACATAAATTGTTTATTTAACTGATAAACTAAAGTCAATATTTAATAAAATAAACTTTGAAAGAAACTCATTATTTAAAAATGAACGTTTTTTCTTTGCGCTAAAAATTCAAATAATTATTTTGCTAAATAATTTTTGAAATGAGCAGAAATGAAAAGGAATAAATTCATTAATGGATATTTAAGCAATAAAGAGTGAGAACCTAAACTCTTTGCTTCGAATTTTAATAATTTTTGAAGCTTTGTAAAACTCGATAATTTTTCTTTCTACTGAACCGATTTTTTTAAGAAATCTACCTAATAACTACTTCAGTGAAATGAGGAAGTAAAAGACAATTTTATAAATTTTTATACCATCATCCATCTCTCTCTATATATTGAAAGCCTTAATATGCTGATGTAAAAGAGATCGTCCATTTCAGTCGTTCCTCTATTTGGTTCGATGTGAATCTGAAATTGGATTATAATCAGTATTGCTATTAATATGAGACCAATTATGAGCCCAAATTACTTGACGCGACTGCCTAAAAGCAATTTTATCAGACAACAAATATTTTAAAAACTTTTGCAAACCCAAGAGTGCTTTTTTCCACTTTTTTCTGAAAAAAATTATGGGAGTTCAAACTCAAATTTAAATTTTATAGTGATTTAAATTATTAGTGATAATAATGATTATAATTATTATTGATTATAACTATTAGTGATTAAAACTATAAAAATAAATCCATTTTCGAGATTAGGTCTTGTAGTATGGGAGCTATTTAAAATTTTGGACCCAGAGACATTATTTGCTACATAAAATTTTTCTCTAAATAAAATTGAGTTTAAAATATATATTTTTTTTTATTTTAAAATTAAATTGAGTTAAAAGTCATATTCCGGGAGAATATTTAGAATGTATCAAGGTGTAAAAATTGTTTTCATTTTTAAAAGGCTCCGTAAAATTAATATTAAATTTTATTATGATTTATTGAAAATTCCAAGATTTACTTCAACCATAAGGTTTAGAAGGCTAAATAGCCAGACGAAAAGAAGGACCTCTTTACAAGAATGAATTATAAGAAAAGAAAGAAGAGAGAAAATTTTTACATCATATCAAAAAATGATTTCGAAGCAGAATTACTTGTAAAGAGAGATGAAAAACGGACCTTTCATCTCTATTGGTTCAGAAAAAATTCACAATCACTAAAAAGAGACGGACTTCTTTACACCGTATCAGAAAATGATTCCGAGTCAAGATTCCTACTAAAGAATATATTAAATTCTCTTAAGTCTGGTGGGATATCATTGGCATCGAAATAGATAAATCTGTCTGAATTTAAATGATTTATTTTGACATGATACAAGAAAAAAATTTTGGTAAAGTCATTCCCTTATAATAATCTTTCAAAAAATTTCTACAGGTCCTTAGATGGAACATATAGATTTCTATAATTAATCAAAATAATTGACATTTAATTTACCTTAAATTTCTTAAATCAAATGAAAATATATCCACCAACAACTGAATATTATCATTGAAAACATCTGAATATAAAATGTCAAGTCATTCAATTGAAAAACAAAAAAAACGATCTACAAAACTCGCTTCTATATTAAGATACAAGTTGTATCTATGCCAGACAAATCAAAGTACTATATTATGTTATACTAATTTCAAACGAAAAAAAAATAAAATTATATACAAAAAAATTTATACAAATTCATTCAGATTTCAGTCAATTCATTCATGAATGAAAATATCAGAAAAAACCCAATATCAGCAGCAGGCAGCGGCAATAAAACGACAAACGTATGCCAAAAGTTAAAAGCAACAACACTAACAACAAAATATATATATGTATGTATATATAGCATGATATTGTTGATTACGATGATGACTCATACGCATTTTTCCAAGAATTGGTTAAACAATAATAATATTTAAGCCAAGTTATATATGTAGGGGGAGGTGATGGTGTTGGTGATGGTTAGGTAGGTACCCACTAGGGGCACAAGTTATTTAAACTACAAAAACAAGAGGCAAAGAGAAATACACAACAACTACAATAAAGAAGAAGAAGAAGAAAAAACAAGTGCTTCTTTCAAATATTTAGAGTGGAGTATTTCTGGGAAGACAATCGAAAAAAATATCTCTCTCTCTCCAAAAATTGTCAACAAAACTAAAAATTGCTCAATTTTCTTGTTAATGAGTGAAAGAGCTTTTAAATGTTAATAAATTTTAAATATTTTACTCAAAATAAAAATTATAAGAGTAAAAGTTGCTCTGTTTAAGAGATTAATAATTTTATTTAACTTATTTTCTTGTTATTGTGTACTTTGGAGTAGTTGTATAGAGTGGAGGTAGGAGTGGCTTTATCGCTTAAATAAACCGACATTCTTTAGTTGTAGTAAGAAACAGCAAAACAGGCCTTTTAAAGCTTTTCGAAAAAGTTATCAAGCCTTTTTTCCGTTTTAATGCGATATTAACATCCACACAAATCATATTTTTTTGTGGAATTTCAGTTAATTCTTTTTACAGTTTTTGCTTTTTTGCAAAAAATTCTTTGGAATTTATATTTTTTAATGAAACCTTATTCGATACGCTTTATTACCCAGTTCTTGGAAAACTTTCATCCTTATTATTGGGTTTTTTTTTGTAAACTCTTAGATTGTTGAACTTTTGTTCGGTTGGTTGGTGATCGAAAAATTGAGACAAATTTCTGGTTACAAATTTTATTAATGTTTGAAGGGAATTTTAAATGGAAAAATATTATTTTTTTGATAGTTTAAGATCGGTTTTGCAACCTCGAGAGAAAATATATACTTCTTTTTAACGAGTGTGATCGAAAAATTCTTACACAGGTTTTTTATTAAAACGTTTAACCCAAGAATTATTTGATATTTTGGATCAAGTTACCTTTGTAAAACATGTCAGTTATTATGTTTAAAGTCTGAAAAATTAACTTGGTCCTATAAAAAGTTGTTTTAATGTCATTAAACAGTACCGGGAGAACCTATCCGCTAAGGAAAACCTGGTTCAGATAGAGGAAATGCTCCGTATAATGTTTCTAAAGCCAAAGGTACGGAAATTGAGATCTAAAAAATATTCTCGCGACATAATCGATCATTATGATCAAAAGCTGTCAAAATTTCCTAAAAAGTTCTTGGTTCTCGATGTTTATAGGACCCCTTACAATTACAAATTACAATTATATCAAGTAATGTTTACAAAAAAGCGTTGCTTCCATTTATAAGACTTCATAATGTGTCCACTTATTTTTGGCCAGACTTGACATCATGTCACTATGGGTAACAAGCCATTGAGTGTTACAAGAACAATAATGTGGTACTTGTACCAAAAGGGGCATAAATCTTTTATACTGAGAGATTTTGGGCTCTTCTTAAAAAAGATTTGAAGAGTACAAAAGTGTCAAGTGGTGTGATAGATGTTAAGCGGAGATGTTGCAGCAAAGTGGCAGAAAGCACTATAAAAACGTTAATGGAAGGGTGTCTGAAAAAGATTCAAAAAGAGGAATCTTAGTTTAGGTTGGATTTTCAGCCCAGGTATAAATTTCCTACTCATGTATTTGGTACCTATGAAATCGTTAGAACCTAAAGATTCACAATTTTTAAAGAAAATTTAAATGGGTTGTCATTTAATGTCAAATATTTATAAAAAACTTAAAGTTTTGAATTTTTACTGTCTTCTTTTAGATAAATAAAATGAATATTAAAACTTTAATAAAATTAAATATTTATTTGGAACTTCAATTCGATGTACATATACTTTCAATCAGAAACTTTAAAGATTTGTCCATGCGGAATATTAAAAATAAAAAAATTCACATTTTTTTAATTTAACAAATTTGATAAGGCTTGTGGGCTGAACTCATTCAAATTTAGTTATAAAAAGAATAAAAAATTAAAAAGTTTGGATCAAAAAAATGGTTTTATCAGTGAATAAATGTTGTCACCTTTTTGGAAAAATCCCAACAAAATTGTTTTTTTTTTTTTTTTTTTTTTAATTAGAAATATAACCTCAGATAAATATAACTTTTGTACAGATTTAATATAAAATGTATTTTTATTTTATAAAATTTTATGGGGAATCTGGTACATATTTTAAAAAGTTCAAGTTAAGGTCCCCTAACTTAGGAAGACTGAAAATAACAAAATTCAAAAATTAACTTCAATTAAACATCTTTGACACTATAACAAATAACCTACAAACAACTTACGCGAGGAGCCGACTACGCTTCTGACATTAAAAAGGTTTGTACTTTTCAAATTAATTTAAAATACCACAGTTCTAACCATTAAAATGTTTCCGAATTTTTCCTTAAAAATCGATTTTAACACACTGTGTGTTGCATTCCAAAATTCTGTGTGGCAAATATTTTCAGAACTGATAAAACGTCATAACTCTGCCACACTATTAGATATACAATATTTCAAATCATTTCTTTAAAGAAATAATTTTCGAGTCTTAAAAAAGGCAAGTTAAATCAAAGTCCACATACTATATTTATAATAAGAAACCTTAGCAAACAACTTAAATTATTATAATTTTATTTTTTTGCGTTATCAAACAAAAAAATTAAAATAAATATTTATCACCTGAAAAAATATCACAAAATCTATTAAAAATATTTACTATTTTGCCTCCACAAAGGAAAACAACAAAAAACAACTACAAAAAATAATAACAATAACATATATTAATGCTATAATATTATGGAAATGATGTCATTATAGCAAAAGAGACGTTAATTAAAAATTTGAATGCAAAAATTCAAATGTTTATGAAATGACAAAAAAATACTACTAAAAATAGTAGCAAAAAATAGCATACACAACTGCTGTTACTGCTGCTTCTGCCAGTTAAAGTTATTTTCCATATACAGACAAGAAGGTGTTTTAAACCCACCATGAAATGCTAATTATAACCATTTTAACCAACAAATTACAACTCTTAAAATTCAGAAAATTCTGAAATTATTTTGTCGTATTTTTTTATATTTTTTCAGAAAATGTTAGATGACATGAAAGATTGTGCACTCAGCATGAAAAAGTCATTCAACTTCGGCGTCAACAAGAAATTTATTAAGTTTTTTTTGTTTTTAATTTATAATTCTTAATAATAAATGAAATAGTATATGTGTTTGTATATATATATATATATACAGATGTATATATAAGTCCATAAATTTTATGAATATTTATATGGTTTAATGTTTTATACTTTTGCAGTTTATAATCTTGAAAATGTAATTAAATTCAAACAGTAATTATTTATTTAAATCATATTTTAGCGATTATTACTTTTTTTGCAAGTGGGTGGTTTTAATTGGTGATTATTTATATATGTATTTTCTTCTTAAATTATATTTTTAAAAAGTCATCTCTTTATATGCAGAGCGCTATAAAAGACATTTGGGTTTTAAGTTTTGTTAAATAAAACAAGTAAGAATGCTATATCGGCTATGCCGAACCTTTAATATCCTCCACCATAAATGCGTGTGAAATAAATATGTTTTCTACACTTACAAACGTATACAATATATAAGTATTTCTTTAATATAATACTGGAACACTTAATGAGTCATTAAATTAGTTATATTTTTGGCTTTAACTATTTTCTATAGAACAGATTTTGATAATTTTTATGATGATAATAAAGTATATATAATTTAATATTATAGCGAAATTTCAATTCTTATTTGTCGATTTATATTTGAAAATTTTACGAAAGTTCTTTGCTTGAACTTAGAGGTTGCCTCAGATATCGGTCTATATATTTTGTTTTACTAAATCGATTTTGCTGATTTTAAATAGAAAACTTCTCAGGACTTTAACAAAGAAACAGACCAAATTTCATTGTGCTGTGTCAATTATTGTGGACGTGAGCGTGCCAACAACAGACAACCGGACATAGTTAAATCGACTCAGACAAAGTTCACCACTTGTGGCGGTAGAGGGTATAAAAATAATAATTTTTTATATAATGCACATTGGGATAGAATTGAACAATAATATATAAATAAATGATACGGATATATAACATTCCTTCTGCCTCACAATGTGTCCAAATTGACATTTTAAGTAATTCTGTAACTCTTGAATCGTTAGATACTAACCTTAATAAAGGTATTTTTGAGTTGATTTGAAGGAGTTCGATGGCGTAGATTTTAAAGCGAAGATATAAGCTTCTTACACAAGTATTTGGTATCTTTGAAAACGTCAAAGGGATTTACAATTTAATTTTTTTTTAATTAAATGATCGCCCCGTCATTATAAGGTCCATCCAGCAGAATTTACTTTTTGTTTACCTTATATATTTAGCTGTATATTAGGGGTAATTTAAAGGTCAGATTCAGCTTTTAATTTGATAGAACATGTGGGCAGGTTTATGCCAAAATTTGATCCGGATTTAATTTAATACTAAGACACATAAAGATTGCAGCAAAAAGTATCCCGGAACCTGTGAAGTGATCATGGTCTGGTACTTTAGGTGGATATTAACTTTCACTTTTACATAGACTTATTAAACTTCATCTTCAAAAGTATCAGAGTTCATGGCCGGTTTATGTCCCTTATAAATTAGGGGTCTTTTAAATGTCATTTTATTTCATATATTATCATAATACATTTATTAGATAAATTAGGGAGTTATAAGGGGCCTAAACGAAATAATGGACTTATCCTCATAAAATTTAAAATGGTATTTTTTTTGGTTTTATATATTATAACAGAAAGTATTATAGCAATACTAAAATTTTTTGAGATTTATATACTTTAAAGTGATTATTTGAACCCATCTTCTTGACGTTGTTAATCAAATCAAGATGTTATTCTATCTGCACAATCACGCAGGATAACCCAACCACTTATGGCGTTGTTGGGTACAACAATGTTTCAATTAATATTAGTCTATGTTTTGTTGTCATAAGCGCAAACCTCTCAAACACATGTGCTCGTTATGAATATAGAGTAATATCTGTGATATAGAGCCGAATGAAATTGACCCAAAACTGATAGTTTTGATCGAGTAAAGACGTTTCATTCAATGGGAGTTAACCTGATCGCCAGATCCTATCGAAAATGTACTTTACGAACATTTAGTGTCACATGTTTCTCAACCTTTGAGGCAATTTCATTAAAAATTTTGATTAAAATTATAATTTCATTTGCCTGTTAAAAGAAGTTAAGGAACAACTTCATTCGTTTTGGTTAATTCACAAATATTAACAAGTTCGCCCAGGCGATTTTTAAGTGGTTAAATAGTCGGAAAACAATGACAAGCCTGCAAAGATATAATTTCATTCCAAATTAATAAATAAAGTAACGGTCATTGATTTCCGAGAATGTGTCACATTATAGCCACATGTCCCCTATCACTAACTTTTTATAATAATAAGTAGTAAATCTAATAAATCGGTTTCTATCATTTAAATTTCTTTCCTTCTAATGTCAACAATAAAAATATCTTCCTCTCTCTCTCTTTATTCTCTCTGTGAGAAATAAAATCAAATGCATTTTTGTCATGTAATAATCGTGACTTTTGCCAGTGACATCTACATAAATTATTGTCTAAATCTGTCACATTAAATGTTTTCAATATTGACACTATATTTCTTATTATGTTATTGTTGTTGTTGCTGTTGTTGTTGTTCTAAACAACAATGTAGTAGAAAAATTGTTGTTAATTTTTAACATTTAACGTCGTGTCGTTTATGTTTTTAATGGTTTTGTTCATGAAATGTTTAATGGAATTATTTTATTATTTTTGTTGTTTTTGTTGTTGCTGCTGCTGTTGTTATGTATCCAATATGACCTTGACATTGTTATGTTATTGTTGCAGCTTTCTGTTTTTATATATATATTCAACATAATAATATTTGTTTTGTATGTGTTTGAATGTTTTATACGGATTTTGCGTATGACATCAGTGAACACGAGGTTCTAGTGAATTGATGAAGGTAAATTATGTTAAAGGAATCGACACAAAGAGTTAATTAAATTGACACGTGTTTTGAAACGAGCGAAAGAGAGTCAGAGATTAATAAATTTTAAATATAAATTTTATAATTATTTAACATTTTAGTTGGCATTTAATAAGCAGGGATTTTTCTAATAGTATGTATCAGGTGCGAAGGACCATATTTTATGAATTTTTTAATACTTTTTTAAATTTCCGCAATTTTATAAATCACAGGGCGTCGTTGGAACGCCCAGTGTTCTGTGGTTCAATTCAGTTTGAAATTGAATACCAAGATAATTGACCTTTAACAGATTGAAAATTATTTAACAAGAAAATTGATTCTTAATATGTTCAAAAATTTCACTTGAACTAAAATTTTCATGGGTGTAATAAAATCACAAGTTCATAACGATTAACCGGTTTAAAAGTATCAGTTAGGGCTCAATAAAATCACAAGTTCAAAACGTTTGCTGGTAGTTGAGAGATTAGAGAATACGATTACAAAACAGAATAACCATACGAAAGAGTGAGTAAAAATTGTTTTTTAAGGTATTCATGGTTTTCGACGGGCTGGAGGTCTTGCAAAGTGATAGGTGAATTCTTCCTAAAATGAAAAAAACCAAGTACTTATCCATGGTTTTCAAAAACCTATCACAATACAGTTTTTGTAGCTGTACTCTTTCCGTAAGATTCCATATGTCGAACATGTCAAAACCTGATGATAGATGAAACCATTTTTATAAATTGTTCGAGTACTTTTGTTACACACTGTCACCAAAATACGTTAGGGCGTTAAAAATAGATGAATATTATTTGGAATAAATTTTTTTTGTATTGTTTTCACTTTATTTCGGCATTAAAAAAACAGTTTCTATTTTTTTCCTTTTTTTTTGTTATTGTTTTTGGCTTTTTATTTTTGCATATTTCGGTCATGTTCATCACACACATATTTATTGTTTTTTTTTTTTTCATAAAATATATTTAATATGCAGCGTATTTATTGTGAATACAAAAATAAAAATAAAAAAACAAAATATAAACCATGAATTAAAATAAAAAAATTATATATATAAATATATTTTATATTTCACAATCGCTCTAAATTTAAAACCAGTTTAATTTTCGTCATATTAATTTATTTATAATTTTTGTTATTTTTGTTTTTATTTTTTTATTAACTTTTTGTTTACTTTTTAAAATGTTTATAATAAAAGTTAATGAAAAAAACATTTTAATACGTAGATTTTAGATATTTTTAAAATGACGTCATTTTCTTTAACTTTAAGGATTTTGGAGTTACAAAAAGTCATTTCTTTTTTTGACTTTTTTACGATTTTTCATGTTTGTTAAGACTAGACGAATCTTCAATACCCTCCACTACAAATGCGTGTGAAGTAAATACGTTATGTTAATACATACACACTCACATATGCAATGACTGAATTATACATAAAAGTTTTTATAGCTTAAGATTATGGCAAAATTTTATATTAATTTGTCGATTTATAATTGAGAATTTTAAGAAAGTTTTTTGTTTGAGCTTAGAGATTGTCCCAGATATCGGTCTATATCTTTTAATATGATGAATCGATTTTGCTGGACTTCTCAGACCAAATTTCATTAAGCTCTGTCTTTTATTATGCTTGGTGTGCAAAGAAGTGAAGACAACAGAGACAACAGACAGGACAGACAGACAGACAGACAGACAGACATAGCTAAAACGATTCACAATACGATTTAATGAAATAATACATATACATTATGGGGTTTGAGATTATTCCTTCTTAGTGTTATACACAGAATAAAGTTAAAGTTAAAATACCCTCTACACTACTTGTATTGGTGGAGGTTATAAAAACATAAATCGTTATTTCCTTGAAAATTCCCTTACACGCATTTCTTTCTCTTTTGCTTTTTTTTTGGGCGTTTGCGTGCTTTTGCCGCCGTTTTTCTAAGAATTTTGGTGATTTCAAATGAAAATAACAAGAGGGAAATTATCCATAATTTTAAAGCTGGGAAAAAATGTTGAATGTTAAACAAACTGAAATGAAAGTAAAAACTTGTAATATGTAAAAGTATTTGTGACTAAAGAAAAATGGTTTGGAAAAAGTGAAAAAATAACATTAACCCTAAGATGTAAAAGTGAGGTCAATATTTAATTTAAATTAATTAAAATTCAAGTAACAGAAAAAATTAAATACAATTAGAATTAAATTATTATAAATCGTATAAAAATATCAAATTGGTTTAACATCAATTTGTCTTATTCTTCCGTTCCTGTATCATTTAAGGGTTAATTTGTAAAAGCAATTGAAAGTTACTTTTTTATTATAGACAAATGAAAAATATGTATCGTAATAGAATAATAAATTTGAAATTCCTGAAACTTAGCCAAAATATTTTTCAATTGTTTTTCCGGTTAAATAACGAAAATTATCTCTTTCTCTATATTAATTAAAGAGTTCAAAGAATTACGAAATTTTTAATATTTGAAGATTAAATATTGAACGTATTTTAGTCAATTAGAGATTATATGAAAATGGTAGGGAAGTTTTGGTTAAACAACATAAGATGTTGTTTCAAAAGAAAACCTAGAAATCTGTCATCAAAAAAAGCTAATCTCCAAAATAACTGTATTTGAATTTTGCATAACGAGAAAGCTACGACAGTTATATTTCCAAAAAGACATATTATATTTTTAAACCAAATTGTTCCCCTTCTATCTTCATTTTATATCTAATAAAAGATCTATTATTTGATTTAAATTTAAATTTAAGTACGATTTAAGTACGATTTAATGGATTCTGAATTTATATTTCATACGAAATATGTATCTTGCTCTGTTCGAATAATAACACAGTCAAGGATAGAGAGAAAGTTATAATATACTTTATAATTTAAAGTAAATAAGCAAATAATAACAATTATAACATAAAATCAAGTACGAGTGAAAGACCGACTACTAAATTTTCGACAGTAGGTCTGTATGGGAGCTATAATTATTTGTGGGACAATCTTATTGTTATATGAATTAAGACAAACTGAAAATTGCACTTGTAACAAATTTATTTCAAATAACTCTACATTTGTGTCCTTTATATGAGATCCAAAATTTTCATAGAATTAAAATTTTTAATAAAAATTCCAAATTACATCATAAATTTTGAATTTTCACTAAAAATTCACATTTTCACTAAAAATATAAATTTTTCTCTAATAAAAATTCATGACTTGAATTTTTCTCTAATAAAAATTCATGACTTGAATTTTTCTCTAATAAAAATTCAAGACTTGAATTTTCAGTAAAAAATAACTCAAGGCTTGAATTTTTCTCTAAAAAGAATTCAAGACTTGAATTTTTCTCTAAATGGAATTTAAGACTTGAATTTTCTATAAAAGGAATTCAAAACTTGAATTTTACTATAAAAAGAATTCAAGACTTGAATTTTTCTCTAATAAAAATTCAAGACTTGACTTTTTCTCTAATAAAAATTCAAGACTTGACTTTTTCTCTAATAAAAATTCAAGACTTGACTTTTTCTCTAATAAAAATTCAAGACTTGAATTTTTCACTAAAAAAATTTTTCACTAAAAAAATTCAAGACTTGAATTTTTCAATAAAAGAATTCAAGACTGGAATTTTTCACTAAAAGAATGCAAGACTTAAATTTTTCACTAAAAATTCAAGAATGGAATTTTTCACTAAAAAATTCAAGCCTTGAATTTTTCTCTAAAAAAATAATTCAAGGCTTGAATTTTTCTATAAAAGAATTCAAGACTTGAATTTTTCTATAAAAAGAATTCAAGACTTGAATTTTTCTCTAAATGGAATTTAAGACTTGAATTTTTCTCTAAATGGAATTTAAGACTTGAATTTTTCTATAAAAAGAATTCAAGACTTGAATTTTCTATAAAAAGAATTCAAGACTTGAATTTTTCTCTAATAAAAATTCAAGACTTGAATTTTTCTCTAATAAAAATTCAAAACTTGAATTTTTCTCTAATAAAAATTCAAGACTTGAATTTTTCACTAAAAAAATTCAATACCTTAATTTTTCACTAAAAAAATTCAAGACTTGAATTTTTCTCTAATAAAAATTCAACACTTGAATTTTTCAAAAAAAAAATCAAGACTGGAATTTTTCACTAAAAAATTCAAGACTTGAATTTTTCTCTAAAAAGAATTCAAGATTTGAATTTTTCTCTAAAAGAATTACAGATTTGAATTTTTCTCTAAAAAAAATCGAGATAAATTCAAATTTGAATTTATCTCTAAAAACCTAACAATTTTCGTTTGCTTCGAATAAGAAATTAAAATGTTTGTCATTACTGGTTATAGATTTTTTAGATTATAATCAGAATAAAGAACGTTTTGAGAAGTACGTATAATTATTATCTTTTTTTAATAAATTTATCTTGTTTAAATTACAAAATTAAGTATTCTATTTTATCGTTTGCAAAATAATTTGATTTTATTCAGGGTTGCATTTTATCTGTTTTTGCAGAATTGAAAAAATGCTTATAATACATAATGTTATTTTGTATCTAAATAAAATATCTGAAGGTCAATTGATTTTTAAAAACTTCGATTGAGTTTTAAAATTTATACAAATTTTATTTCACAATTTTTTGAAATAGAAAATAATATTTTGGTTTTTAAGACAAAAAATATATATTAATAAATATTTTATAGATAAATTAAAATTAGTTATCCATTAAAAACAGATAAAATGAATAAAGATAGTTTTTATAACATCCTTTTAACATAAATTTCAACAAATCACGCAATATTTCCCTAAAACACTTTAAAATGAAATCTCCCAAACAATAAATAATAATTTATCACTGATAACCTTCCATTTCACATAAATGTGAATTGAATTTATAAACATGTGACTTTTGAGCAAAAAAACGGAAATTCTTAAATGCAACAAAATGCGTTCTACTAGATAAAATGGAAGAGAAGAAATAAACAATTTTCTAGCATGTTAGAAAATTTCATTAAAACACTTCTCTTTTAACCTTTTGTATTTCATTACAAAAAGAAACGTCAAAAAAACACATGATAGAAAACAGTGAATAAAAACAAATTCCAACTGGAGAATTACACACACACACTTTAACACTGTTGAAATATAAACCACAACAAAACAAAAATGATGAAAATGAATAAAGAAATAATAAATATAAAACACAAAACGCAGATACAAGATACTTTAGGAAAAAAGGAGAAAAAGAAAACAAGAGAAAGAGAGATTTTCAAAAGAAGCGAAGAGAGGTAGAGGGGAGAAAAACATAAACTTGTAAAAAATTTATATGAAAGTGTAAATTAAAATTCCATAGATAAAAAATGCAAAAAAAAAACACAATAAAAATAGAATTAAAATTAATGAAATAAATAAAAAAGAGAAATAATAAATTATATGATTTTTTTTTAATTAAAACAAGACATCAAATATAAATTTAGCAATTGGGAGAGTTAACTAGTCGGAAACGTCAAGGAAAGAAATTGGGACTTGAAAATTATTGAATTTTATAGAAAGTTGCAATAAAAACAAGTTTTTTTTAAATATTTTTAATTTAACAAAAAATTTTATTAAACAATTATAATTTTTAACAAATTCTTTTAGAAGAAAAAACTTTTAAAGCTTTTAGGGCTTTTTAAGAGTGTTCAGATCTTTTGGCGCCAAAATATAAACATTTATAAAAACAGTATATTTCTACAGAAATAATTAACTTTAGGAATAATATTTCAGTATTTATTTTAATAATAAATAATTATTAAATTAATTGCATGGAAATTAAGATATTCTAATGCGTAGAATTGTTATTGTTATTCTGAAATTCTGAGAACTAGTTTTATATTATCTAAACATTAGTTTTATCAATAAAATAGTGTACCCCAAACAGTGACTTCATATGTACTTTAAAACCGGAAACCGGCTTTTTTTCATTTAGAAAATTTGAACTCTCATTCGAGCCTGCATATCTAAATTGTAATTTAAAAGACATTTAGAACCCAAAGAAATCAAATTTTCATTTAAAATAAAACAACAAAATATGTGAAAAGTTTTATACTTAAAGGGCTGAATGTTTTTAAACCGATTTAGCATTACTTAGCAATAAAGTTCTGCAGCGGTACGAAAACAATAAGATCCGTAGGGAGATACATGACTATTTCAAATAGAGAAATGAAGAGCTTAAAAACAATGTTCCGAAATATAAAACACTTAGAAAAAATGAACAAACTGACCGAAAAATTACCGATCTATTTCTGAAAAATGCTTCAAAAATTCATGTATTATCTAAATACTTTCGTGGAAAGGTTAAAAAATTCCTCAGATTGGGCAAAAAATTACTTTAATTCCAGATATTATTGAAACTATTGCTTTTGTAATCATAATAGTTTTAAAATTACTCCGATTCACTCTAAAATTGATCCTGCTTTTTGGGGAAGCAGAAAATTTTCTATCATTTTTCCTTTTCATTAAGTTTTTAGTTCCACCTTAACTTTGCTTTATTTATTGCACTACCAAACGTCCAGTGCTCTTTACAGCCGCTATCTCAACTTATATAACACTTTTTGAATACTACTCGTTGAGATAAAAAAATGCAATTTGGTATGGTGCCTGTTTTAGCAGCTCTGAAAAATCACAAAATCGAATTATTCGGATCACTGTATAACTAGTCTTTAGAGGTATGAGGAGGTAAAATTTTATTCTAATTTTATTCGCTTTAAATTATTTAATTCATTAAAACGTATTCCAAAGAAAAACGTTGAGAACCCCTGGCTTTCGTTTAAAATTCACAACAAAATCTCATTAAATAAAATTAAATAGAAAAAAATATGTTTGCGCCTTTTTTCTATTAAACAAAAGAAAACAAATTAATAAAATAATTAATTTGTTAATAAAATGAAATTTTAATAGAAAAATAAAAAAACGACAACAAAAACAAGTTAAATCTCTAAAGAAAAACAAAAAATCCTCCAATAAGACGAAATAATTGAGGTTATATTTGTTTAAAAATATTTTTGACGTTATTTGTTGTTTATTTATGAATTTTAGCTTAAAAAATAATATATTATTTTGTTGTTGTTGTACTTACGATAAGATTATTATTGCGCGTTGTTGATAAATGAGGTAAAATGTCAAAAGAGTTGTTGTCTACTGTAATATCTTCTTCGTCTTCTACCATAACGTGTGTTACTTTGTTGTTGTTGTTGTTATTATTATTGTTACTGCTGCTATTATTATTAATTTTTGTTATTGTTGTTTTATTTAATTTTAAATCTTGTTCCTGTTGCTGATCAGCCAAGTTCGTTTTAGATGAATTTCCAACAATTTCGGTTGTAGTAGAAGTTGTTGCTATTGTTGTTGTTGTTGCTTTATCTTGTTGTACTTTAAGTTTAGAAATATTTGTTTTTGAATCCACTTTAACTTTCATTTTGTAATTTCTTCTTTTTTATAAAAGACGACAAAAGTGGGGAGAAAGGTTAAAAGTGAGGGGTGAAGAAGTTTTTGGAATGTTATAAAATTGTTGTTTTATATCTTGTTGGGAAATAAATAAATTTATTTTATTTTGTTATTTTTGTTATAAAAATGACACACCCTGTTTTAAAATATAAATTCTGTTTATTTCTTTTTTGTTATTGTTGTAATTTAAAGAAACGTGTTACACTTCACTGATTTTGGTTTTTTGCTGCTTCTTTTAGTTAAACAAAATATACTTTCTTTAATTTTGTTTTATTTAAACTGAAAAGATTTTGTTTATAACACAAAAACTTAGTTTTCTTTTGCTAATGGAAAACGAAAAAATACAAAAATATTAAATTTCTTACACTTTAAATCATATGTTTTCCTTAAAAGAGACTAAACTTTCAAAAGGAATTTCCCAAAATGCAACACTCAAAAGAAACAAATCACTCTCTGCACCATAAAGAAGTTCACTAGTTGAAAAAAAAACACCACCTTTGTTTTTATTTAACGTTACTTTTGTTTTATTCACCTCAACAGTTAGTTGCTCTTTTTGTTGCTTTCTTTGGAAAGGAAACAACAATAACAAACAAAAATCATGCTTTAAATAACAATGGCCGCGGCAAAACTACAATGACAGTTAAATGTGACAATCCATGTCAAATAATTGCAAATGAGAATGCAAAACATTTTACAAAAACAACAAAACAAACAAAGGGTTAATTAAACACTCTCGGATATACAGACACACACACTCACTCTCTTGCACATATTTATTCACACTCACACCCACTTGTACATTTTTATATAGTAAAACATATGTATTGTACACATACATTTCATACTTGATAAATTTCTCTTTTATTGCTGAAATTTTTATGGAAACAGGGATGGAAAGTTTTAACTATAAATGGATTTTAAGAAATTTTAGAAATGGATGAATGAATTATTTTTTATATAAAAAAATAGTTCAGTTTAAATAAATAAACAAAATGATAAACGAATTTCTTTTACCTGAAATTTTGATGAATATTTATTAATATTTAACATGAATTTAGTGGGTTTAGAATATAATAAAGGTATCAAATGAAAGCTTGAAATATTTTCTAAAATTTTTGATATAATTAAAAATTATAAAAACATTATAAAAAGCATTATTGTACCCACAATAGTTAATTATATAAAATGTTTTATACATCCTTGGAAATGACTTTTCATTTATTTATTTTTGATTATTTTTTTAACATATGACAAGAGAATATTTAACATCGAAACATCAGATCCTTACACCGAAAAAAGTTTGTTACATATAAAGTGGTGTCTACAAAATAAATATTCCCTGTTTTAAATACGATCGCTGCAAAAATTGTCAATGTGATTCTCCGAATATTAATATTTTAAGGAGAAAGATCGAATAATTCTTAACATACGTTTTCCATTAAAACTTTATACCGAAGTATTATTTTATTTTTTCTTTATATCAAGTTGCCTTTGTAAAACATGTCTCCCAACGTTAAGCTCCGTCCTCAATATCATGATAATGCATGTCCATGCAGGAAGCTGCAATAAAGAGAGGCAAAACTTCCAGACAGTAGAAAGATAATAGGATCTGGTTGAAAAAGAATTGAACAGTACAAAAAACGTCTCTGGTAGATTTTAAACGGTGATTAACTGTTAGAGCAAAATGACAAAAAACACTATAAATGGAAAGGTTTCCGAAAAAAGTTTCAAAATTTCAACATTATATAGAAAAACAAACAAAAAAATGTAAAAATATTTTTTTGGAAATTATAATTTTAATTTCGGTCAAATAAAAAATTAAAACTGTAAGTTGAATGGATTCATTTTAATTAACATATTTTTGTAATCATTTTTTTTAAATCCCATTCCTTATGCAATATATTGTCCAAATCATCATTATTAAACTGAATACCCAATACTTCTACTTCAAATTCAGTTCCAAAGATACAACTTATTCAATTTAGTGATCTTGCCTGAACCAAATATCGTAGATCATGTTAACGAAAAATACGTTACATCAACACGTATTTAGTGAAAACAGCAGTAACGTATCGTTAGTAAAATAATACACGAATTTATTCAATTCTGCATACTAAAATGAAGTTAATTTGAAAGAAATTTTGTTAATTTAATTATTTTTTAGTCAAATAATTTTTTTATATTTTTTATTTGTCATATAAAATGAAATATGAAAAAGAAAATGTGAACTTAATATAGAAATCTAAGGAGAAAAATATTTTATAGAACATTTTAATTAAAATTATTGAAATTGCATAAATTCATGGAAATGCAAATGAAAGATCAGCCGATCAACAAACATTTAAGTAACTTTTCATCAGAAATACAAGCCGGTCGGCTAACATTGACATTGCACTATTTTCAGCTGTCTATTACGTTTACACTATTTAATTTTTATTTAAAACTTGCTTTTACCTGGTGCACTTTGCTGTACAAAAACTTTTCTCAGTACTAGATCTCGAAAGAAATTTTACAGATCAAAAAATCAACGTGTATTAAAAAATGTAATTGGGACCAAATGCTCGCTGTTGTAGATCTTTAGATATTCGATAATCAATATTTGCTTTTTATGGGGGATCTGATCTTTGAGGAAGTTATTGAGACCAAATTTGAAAAATCAATATTTGCTTTGTATGGAAAGTACTCCTTCCCTTGATCCTTCATGTATTTATGTATTAATTTTATACAAAAATTTTACGTAATTCTTTAAAAAAAAAAATTAAAATAAAATTTCGCAAATTTAACTTAAATATGGTATTTAAATTGAATAATATTCATCAATATAAAGAATTTATTTTTAACCCCATTCTAATTAACGAATTCAAATATTCATATTGACAATTATTCATTAATTTGAATAATTTCGAAAAGTTTCTTTTTTGCTGATATTTAACCTCCTTTTCTTTAATGCTACACCCTTTTCGTTATATTTACTATATATTTTGGTTAAGTGCATTTCATTCAAATTCAAACTTTCCATCCCTGCACTTTGTTTTTTATGTAAAACCCTCCTTTTTAATGTTTTTTGTTTTGTTGTTATGTTTTCTATGTGAATGTTGTTTTCAACAAGAAAAAGAGTTTCGCAATCGTTTGCAATAAATTGTTAAATAATTTTGTTGTTGTTGTTTTTTTAATATTTTAAGAAATAACGAATGTTTTTTAATTAATTAATTTTTAAAAGTTTTGTTAAAGAAAAACTAATTTTCTTTTATTTTTTTTTCTTTAATCAAACAAAAAAATTTAATCGTAATTTTTGTTGTTGTTTTTTGAAATATGCACCACCCTCTTTCATACAATTTGTTGTTATTATTTTTAAGTGTTGTCTACACAATGTAAAAAAACACACACAGTGATTAGATTAAATACAAAATTATACTTTTTACATTTTTAATACTTTTTTTTTTTTTTTTTTTTTTTTTTGAAACGTAACAAAAAAATGAAGAAAAAAGAAACGAATAGAATGAACGTACTTGAACTTTATACACACAAACACATAATTTATTTAATTCTTCTTTGTGAATTTTTTTTCTTATTTTTATTTTTTCGTTAACATCGAAATTCTTTGAAATTAAAATACTTATTTTTAATAAGAAATTCGTGTTTATTTTTTGTAAATAATTTTATTTTAGTTAAGGAATTTTAACTGAATAAGAAATTTACATTTCATTTAATAATTTATTTAAAACGCAATTTATTTTAATAATTTTTTTTTTCAAACACAAATGTTGTAGAGAGTAGAAAAAAAATGAAGAATTGGAAGCAAAAAAACAAAAAAAAACGAAAAGTAACTTTCAATATTATTTCATTATTGTTAACTTTATTATATATATTTTTCTGTTATTCTGTTGTTGTTATTTCATTGAAATCACGTCACACTTTTTAGTTTAAAGTCTTCAAAGAAAAAAAAAGTTGTCGTAATCGTTTCGTTATTTCTTTCATTTTATAAATTTTCGTTTTTCTTCTTTTTCCTTTTTTCCTATATTTCTTTATGATTTTATCATGCTCTTTTATTTTCACAACAAACACTCACTTTTCTCTTATAACAAAAAGATTTTCATGGTTTTTATTTAAAGAAAAGAAACAAAAAATTTGTTAATAATTTTTTTGGGGGGAATTTTTTCTTTTTTACTTTTATTTCAAGCGCGTTTACGTCGGTCGTTTGGATCTTAACTGAAAATCGAAAAATAACTAAATTCCATAAACTTCGTTTCTACGTTTCTATCTTCATTCACATCTACTACACATTCAAATAATTATACAAAAAAAAACAACAACAATAATAATAATATTTATAAGCTACAAAAACAATACGTTTACGATACAATACACTACAACAAAAATAACAACAACAAACAAGTACAATTCAAATACAATTGTATTTGAATAAATTTTTCTTTCATTTGTTTTGTTTTCTCATTTCATTCGCCCTTCTCATCTGGTCGTTTACGTACATCTGTGTAGTATCTGTGTTTGATGTTTACAAGTGTGTGTATGGGTGTTTAGTGTATAGTTTTTCTTTGGTATTTGTGTTTATTGTTGTCTACGTTTCGTTGGTTTATTTCGTCGTTTGCTCTGACAGTCAAATTGGAATTTGGAAACGTAATAGTAAATAATGAAATGCACCCTATAGTATGAAGTTAAATAAAATACTGAAATCAACATTTTCATTTATTGTTTTTTATTAAATTAAACAATAAAATTAATTGTTTTTATTGTATTAGAGTACCCGTATGTGTAATGATCACTAATCTCCAATGATCATTAACGATATTTTTACGGAATCTAAAATTTCTCTTAAAAAATATTGGGTATATAAGTTAATACTGTTATGTATAACTCTCACATATGATTTATATCAATAATAACAAATCTGTCATTATAAATCAGTTTTCGATAGACGGCAATTTTTTTCCAATCACCTACACTGAACCAAAAAATGTAGTAAATATAACGAAAAAGTTTGTAAAATTGAAGAAAAGTAGGTTATATATCGGCCAACGAAACCTTTAATCAACATAACGAAAATTTTCGCTAATTTTTCGGAAATTCTTCAAATTGACGGTGGTGAGCTGATGAAAAGTTACTTGATGAATACTTGTAGATCAGCAGATCTTCCATTCTTTTCATTTAAAGTTCTACGAAATTTTTTTGTTAATATTACCAACGATATTTGGTTCAATGTAAAAACGATATTTTGCAGGAAAGTTTGATAACCTTCATTCTTTCAGCTACTCTAATTTATCGATTCGTGGTGGAACATACATAAATTCAATAAATAAATTCTGAACGGTGATTTGGGCGATTGAAAAGAGGTTATTTCAAAATAGAAGAGATCAAATGGATTTTCCTGCCAAAAAAAATGTCTAAAGATAAGAAATAATAGTTTTACTATACGAAATATCTGATAGAGAAAAACCTTGATTGGTAGTCACAGACCCTACATTTTAAATGTGTTGAAATACATTCAAAGCGAAGAAATTGGTCCCCATATGAATTGAAGACGTTAGAAATTGAAAGAAAATTTATCACTTTAGAAATTGTGCTTGGACACTGCATCACATTGTTACTGGTGATAAAAAGTAACTCTTAGCACAAAATATCATATGTAAAGTCCGGCCGGATATTCATGTAAATTTCGAAACCCTTACTTGAATACGTTTCTTACAGAAATTTACTCGATTCATTCCTATTTTTTAGACTAATAAATATTTTTTAATAGAAATTCAGATGGACATATTAGAGGTATTTTCCAAATCTTATTGGATCCAGGGAAGGGAATTAAACACAAGCTTGGCGACCTTGGCTCTTTTTATAAAATCGTCAAAACATGAGTGATTTTTGGAGACCTTTTTAGTTTGAGCGATATTTTTCAGCATTTTTTTGTTTTTTTGGAACTTCAAAAGGTCAATTTGGTACAATTAAGTATATATAATAATATCTGCAAAATCGTATAACAGTGTGGATCCGATCAAATCATTTTGAAATAGATAATTTGAAGATAAAAATGATTTTTTTCAAAAAGTTGGCAATATTTTTTCACTTTCAGATTCACTATAATCTTCTAGACTCTAATTTTTCTTGCAGATCGAAATTTCTTTTACTTGGACTCAATCTAATTCAACAAAGTTAAGGATAATATAAGTAAGAGGCAAGTGTATCCTAAATCAGTAGAAATCACGTCTATTTGTTTGGTGAAGTTTGAAAGTGCCTGTTCTAATCGATACACAAAATGAATACAAAAAACAAACTGACTAAACTTCCTAATCTTTAGGAACAGACATAAATTGGAGAAATAGGATGACCAATTCTCCAAATGATTTGTGGAGATATTTTTGTCATTTGTTAAGAGAAAGTGAAGGACGTAGAAATATTTTCCGAATATTGAACTTTTTTAAAACTGCTCCAAAAAAGTGATTTTAACAACCATGACTCAAGGGAAGGGTTGCAAACAAAAGTTTCTCCAATTCAGAAGTAGTTCTAAAAATAGGAAATCCCAGCTGTTTTTGGTGTCTTTTCCAAACTATTCATCTACAGAATAGTAATTTTGAAATGAGATTTTCCAATTGGAAACACAAAACACAGATTACCTTTCCACGATAGATGGAACTCTTGCTGACTCTTTACCATACACCTGGTGGCAAACAAGAAATGGCAAAAGGGTGTCTCATCTGACAAATTCCCAAGAAAATTAGATTGTATATTCATGATTTAGGGCCACCTCAAAACTATAGGGATTTTATTGACATCAATTAAAGAAATAAATCAAAACTCTCAAGAGACTTAATTAAAAAATGTTAAGACTTTTTCGGACTCACTTCTTAGTTCCTTAAAATTTTTATTTCCTTAAAATTATTAACGAAATGTTTAAAGTGTACTTTTAAATTCGCCTTATACCGAAAGTCTAATTAACTCTTTCTGGAATTTTTTTTATTTACATTTACAAACACATATGAAGAATTTACAATGATGCCACACTATGAAAACTTATAAAGAAATGAAACAAAAAGAAACAAAAACAAGGAAAGTAAATAAAATAAAAATATTTAACTTCTTATTTAAAAAAAGTATCTGTAAGATATTTTCACAAACAAAATTATTTATAAAATAAATATGGCAACTTAATGCAAAGTGAACGTGTAGTCAGTCACTCACAGATGTTTAAAAGAAGAAACAAAGAAACAATAATGAACAACGTATACAAAGTATAATAATGGAGATACTGAGTAAAACCACCAAATGTCAAAATGAGATGGCGAAAAATGACGGAAAAGAAAATCTAACAAAATATAGAGAAAGAGAGAGAGAGTGGAAATAGCAAACCACTAGAGTGTGCTAGAAAATGAAACACATGTTTTTTTGTGCTAGAAATTTTATAACATGATAGAAAATTATTGTACAGAATTCAATGTTAATAAAAGTTTCTATTATGTTAGAAATTTATTTAACTGTTTTAAATGAGAACGTAATCTGAGCTAAATAACAAAAGTTACTCTTTGAGTGTTAAGTGAAGATAAAAAAATATCACTCAAATTTAATAGTGATTTTTTTCCAAAAGAGAGTTAAATAGAAACACTTGTTTGAGAATTAGAACTGAGATGAGATGAAATCAATTGAGTTGAGGGATTTTTTTTCTTACTATAAGAATTTGGCGCGCACACCTGAAATTGTTTGACAACTTTTTTCATTGTTGTTGCTTTTGTTTTTGTATTTACATGAGTTAATTTATTGTTGTTGTCGGCTTAGTTTTATTTATTTTGTTGTTTTTTTTTTACGTTCATTTGTTTCTACATTTAATACAATTGAGATGCATGTTTATTTTGTTTTTTAGTTTTTGTTGTCGTTGTTGTTGGCTGTTTATACACAACATGAATACCGATGATGATGATGATGACTCATCGGGGTTTTTTCCAAAATAATAAAAAATTAAACGTAAAATCTTATGTCCCCTACAACGTTTTGTGCTTTAGTTTATTATTAGGGAATATGTGTGTGTGTGTGTTTGTTTGTTTCAGTGTATGTTTGTGCGAATTCGTTATTGAAAAGAGGTGATTTTTGTTTTCAACTTGTGTCTTCGATTCATTTGTATGCTGCATTTGTTTTCTGAATATTTTTTTTTTCTGATTTTATTTATATTTTCACAAATGTGGTAGAAAATTGAAGATTATTGAAGATTTTTATTCGCACCGAATTGGAGATGAGATATAAATGACGGAATAAAGTATAAGTACCTTTTTCAGAAATGTATGTAAGTTATAAATGGACCAAATTAGGTGATCCTATTTCTGTTCTATAAAAAGCTGTACAATCAAAACCTTCTAGAAGTGAAAAGAACGCTTATGAATTCGAAATTCATAATTGGGAATATATATCTGTTGATACCGACAACGAGTCGCGGTTGACGACTCATCTGATTTATTTTTACGAACAACTTCGAATTGGGTGTGGTTTTAAAGGAGTAACTAGAAGGGAATAGTGATAGACCTGCTTATTAATAAAATAGGGAGATTTGAAAATACAAAAGTCGAAAGTGTTTCTGAAGCGTTGGCACATTAAGATATTATAATATCTTTAATCGATGACTAGCAATAAAGAATGAAAGTATACATCTTCAGGAGCGTCATGACTTCGTAATTATAAGGGAATAGAAGAAGGGGATATTTTGCTCATAGTAGGAGATGGGAAATTCAGGAAAAAACTACAGAGTTGCGGTGAAGAGAAGTCGAGATCCTTGAAGGATTGAAAAGAACTTAAGTAAATGTTATCGGTAGCAACCTGCCGAAGGACTACATATTGATAAAGCCTTAGTTTAATATTTGCCTGCTAATGTAGCTACGGAAAATTTATGTTATACCTCAAATAGAAGAACAGGAAAACTTGGTATTCTACTTGAATTTACGTAAGCTTTTGTAGAAATGTTGTACATTTTGGTTTTTGACACATTTCGAAATGGGGAGGAAACAATTTCCCATCTTTTCTACAACAGTCCTGCTTTCAGGAGCTTGTGGATACGGTTCTTTGCGGGATATCAATAATATGATTTCTTCTTAGGGTTCTTCACAGCCTGTGTGATATTCAGCTTTCTTCTCAATTGCTATTGAACGGGTTGGATAAATTTTGTACCAGAATTTTAGCCCTTTTCAAAGTACCAACACTGAATATTTCAAAAATTTATGACTTAAAATATATTTTTTGCCTTTGGAAGTGTGTGAATTGACTTTGGGGATTTTATGGTGTTGATTGCAAATGTCATTGTGGCATACAACTGCAACAACAACAAATTACAAATCCTGCAACAACTACTGAATTCTTTTTTCATTAATTTTTTTGGTTCCACATTTTAAAAATATTTTTTTTTGTGGCATCAACCAACAAACTAAACAAAACTCATCAGATATCTCGTCATCTTTGTAATTAACTAAGATGAACGTGTGCTGCATTTGTGTTGCAAGTGTTTCTACATGCCACAGTTCTTGCTTAAATAATTATCAGAGTTTATGGTTGTTGTGGTTGTTGCAGCTCCTGCTTCTTCTTCGACTTCTGCTAATGTAGTAAAATGTTCTTGAAATTTCTTTATTATTATTTTCCAGTCTTGTTCATTTGATTTTAGTTCTTTTTCCTCTTTTACTCAGTTTATTTATATTTTAATTTTATGTTGGCACTTTCCATTTAGTTTATTATTATTTGGCGCTGATTTAATTGTTTTTTTGTAGTTAATTGTGGATTTCATGCGTTTAAAACTTTAATTATTTATTACACTTGTATGTTAATAAATTCCTGACCCCGTGTTGGTTGGGAATAGGACTAAGAAAATATCTAAAATTGCTGCTAAATGTTTTTGGTATAAATCAGGAGTAAAAACGAAAAACATTAAAATTTTATGATGTGATAGTTAAATTAAGGAATTTTCTCCATTTTTAAATTATAAATGAAATAAATAAATTTAAAAATTACAACTTAAGAGAGAAATAAATTTTCTAGTACTTAATGCAGACAAACGTTTTGGGGTTCAGTTGTGGTTTAGGAATATAATTTTAATGCCACTTTGAGCACTTGACAATAAAGTATTTTGATAATTTATGATAATGAAAATTAAATTCATTATCTTAGACTTAAGAAAATTATTGATTTAGTTAAAGTTTAATTATTGAACTTTGGAATAACAACATTTAGTTCCAGGGGGATAATAAAATTAGTTTTCGGTTCCCTTACAAGAAGCATTTAGACATTTCAATTTTACAAAGCTCTATCAAGACTCAAGAGAATGTTGAATTGAGCCAACGTATTCACTTAACTGCAAATTCCTGATTTTCCCTTTCAGTTCCCTTGCAAGGGTATAATACTAAGTTCTATAAAAGAATTTCAAATCTTAAAACTTTTACTTAGTCAAATCTCTACCAGGATTCAAAGAATTATAAAACTTTTAATTCATGGTAGTATTTCATCGGTTAACGTTCTATTTTGAGTCACTCTATTCATATTTTTACATAACCGAAAGTATCGAGAGGAAAATTCGAATTAACAAGCAGTTACCTTAAAACCAACTGTACAGCTGCCATATAAAGTGCTACAAAGTTTGAGAAATAATTATTATCAAGTGGTGTGTGCCGGGGTGAGTGAGAATGTTATGTGATTTTGATAAAATAATATATATAAATAGCTAAGATATCGATATATAGGAGTTTGTAATATAAGGAACTACTGACACTCCAGATTCCCATATTAAAAAGGGATAAAGAATAAGGTAAGGAAAATATTGATTCAAGAAGAGTTCCTTAATATTAGAATCTTATGGCTCAGATACTCTTAAATACTCTGAGAGGGAGCGAGAGTTTGTGTTTCGTTGGAGAATCAATTCAAAACTTTGAATAAATGCAAAAAATGTTTTGAAACATATACAAAATTTCAATGGTTAATGGTAGACCAATCTCAAGTTCATGGTTGAATTATGATTTTATTGAGGAGATATATAAAGATTGAAGAAAGGTTATGACTATTTTCTTAACTATCTTAATAATAAATAAAAAGACCCACTGGTCACTTTCTTTGCCTTTCTCCTCAGATACATTAATTTTACAACTCTTTTCTTTACAGGGATCTTTAGAGTGCATGTGAGTTACATATGATCTTCTTTTTTAATCTTCCTGATGACCTAACCTAATTTATCTTAATTGTATTTAATAGATTCATGTATGGAGAATTATACACAATTGAGCAACGCTCAAACTTTGTTGAAGACTTTTGCGGAAATTGATGATTCGTGTTCTAAGTGAGACAAAATCGGCGATTTTAATTTAAAAGCTTAGAGTTTTTATAGGCGAAAGAGCTAAAGCCGAGGCACTTTTCAAGTGTTTAAAAATTCATCGATAATAATGGGTAGACCGTCCGTTATAAAATAATAATTTTAAACAGTGATCTGTAAGAATTATAATTTAAGATTCCCAAAAATCCACAAAAAAGTATTTTTTAAAGATTAAAAAATTTGAAATATTTGAAATTCCTTAAAACAAATATCTTTTATAACCTCAAATATTTAGCGAAAAAAAACTCCTAATGAAGTCATTCACATACTTTTTTTCTTAATTCCGAACAATAATAAAACAAGATCTTAAAATCGTGCTAAAACATAAAAAATTATATATTAAAATAAGAAAAAACAACAACGATATTGAAATAAATACCAAATGGAATGTGAAAAGCACAAGAAATCCAAAACGACCGCAACAAAATATTTATAAAACAAGATAAAAATTAAAATTATACAATAATGTCAAGACAATAAGACTTTTGACAAGGAATGAACAGAATGAATTCCCCACAATCTCAGACGACAACAGGTAGAACAAACAAATTGCAATGAATGAAAACGTTACGAGAGGAACGGACAGACAATCACAGAAATATAAAAAGAAATTAACTTAAGAGGCAGCCAAGTGACGCTCTTTTAAAGGATTCATTATAATCCATAGTTTTAGTTAAAAACTACAAACAACAATAACAACAACATAAAATGCCATTAACACAAAAATCCATTAAATAAAAACTCTTAACCATAACATTTCAGAGCCGAATCGTACAAATCACAATTTAAGCAGCAGCAGAAGCAACAACACTTTAAAGGGGGGAGTTATATAAGTGAAAGACATTGAAAGACAACAACAATTTATAAATTCATAATAAAAAATTCCTGAACAATAAAAACGAGCAGGTAGGTATTTTAACAATTCCCGAACAATTTGTGTCTGCCAAAGAGGATAACAATAATATCAACTTCTATATAAAACCAAACGATTAATATCAAAAAGGGGTCTCCTCTCACTCTCTTACTCTCTCTTCCGTATTTAAAATACTATATCTTAATACAATAACAATAAGGGAAAATATTTCAAAATCACTAAACAAAAAAAAAAAAAGAGGAAAACATTTATAATTGTAAACGAGTCAGAAATAAAATTTTGATAAGGGAAAGTGCTCTTGGAGGAAGTAAATTGATCTTAACTCACAAACCAATTGAGTCGAACACAAAATTGTGGACAGAGATTTTGTTGGTTTTGTTGCTTAATTGTGGTAGCGTCAGTAAAGAATGTGATTTGGGATATGTTATGTGTAAATAAGAGTGAGGGGAATCAAGTGAGTGTTTCAGAATTTAAGGCCTTTGAAAATATTGCAGATTATGAGTTTCCAAAGCGGACTTGAGAAAATATTTCCAATTCGAGTTTACTTCTTTATCTCTGTTTCTTTGAAGGCTTCAGTCTATGGCTGTAGACTACTTAAAACATTACATTCATCGGTTAGTAAACATGTCAGTAATAGTTAATAATATCGATTTGGACATCAATTTTGACATCTTAAATATTGTTCCCGCAATTTTCAATAATTTTCAATCAATCAATCAAACCTTCGTATCTCCCAAATGAGAAGACATATAGAGGAAGAGTTCTATATTGTAGCGCTACACTGATAGAGTAATGAACCAACGTGCTTACACTCAAGAATGATATGACTAAGATTAGAGGAAGATTAGAGGGGTAGTCCTAGTCTATCATTTCGAGAACTATCTTGAGAACCACATTTAATGCGGTATATGGACGATTTGGAATACGTTCAACGAAAATCGATCTTTCTTCAAATTATTTTTGCAGGAGTTGTCGAAATGAAAAGGAGATGTGGTAAACAATACCTCATTCCTGCTTCAACCCCACTTGTAGTTAATAATGTCGATACAGAAGGTCTGATTTCTGGCCAGAAGTTGAAGATGCAAAACTTACAAGTCTCATAACAAGCTCGACATTTAAACCAATTGGAATTTATTAAATAACGTTCTTTATTAGTTTAAGCCGGGGGACACTGAAAGGAAATTTTGTAAGTCAGAAATGATACGTCAACTCCACAGGACGAAACCATTTTTGGCGCAGACCGATCTACTTGAAAATCAAACAACTAGACACTGGAGCAATTCTGTACATCGGACTGTTTTTTATTGTGAGCTGTTGAAAACAGGTCAGATAATACGAATAGAACAGTAAACCAGAGACTTTGGCATGAACTTCCACTATGACAGCGCTTGATCAATACATCTGATTATATATGGATTTTGCAAACATCGTACTTTGAAATAAACTTAAATATTAAAAGAAAAAATTTTTTAAACAGAGTTAAATTACTTTCCCAAAATATTCTCCCAAGGGACATTCTTGAATGAAAGATCTAGAAGACTCTTTTGGACTTCTATTGTGGTCTAATTGTTGTCATGGTCATTGATGAGTCCCTTTAGGAAGTTTCGTGAAATCAAAATCGCTGGGAGGGGTTACGCTTCCGATACGGTGTTGCATTGCAACAGAAGTTATCTAAAGAGTGACAAAAATTGGATAATACCAACCCCTTAGCAGCAGGTAATCTTATATCCAGACAATGTAAAATCCGATTTAGAACATGAAGGAGTTGTTTTGCGCATAACACACATTCGGTGTTATGAGCACAGTGGGTTTAGGTCAACATGTCAGGAAATATTGAACATATATTTCCAAAAATATTGATTAGACATATTTTTTTTGGATTTGAAAACCACATTAAAAATTTGAAGAATTTTGGGATTCCAATGGAATACAATATATATATGTGTCAAAGAGGCATTTTTTAGAGTGTCACTCTTAACCCTCTATTTCCCTTTCCATCAATATTATGAAATTTATTAGAGACACTAATAAACGCCAAGTGTTTAAATTTGTGTTTTATTTTTATGCCTCAAATGTTTTTTGATGTTTCCTTTTGTTGTCTTCTTTTGACAGAGATTAATCCATAAATTTTCTTTTTGCCATTTTTATATATAAAAAAAATTTTTGTTTTTGTGATTTTTTTCTTTCTGTTCACACACAAAAATATTTGTTTTTTTGGGGTGGTAAAATATTAAATATTTACAACAAAAAAGTTTTTGTTTCATTTTTATTGATGGTGGTACACTATCAAGAAAAGGATGATAATCGGTGAAATATCAACAAGGAAGACATAAAGTTAGGAATTTCGAAATATTTCTTATTCTTAAGGAAATAATTTTGAAAAAGATCTAGAAATTAAACCCATTAATAAAATCGATGGAAAAGAGAATCATTTTGTGTTTGATAGAACCTTAACATGTTACTTCGATCTGACCTAACTTTAAGCGTTATAGAGCAAAAGTAGTAACGACGGTAATTATGACCAGATAAATAGACTAATTACAGGACTTCTTTCGGAATTTCGGAACATAAATGATGAAGGATTTAGATTTTTTTTTTTTTGAAAAAGAAATTTTATTAAAAAAATAAATTTTGTTCAAATTTCAATTTTTAGAATAAAATTTTCTATTTCATTAAAAAAAATTTTGTACCAAAAATTTTATTGACATTAAACTTTTTCAATAAGAATTTAATTTTTTATAAAATTATAAAATCTTCTAAAAAATTAATAAAACTTTATTTAAAAATCAAATTTAAAAATTGTTTTCCTAATTTTATTGAAAAGCTTTTATTTTTTTGTTAAACCTAAAATTCCATTCAAAATTCTTTTTCAAATTATTTTTCTCTCTAAAATAAAAAAAAAATTGTCAAAATTTCAAATTCGTATTTTTTCGACTTTTTTTCGATATTAAAATTTAACCGTTGGCAATTTCTACGATCGTATATCGAATAACTTAAATTCTGGTAAAAAAATAAATGGGGGGAGAATTGATTCAAAAGGGGGAAAAAGGACAGAATTGAAGAAAAGTAGAATATATATCAGCCAACAAAACCTTTATTCATCATAACGAAAATTTTCATTAACTTTTCGTAAATTCTTCAAATTGACGAAAAATTTTCAATATTATTCAATTTGAATCAAAGATTAATCAAATTGACAAAAAAATTGTATATTGATGATTTTTATTCAATATAAATTGCATAAAACATAATACATAAAATATTAAGTGCAGAATATTTCATGAAAAACTGAAATAGGACCATGGAGGGGGTGTACTCTTCATACAAAGCAAATATTTATCATAGAATATCTAAATAACTGTAACAGCAAGAATTTTTAAATTTGGTCCCAATAACTTCCTCAAGGATCAGGGGGAGAAGTAGATATAAAGCAAATATTGATTTTTGATTATCTGGAGAGCTACGACAGAGAGAATTTGGTCGCAATTATTTTTTTACACCTTGATTTGTAAATTTTTTTCGAGATATTTGACTGAGGATAATTTTTGAGCAGCAAAGCGCACCGGGTAAAAGCTTCTTTTAAATAATAATTAAATAGTGTAGAAAACATTAAAGACAACTAATAATAGTGCAATGTCAATAGGACGGCGGTGAGCCGACTGGCTTGTATTACTGATGAAAAGTTACTTAAATGTTTGTTGATCAGCTGATTCTCCATTTGCATTTTCATGAATTTATGGAAAATATTCCTTCAATTTTAATCATATTAATTAGAATGATCTATAAAATAGTTTTCTCCTTTGATTTCTAAATTCAGTTTACATTTTCTTTGTCATTTTTCATTTTAAATGACAAAGAAAATATACAAAATTATTTGACGAAAAAAAATGTTAAATTAACAAAAATTTTATTCAAATTAACTTCATTTTGGTATGAAGAATTGCAAAAAAATTGTATGTTATTTTACTTAAGATGAGTTGTTGATAAAATATTTATTAAATAAAATTTTATTTAATTTAACACTTTTTACTTAAAAAATTTTTCGATTAAATTTGTTTAATATATTTGAAGAAAATTCTTCAATTTGAAGAAAATTCTGTTAATTAGAATAAAAATTTAGCAACTTTTCTTCGTTTAAGTTCTACGAACAATTTTCGTTTATATTACCTACGACATTTGGTTCAGTGTAATACCGTCTCACCCCTAACAGTTTAAACCACTTTAAACTTTTCTAAAATAGCTCATTTCTATGTCGTCTATGTCCTGATTATTTGCTTAAATTATTTTATAGGATTTTATGCCGCAAAATGTTAATGATTTCCGAGATCGATTTCTTTAGCAAAAAAAAGCACCAAACAACTTCAAATATTTACTTTTGAGGGTGGGAATTTTCAGATATAAAAAAACAGTGTTATCAAATGAAAGTAAATATTTGTTACAAATAAAATATTTGTTTAATGGTAATATTTTTATTGCAACATGATTGAGAAAACTCAATAGAAGAAGAAAAAATATTTATTTGTTGCAAAATATTTAGCACAAAGGAAAATATAGCAAGTTTGAAGTGTCGGAACCCTAAACGACAGGAAATTGCAAAATAACAATAAATTATGAAAAATATATAGATTTCATTCTCACACTTAAGGTCGACGGCAAAACATTTCCAATTGGAAGGAAAAATAGATGTTAATTCATCAAAATCTAAATCTTAAGGGAATTATGGGTATTTTCAATTCCTTGTATGGAGGGGGGTTGTGTTTCTGGGGGTTAATTGAAAATTATCGTTATCTTTTTTGTTTGTTTAAAAAGTCATAAATTTTATGAATTTTTCTACAAATTTACAATTGTTTTTTTTTTTTGCCTTTTTAACAATTAAAATGTAATAAATTTTATTTCGTTATAAAAATAAACTTTTTAAAGTCAATAAAATCAATTTCAATATTTTTTTTGTTTTTTGTTGTTGTTTTAATTTATAATTTTAACCTTTAAAAAAACCAAGAGTAAAAAATCAGTGCAAACATTTTTGTTGTTTATTACTTTGTTGTTGGTTTTGTTGTTGTTAGATTTACTTTAATATTATTTGAAATTGTCTGTTTCAGTTGTTGTTCTTGTTATTGCGATTTTTCTAAAAATTAAATTACAATAATTCATGGCAGAACACAATTACAATTGTGCGATTGCATAGATGAAATAAACAAAAAATCCAGAGTTATAAAAGTATTAATTCAATTAAAACTCCCACTATTTTAAAACTAAAATATATTTTTAATACAGAGGAGATTTTTCCAAAATTTATGAACTAAATTGAACTGGAACTAAATTACAACCGGAGTAAATTTAAACTTGAATTGATCTAGAAATTGAAGAAGAATCTAAGAAGAACTAGAACCTGAATTTGAATCGGAATTAAAATCTTAAATAAGAATCTGAATAAGAATCCACGTTAGAATCTGAATTAGAATCTAAAATAAAGTCTAGAACTGAACTAGAACAGAATAAGAACAATACTAGAACTGAACTAGTATCTAAACCGTAGCCTAAATTAGAATCTAATTCAGAAATGAACGGAAATTAGATTTAGAATTTAAACTAAAACTAGAATCTGAAATTTAGCTGAATCCTGAACAGATTTGTACTAAATAAATAGGTGAATTTCAACCTACACTGATACTAGTTCTAAAGCTTGAAATAGAACCTAAACTAAATCGTAAACTATAATCTGAACTAGAACTTGAGCCTGGAGCAATACTACAATTTAAAAAGCAATTGAACTAGAACTTAAACCTCATCTAGATCTTGAAGCAGAATCTGAACTCTTTTAAACTATTAACTGATCTTGGAAGTAGACTAAAACAATAACAGAGATTATATTGTTCTCATTTAATGCATCTACCGCTAAAACTCAACTTATCAAAGTAGACGTAGTATTATTGCTTAGCGATGAAATTATAAAACTATGCAATAAATACTGAATCATCTGAAAATTCTATGGGTCTCATATTTCAAAATAAAACATTTGAAATGTCTCAAATCTCCTAAATTAGTTATTGATTAATAAAAGTTAAACATAATATATAAATTGACTATAATATAGTTGTTGCACAAGCATACTTTTGTAATTAGACAACCATAATATTTTGACTCTCGATTGTGGTAACCACAACCATGAAAGTAGATCACCAAATATTAAGACAAACAGTTTTAAGAAACAAAATGTATGAAAAGATTTATTAGTGGCTTTTTATGCATAAAGGGGATCATAAAAAAGCGGTCTTAAAGAAATAATTACTTACACACATGATGCCTTTCTTTGCTTTATAATTCTTTATTTTACATTCTAAAATAAATAGACTTTATTTCATCATTTCATTACTTTAATGTCCTGCCCTCAAATGCAATTGCAATTGAAATTACATTTTCATGTTGAGTCTCTGCGGTCTTCGCCAGAGGCTACTTTTAAATAAAAGCAACAACAACTAAAACAACAAAATATAATAAAATAATAAATCATTGCATTGTATAGCGAAAACTACTGTAATGCCATTTAAAGTAAAAGACAAAAATACAAAAGGAAAACTAAAAACTATAATATTTATTATTTCTTACCACCCCCAGAGATTTTGGTGTGATTGTGCCATTATAATAAAACACAATATCGTATATACGAATATATATATCTCAATGTGTTAAAACTGATTTCATTTGATGTGATGTGTGTGAACTTTTTTGTTTTTGTTTTTGTTGTTTCTTATAAATTAAATAGTAAACGAAAAATAGTGAATATTAAGATCTAAATGTCGAATTGTATAGAGATTAAGTTTATAAATAAAGGAGGGGAAGGGGATTTCAAATTGAAAATAATTTTTTTTTAATTTAACACCAGAGCAATTGATAATGAATCGAGGAAATATAAGTCAAGGTTATGGTGAAAATAAAATCTAATTTAGAATTCAACGAGAACTGAACCAAAATCTGAACTCGAAACTGCGTTAGAATGTGAAATAGAATCTGATGTGGGAACTGAACTAGAAATAGACTAGAACCAAATTGGAACAGAACTAAAACAAAAGTAAAATAAGACTGGGACAGAACTAGAACACACAAAGAACAGAACTAGAATAGAACTAGAACAGAACCAGAACAAAACCAGAACAAAATTAGAGCTGAACTAGGACGGAACAAAACTAAAACAGAATTAGAACAGAACTAAAACATAAATAGAATAGAACTAGAAAAGATCTAGAACAGAACTAGAAAAGACCTAGAACAGAACTGGTACAGAACTAGCACATAACTAAAACAGAACTAGAATAGAACTAGAAAATAACTAAAACAGAATCAGAACAGAATTAGAGCTGAACTAGAACAGAACTAGAACGGAACAGAATTAGAGCTGAACTAGAATAGAACTAGAACGAAACAAAACTAAATCAGAATTAGAACAGAACTAAAACATAAGTAGAACAGAACTAGAAAAGAACTAGAACAAAAAATGAATAGAATTAGAGCAGAACTAAAATAAAACTGGAACAAAATTGGAACAGAACTAAAAGAAAACTAGAAAAAACTGGAAGAGAACTGAAACAGAATTTGAACTGAATAACTTAAGTCAGGGTTATGATACAAAAAATGCTAATTAAGGATTTTCAGTCTTAAAAGTATTAAGCGATATTTTAACAGATTTCAGAACTAAAAATTTTTGGAAAAAAATTATATTAAAATTTAAATTGTTTACAAAAGTTAACAAATTTATTGCAAAATTTGTATTTTCCGAAATAATTGAAATTTCCGTTAAATTGCATTTTAATCAAAATAATCAGTTGTAGAGTTTTTTTTAGAATGAATTATTACTCACATTTAGTTCTTAATTTATATTTCGGGAAATAACTTCACTTACCTGAAATGAAAATAAAGAAAAATATAAAAATTAATTTTGTTTTGTAAATAAATAAAATAAATAAATTTTATACTTAAGTAACTACCAAAATACAGTTAACTTTAGAATACCGACGGCAATCAGTGATTCAAAAATGTTTTTTTTTTTAATTAAAGCTGGTTAAAGAGGAGATGTTTGAGTGCTGATTTAAAGGTTTACAAGAAAACTCTGGTCGGGGAATAGTGATTGTCCTCTTTTTTAATAAATAAGTGATATTTATAAAGTAAAATCTTCATTAAAATTCTCTGACAAATAAATTGACTTTTGAATTAAAGTTTTGAAGTTGAACTATTTTTTATTAACAACAGATCGTTACCGATATGGGAGAAAAACTGAGGCTTTAGAAGAACCAATAAAATTAAATGCATTTTAAAAATATCTCCTTAAAGATCCAATCAGACAAAAATCCTACAAAGAAACAAAGATTAATAAAAGGTCATGATGAAATATAATGGACGATGGCAGGTTTTTCGTGGTTTTCTAATTGTAAAATGATGCTAAAACTTGATGAAATGGTGAAGATATGAAATATAAATCCTTCCATAAGAGAGTCCCATCATAAGGCAGAAAGGAAAAGTGATTGGAAATCTTGAAAATTTTTAGGACAAAAAATTATTTTGTGATCAGTAAATTTATCTTTAAAGTAATGAATGTTTGACTCAATTCACCTTTCACAAGTTCTTGTGAAATTACAAAAACTTTTTTATTGGGGTTTTCAAACATTGTTCATCATCCAAGAGTCAGTTTTTAAATAAATATCTTGAAAACTATCATGTGATTTTTATATTTCTTTATTTGTAATATCAGCTGAGTAAATAATGAATGCGACTAAAAAAATTTTAAATTTAGTAATAATGACTAATTACAAATAATATAACGATCATAATCTATTTTCATTAAAAACAAACACGAATCTGTGATGTTGGGGACTTATATAAGTCTTAAGCACTGGGTCGATTTTTTAACCCAAACATTTAACGTAGATAAGACCAGGAGGAGAGGTACTCTCCCTGGTTATTAATTATACAGATTAGTTTTGTAAAATTAAAAGAAAAAAAGTAAAATAAGACATAATATGGAATCAAGATTATTATTAATTGAAAATAATTTAATTTCATTGTCTTATAAATTTGGACTTGAGGTCAGCAAAAGCAATAAAATGAAAAATTATTCAAACGTTTTCTAAACAAAATTACTTCCCCTTCCATATTCTTGAAATAAATAAAAAATAATTAAGAGTGTAAAAAGGCCCTACACCATGAAGCGGGCATTATAGACCGGTCTTCATTAGACTTGACATGTGGATTTGAAATAATACAGAATTATTGAAACTTTTATATTTTTGTTAAATGTTTTCTGAGCTTCATTGCGAGAGGATTATATAAGAGCTACCTTAAATGTTATACCGATTATGATCAATAATATTAATAGGTCTAAAATAATCACAAAATCGAGTTTATAAGAAATAAGTCCGTAGCATTTGAACTGTTGAAATGTATGGAAAATAGCTAAATTTGACTAGGGGAAGCCAAGTTTATGTTAGATTTTCAGTCAAGATATAAATTTCTTTCATAAGTATTTGATATCTATGAAATTGTTAGGACTTGCAGATTTAATTTTTTTCAAGAAAACGCAGTCGAAAAATTATGAAAAAATTAAAATTTCGAATTTTTGCTATTTTATGTGAAAAATAATAAAATTAATATTTAAACTTTAATAAAATGGAAAAGATTTTCAATGTGAAGTAAATGAAATTGTCCATGTTTCAGAAAATTAAAATGATTCCCACTTTTTCATGCGAAAATATCCAAAATCCCAATCCATATAAATTTGGTTTAAAATATTGACTGTTTTCACTTAAATTATTACATTGTGATTATGAAAACGGTCCGGGACTAAATACTTTTTTGGTGTTTATGTTATACATGTAGCTATATATAAAGGATAATTTAAAGGCGATTCCAGCTTTGCGATTTAAGGAATAAACAAAAAATTATTTATTTCAAAAATTACCAATTTCGATAGGGCTTGTGGGCAGATCTTTTCCCACTGAATCATTTGGACTCAGATTCATATATTGAAATGGTTATTAAAGCTATTTTTTTTGGAAATGTATGGGGAATCTGGCAAATAATTTTAAACAAATTTAAGACCTGTATTAAACCCAATAACTTGAAAAGTTAGCGGGTTTAACCTAAAAATAGGTTAAAAATTAATTTCGACTTGAATATCTCGGAAAATATATGAGTTAACTAAGACATGTAAACATATTTTACAAGGTTTATCTATACACATAGTTTCTTTTGTCTTAATTCATAAATTATTTTTTAAAAATCAATTACTTGAGGTGGTCACCTCTGAAGCGTCACTGATTACGCGCCTGACCAAGTAGAGGACTACATTCCTTTAAATAAACTTGAAGATACCACTACTCAAAACATGTGAAATTTCGTTAAGATGTCTATATCGTTTCAAAAGTTATATAATTAATTCCCAAAAAATCGATTTGGACATAATGTGGCCCGCTGATTTAAAAGGACTAAAAGAAAACAAGGGTAAAAATGGGTTAACAATTTATTAAAACTTCAATATCTCTGAAATTATAAGAAATAAGCGTATTTCAATCCATAAAGAAAGTTTGGGCAAATTAAACAAAAAAGCAACATAAACGAGGTGGCCAACTTTTTGGGGGCCACATTTTAAGTATCTGAATAGATACTCCTTCAAATAGACACCAAATTACTTCAAATAGACACCAAATTACTTTAGTTCTAATCGTATAAAATTTCATTGAGATATCTCTCACAGTTCATGAGTAACAGCATAATTTCCAAAAAACTCGTTTTGAAGACATTGTGCTATGGTGTAGGGTATACATATTTAATTCATAAATTTATTATCTTTTTACAAATTTCTGTTTAGTCATTTTTCCTTGTTTCCATCAAAAAATTATTATTTTTAATCTAATTTAATTAATATCAATTATATGCCAACTTTTATATGTAAAACGCCAAAACTCTTTATAAAAACGCAAAAAGAACATAAATTAATGAAAAAATTGTTTAACCCTCATCATTTAAAATTTATAGTTAAAGTTTTGAAAAAAAATTTTGAAGTCCATGTTATGCATTTTAAAATTTAATAAATATTTTTTTTGCATTCGTTCCCTTTTTTCAGAAAATGTGCCCAAAAAAAAAAAAAAAACGAGAGAATTCAAAAACCATTTAAAATTATGGCGAAACAATTTTTTTGTTAGTTGAATCAATATTGAATTTTATAAATTCTCACGGTTTAAAAAAAATCACCATTTATAGTTTTTTTTGTTAAATAAATATTTGCATAAATATTTTTTATAAATAAATTTTTAAATTTATTTATAAAAATTTTTAAAACGCGTATTTTTGTTTATACTTTTATTTTTTATCGATTCCCCCTTTTTCTTGAATTCAAAATTGTATCATAAATAATTTATTATTGATTAATATTTTTTTATTTTATTTATTTAAATTTAATTTCACCCTACAACATCATAGGTGGTGGTGGTTTTATGCGTTTGTGCAGATGTTTGCTACGGGCAAAAAAAAATACTCCTACCACCATTTTAAAGTCCTTCCGGACCATGTTAAGCTTGTACAGGTCGCACTTTTTAACGGTAAAACTTTCGTACAACCAAAAATGTGGTGTAGGGTATTACATAGTCGGACTTGATTGATAACATATTTACTTATATATAATTTTGTTGTTGTTGGTTTCTTATGACAGGAGTTCTTTTTTTTTTGGACTTTTGAAGTGAAATAAACTAAAGTCAATAATTATTTGCAAAAAAATCTTATCATTTGAATGATTTTCAATTTGGAAAAAGTATTAAATTCTTTTTGCGTTTTTCGGTAAATTTCAAATAAGAAAAATTAGTTCATAATCATATTCACGTGTTTAAGGTAGAGATATAAACATAAATGTTGCCAGAAACAATGTTGAGAAACATTTGATAATTTAATTAGAGTGTAATTCCCACATTGATTCCAAAGAAAACGGAAAAGTCGTAAATTTGGTCAATTAAAAAAATATTGAAATTTTTCCTCCATAAAGAAAATTAATCAAAAAAATTTTTGATAGAGAAACTTTATAACAGTTTTTATTAAAGAAAATTTAATAAACATTTTTCATCAAAGAAAATTTATAAACTTTTTTTCTATAAGAAAATTTGTGAAAAAAATTTCTTTATAAAAAATTTTCTCTAAAAAGAAAATTTGTCAAAAATATTCTCTTTAAAGAAAATTTGTCAAAAATTTTCTCTTTAAGGAAAATTTGTAAAAAATTTTCTCTTTAAAGAAAATTTGTAAAAAATTTTCTCTAAGGAAAATTTTTTCAAAAATTTTCTCTTTAAAGAAAATTTGTTAAAAATTTTCTCTTTAAAGAAAATTTGTCAAAAATTTTCTCTTTAAAGAAAATTTGTCAAAATTTTCTGTACAAAAAAATTATAGGAAATCTTTTTTATAGCAAATTTTTGACTAATATTCTTCTTGTTGAAAATTTTCGATCTTATTTGTTTTTGTAGAAAATTATCAACCAAGTTTTTTCTATAAAAATTTTCCTTTAGAAATTTTTTTCAATATATTTTAGATCTAGAGGAACTTCACGATGAATTTTCAATGAATGAACATTTTCATTCTAGAGAAAACATAAACTTTTAATAAATTTTTTTGTTAGAGAAATTTTTCAATAGATTTTTTTTCTATAGAATATTTTCGATAAATTTTCTAGAGAAAATTCGCGATAAATTTTCTTTCTAAAGAAAATTGCTAAAATTTTTTCCAAGGAAAATTTGCGATAATTTTTCTTTATAGAGAAAATTTTCGATAAATTTTTTTTCTAGAGAAAATTTCCAATAAATTTTCCTTCTATAGAATATATTTTACGATTTTTTATAGAAAACATTTATTATGGATTTTCTTTCTATGGAAAAGTGGATTTTTTTAATATAGAAAAAATCATTTTGTTCTTTACTTTTATTTTTCATTAACACACACGCACACACCTTTTCTCTTTTCTCATTCTCTGTTAATTTTTTTTGTTGCCCCAAAGTGTTTGTTTCTTATTTGTTGTTGTCATTAAAACAATTAACAATTAAAAACGAAAAACAACAAAAATGCATCGTTATTATGTTTGTTAGTTTGTCGTGTTGTGTTCTGTTGTTTGTTGTCATACAGTGCGTGTGTAAAGTGTTCATTCATTCGTTCTACTCGTCGCCACAAATTCATTCAATTTTCTTTCTGTTTTCTGATTTGTTGCATTCAATTTTTCAATTCTCATTCTTATTGGAGGAGGAGTCTTCTACTTCATCTTTGTTTATTTTTTTCTGTTTTCTGTTTTCTTCTTCTTATTTTTTATTACGTTCATAAAATGATCTTGAGATTTTATTTGTTCTTTTTTGTTTTATTTTAAATTTCTCATTTCTATAATTTTCATAAGAAATAATTTTATTTATATTTTAATGGATTCTGTGTGTTAAAGTGTCTTTGAGGTGAGATGAGATATTTATTGTTGTTATTTTTATTTTATGTTCTCATTTTCGAAGGTGATCTTCAAATTTCTGATGTCATTTGTGTGAATTTTTTTGAGAGGGTGATATTATTCGATTATATAAATGCAGGGACAAATTTATTTTTAGGCGGTTAATTGATCAAATATAGAGTGGGTTATGTGAGAAGGATATAAGGCAAAAAATAGAAATGATCTTCACTACTGATAGCCAAATGCCTGCTTTCTAATACATTTGATCGCAATAATTTGTAATAAATTTTGATTAAAAAATAAAGTTCAAAATGGAAATTTCTAAATGGATTTTTTTTTATAAAAAAAGAATCGCAAATTTTTATAATTTTTTGAAATTTTTTTATAAAAAAATATGTGGAAAGAAATATAATCGGAAAGAATACCGATCATAACACTTTCTTAAAGAAAGTTGTTCACAAATTTTCTATAGAAAAAAATGTCAATAGACAGAAAATTTATTGCAAATTTTGAAGAAAATTGATCATACTTTAATAAAAATTATCATAAACCTTTTTTAAGAAAAATATCGATCATAAATTTTCTATCGAAATAAATTTTTTGAAAACTTTTCATAGAAAAATTAAAATTTTCAATATAAAGCAAATTAAAATTCATAAATTTTATAAGAAGAAAATGAAAATTCATTGAAAAATTTAAGAAACTTTTCTATGAAAGAAAATCTATAGAAAATTTTCTTTAGAAAAAAAATCTTTAAAAAAAAAGAAAGAAAATCTAAAATTTTCTATAGAAAGAAAATCTAAAGAGAAAAGAAATTTTTCTATAGAAAGAAAATCTAAAGAAAATAGAAAATTTTCTATAGAAAGAAAATCTAAAGAAAATAGAAAATTTTCTATTGAAAGAAAATCTAAAGAAAACAAAAAATTTTCCATAGAAAGAAAATATAAAATTTTCTATAGAAAAAATAAAATCTTTTTCTTAACAAAAAATTCTAAAGAAAAATTTTCTATATAGAAAGAAAATCTATAGAAAATTTTCTATATAGATGGAAAATCTATAGAAAATGTTCTATATAGAAAATCTATAAAAAATTTTTTATTAAGGAAATCTATAGAAAATTTTCTATAAAGGAAATCTAAGGAAATTTTCTATAAAGAAAATCTATAGAAAATTTTCTATAAAGAAAAAATATAGAAATTTTCTATAAAGAAAATCTATAGAAAATTTTCTATAAAGAAAATCTATAGAAAATTTTCTATAAAGAAAATCTATAGAAAATTTTCTATAAAGAAAATCTATAGAAAATTTTCTATAAAGAAAATCTATAGAAAATTTTCTATAAAAAAAATCTATAGAAAATTTTCTATAAAAAAAATCTATAGAAAATTTTCTATAAAGAAAATCTATAGAAAATTTTCTATATAGAAAGAAAATCTATAGAAAATTTTCTATATAGAAAGAAAATCTATAGAAAATTTTCTATATAGAAACAAAATCTATAGAAAATTTTCTATATAGAAACAAAATCTATAGAAAATGTTCTATATAGAAACAAAATCTATAGAAAATTTTCTATATAGAAACAAAATCTATAGAAAATTTTCTATATAGAAACAAAATCTATAGAAAATTTTCTATATAAAAAATCTATAGAAAATTTTCTATAAAAAGAATATTTATAGAATATGTCTCTAGATTCGATACAAAATTTAACGAAAATTTCCTATTGAATGAAAACTTATTGAAAATTTTCTGTAGAAAAATGTTTATTAAAATTTTCTATAGAAAAAATGTTTATTAAAATTTTCTATAGAAAAAAATTTTTATTAAAATTTTCTATAGAAAAAATGTTTATTAAAATTTTCTATAGAAAAAATGTTTATTAAAATTTTCTATAAAAGAAAATTAATTATACGTTTTCAATAGAAAGAAAATTAATTTAATTTTGTTATAGAAAGAAAACTTATTGAAATTTTTCCATATAAAGAAAATTCATTGGAAATTTTCTATAAAACGAAAACTTTTCAAAAATGTTGTGAAAATTATAAAAAATATGGAAAATTTTTGATACATCAATTGAAAATTTTCTATAGAATTAAAAATTATTGAAACATTTCTATAGAAATAAAATTGTTCACAAATTTTCTATTAACAGAAAATTAAAAAAAAAAAAAAATATATAAAATTGGCATTTTTTAGACTGATATTTTGTGCAAAAGCTATATTTATTTGATCATAAATTTTCTATATAGAAACATTTGTTTTAGGGACAAAAGTTAAAAAATTGATCGATCATAAGTATTGTTTTAAAGAAAATTTAATGAATATAATATTGATCGTAAGTGATCTATATGTTGTTAATCGATCGCAAATTTTCTATATACAAAAAAATTTATTGCAAATTATTCTATATAGAAAATTCTTTACAAGTTTTATAAGAAATTTATTTATGTTAAAGAATTACTGTTAAAATACTGATCGTGATTTTTTATAAATAACCATTGATCGTTACTTTTCTGGGGGAAAAATTGATCGCAAATTGTTTTTTTTTATTGAACGAAATGTATTAAAATTTTTTATAAAAGAAAACTGATCTTTAATTTTTTCGGAAAGAAAATTATATTACAATTTTATATAAATAAAATATTGATCTTTAGTGATCTAAAGGCTGAATATTTATTGCAAAATTTCTAAATTGATTTCATCAACTTTTGTTAAAGGTAATTTTAATTGCAAAATATATACGTTTTAATTTATTGATATAATTCTGTTGATCGATCTTATTTAATTTATTAGAATTTTATTTATTTATTAATTTTTTAATTAATTATAAATGTCGTAATAATAAAAAACGGGAAAAACCGAAAAATTCAATAATTATTTCCAAGGAAATTAAATAAAAACAAGTAAGAATGCTAATATTCGGCTATGCCGAATCTTTAATACCCTTCACCATAAATTCGTGCGAAGTAAATACGTTATGTTTCGTACATAAACATTCACACATACACTCACAAATGCATACATTTTATTAACGTTTTTCTTAAATACAACACAGAAATACTTAATGAGTTATAAAATTTGTTATATTTTTAGCTATAACGTGTTTTCTACTGAACCGATTTTGAACATTTTTGGAATGGTGATGAAGTTCACATAACATAATATTATGACAAAATTTTATTCCAATTTTATCGACTTTAAATTGACAATTATGCAAAACTCCTTTGCTTGAACTTAGAGGTTACTTTAGATATCGATCTATATCTTTTAATATACTGAACCGATTTTGCTGGTTTTTAATAGGAAACTTCTCAGGACTATAACAAATACGCAGACAAAATTATATTGACCCCTGTTTTATTATTGTGGATGTGAGTGTGCCAATAACACAGACGTTCATAGCTAAATCGCCTCCGATTTTGATTTGGCGCAAAAATATACATTCATTAAAGAGTCTAAGATGATTCCTTCTTAGCGTTACACACAAAATGACAAAGTTAACATACTCCTTCACCACTTGCGGCTGTGCAGGGTATAACAAATATATAATTGAAATTATATCTACTTTTGAATAAGAATAATATTGAAATATAAATTTTACTGTCAAATTACTTTAGAGTTAAATTTATTTGAAAATCTTCCATTTTTTATTAATTTTGTTTTTATTTTACAAACAAAACCAAAAAAATGTAAACAAAAAAAGTGAACGATCATTAAATTAAGTTTAATAACAACAAAAAAGATCGTCATAATGTCCATGAACTTTTATTTTGATTTAATTTAATTAATTTTTTTGTTGTTGTTGTTTTTGTTGTTTTGTTATTGTATTACTGTTATTTTGCAAATAAATTCCAACCAACAACTGTTTTTTTATTATTATTTTATATGAACAAATTAACAGCTTTTTAGTAGCATCTGATATTAAAATAACTGTATTTAATGATTTTAGTTCTTTACTACACATCACTTTGTTTTAATACACCCTACACCACCATTGGGTGTTATACGTTTTTTGTACAAATTGTAACGGTCAAGAAAAAAATGTGCTACCACCACTTTTAAGTATAATGTTCGTCTCAGAATCACTTTCTGAGTCGATTGAACGATGTTCGTCCGTCTGTCTGGCCGGTTTGTTGTCTGTCCATGTAATTTTTGTGAACAAAACGCAATTTTAAAGTTATGTAAATAAAATTTTAAATTATTTTGGCCCATATTAAAATAAGTGACAATGGGTCCATTATTTCACCTACCACCCATACAGATGTTCCTCTCGTAATGAGGATGAAGGCTGACAAAAGTCCTAAATATAAAGCGATTTTATTAAAATTTGGCACAAATTAGTCTTATGATATTCTTAAATAATATGTCAAATTAAATGAGAATCGGTCCATTATTTTTTTATAGGGCCCATACAACTTCTTTTCCAAAAATCACTTTGAAGAGCTTTAATCTCACATAAACATTGGTATTGTAATGAGAACCGGTTAAATCAAGACAAATATAAATAAAAAGCAATGTGCGAAATTTTACGAGGGTCGGTCCAAAATTTCTTCACCGAAAAAATCCTTTTAGAACGCACTAATATTTGTACCATTATAATATACTGCATTCTTAAATTAAAAATCTCTTTGTACGAGGGTGGTTCATTAATTCTTGATAGCTAACACTTATAACCAACAATGTGGTGTAAAATATTAAACTAACGCGCTTGACCGACTTTAACTTCTTACTTGTTAAATTTGTTACTGTCGTTCTTTTTATACCCTCCACCAGCACCACAAGTGCATCAAATCAAAATCTGATTCGATTGAACTATACCGTCTGTGTGTCTGTTATTGGCACGCTCACATCGGTTCAGTAGAAAAAAATGACTCATTAAGTCATTAAGTTGTTTTTGTGTTTAATTAAAGAAAAACTTAAATATATTCAATACGTTTGTGAGTGTGTCTTTAAGTGCGTTTGTACGAAACATAACGTATTTACTTCACATGCATTTGTGGCGGAGGGTATTGAAGATTCGACATAGCCGAATGATTTTTTTTTAATTCCAACCAGACATTTTTATTTATTATCATAAAAATCTGTGTAATTTGTATTTAAACAACATCATCGCGATCATTAATGATCGTCAAAAAAAAAAATGGAATGAAAATACTTATTTTATTTAATTTCGGTTTTAATTAATTTTTTCTTGACAAGCACATCCATAATTTAAAGTCATTTCAAATAAATGAAAATTTGGGATCTTTTATAAGATCTTAAATTCCTTTAAGAGAAAAAATTGTAAAGACAAGAGAACTCAAGAAATTTAAAAAATTCTAATAAAATTATTTTTTTTAATTTTATTTAGTAAATTTTTTTTTAAATTTTCTCAATTACAAGAAATTTCAAAAAGTTCAAACTTTCTCAATCCCAGACTTTTTCAGAGGCCTTTCATAAATCAAAATCTTTTTAATTTTTTTTAGCTTTTATTGTCCATAATTTAATTGGAAACATATTTATTTAATTTATTTCTCTGAAATAAATTTAATAAATTATTTTTTCTTTGAATGAATGATTAACATTCTAAATTATTCAAATCGCGTTGGAGCAATTTATGTCAGATCAAAACTTCAAGAAAAAAAACAATAACAAAAACCAAAATAATGGAATAAAAAATAAAAACCAAATTCGATCAGTTTTTTTTTTCTTCTACTGACTGAAATAAAGAAAAATTTCTATTTAAAGAAATTTTAGAGAAAATTTTCACCATAATGTTCACCGAGGATTTTCCTAGAGGAAATTGATCGATAAGCTTTTTAGAAATAGAAATTTTTTTATTAAAATAAAATTGATCGTTAAATATTTTTAGAAAAAAATTGATCGACAATTTTCGATAGAAAAAACTGATTTAAAATTTTCTATACAAAGAAAATGGTCCATAGTTTTCTAGAAAACAAAAGTGATCGATAATTTTCTAGAGAAGCAAATTAATCGATAATTTCTAGAGAAGCAAATTAATCGATAATTTTCTAAAGAAGAAAATTGACCGATAATTTTCTAAAGAAGAAAATTGACCGATAATTTTCTAGAGAAGAAAATTGTCCGATAATTTTCTAGAGAAGAAAATTGAATTTTCTATAGCAGAAAATTGATCGAAAATTTTCAATAAAAGAAAATTTATCAACAGCTTTTTAGAGAAAAAATTTATCCATAATTTTCAATATAAGAAATTTGAGAAAAATTTATCCACACTTTTCTGTAGAAAGAAATTTTCTATTAAGGAAATTTTAACGATTGTTTTCAATAGAAGAAATTTCCTTTTCTGTAAAAGGAAATTGATAAAGAATTTTTATACACTAAAATTAAATTAAATTTTTTGTAGAAGGAAATTAGCCAGTTTCTATAGAAGACAAGTGGTCGATAATATTCTGTAGAATTAAATTTTATATGGATAAAAGTTGATCTATAGAAAAAATTTATCCACAATTTTCTGTGAAAGAAATTTTCTACGGAAAAAATTTATCGATTGTTTTCTATAGAAGATTGATTGTTTTCTCTTGAAGAAAATTGAACGACAATTTTTTATAGAAGGATATTAGCCAGATTTTTTATAAAAAGAAAATCTTCTATAAAAATAAAATTGACTTTCTAATGATCTAAATTTTTCCATAAAAAAATCTGAACGCATTTTAATGAAGAATTTTTCTTTATACCAAATTTCGTGTGGAAAGAAAAATTATGGAAAAATTTCTATTGAAAGAAATTTAATCACAAATTTTCTATATTAAAAAAATAATCACAAATTTTATATTAGAAAAAAATTATCCCAAATTTGATGGCAGGTTTTCTATAGAAAAAAATTAATCTAAATTTTTCTATACAAAGAAAATTAATTTCAAATTCAAATAAAAAGAACATTTCATCTATAAAAAGAAAATGTAATCAAAATTTTCTATAAAAAGAAAATGTTTCTATTAAAAGAAAATTCAATGAAATTTTTTTAAAAAACGAAATTCAGTTAAAATTTTCAGTAAAAAGAATTTTCAATGGAATGTTTTTCTTCTCGTCTGTATATTTTTTAAGGGAAAAAAGTAAAAAATCTCAATTCTTTCATTTACCTTATTTGGTTGTTGTACATGTTGTTGTTGGTGCTGATGTTGTTGTTGCAGTAGCAAATGTTGTGCTTGACGTTGTTGTAGTTGATGTAATCGTTGTTGTGGTGTTAAATGAGGTTGAGATTGTTGTTGTTGTTGCTGATGTTGTGTTGTAGTTGTTTGTCTTATAAAATTATTATTATTTGTTGTTGTAACAGGAGATAACGCAGGTGACACTATTTGTTGAGAATGTTGGTGTTGTTGTTGTGGATGTTGTGTCTGTTGTAAAATCTTAAGATTTTGTTGCATTAAATGTATTCGTGATTGTTGTTGTTGCTGCTGCTGTTGCTGCATACAAGATGGCAGCGTTTGTTGTTGCTGCTGCTGCTGTTGCTGATGCAACAATTGATGATTATGATTGGAATAATAATTCATTGAGGGTAAAGGAGAGATCGTTGATGTTGTGGCACATGCAGTTATTGATGACTGCTGCTGCTGTTGTTGTGACTGTGATGTTGTATAATTTTGAAATTGTACTTGTTGTTGCATACATTGTTGCGTGTGCTGTTGTTGTTGTTGCTGCTGCTGCTGTTGCATTAATTGTGTTTGTTGATATTGTGTTTGATTGCGATTTGTATCTTGTACCCAACTTGAGACACGTATTTGTTGCTGATGATGCAATTGTTGCTGTTGCAACATATTGTTGGTGACAACATTTTGTTGATTATTGTTTGGGTTATTGTTGTTGTTTGTGTTATTGTTATTATTGTAATAATTATTATTATAATTAAAATTATTAACAATAATATTGTTGTTATTGGTATTTTGCATTTTGGTTTAGATCAATTGAAACTGAAAGTAAAGAGAGACAGAGAGAGAGAGAGAGAGACAGAGGAAGAATAAATAAATAAATATATAAATAAATAAATTAATTATAATTAAAACTTGATAATTTTATTAGGAAATTAAAAAAAAAAAGATTTTTAAGAAAATTATTTGTTTTAAAAAAATTTATTGAAATTTTTTTATAAAAATTTCATTGGAATTTGGTATAAACAAATCATTTGATTTTAATGAAAATTTCAGTAGAAAAATCAATAAATTTTGAAATAATTTTAATATTATCAAGCAAAAATGCTGCACCGAATCTTAAATACCCTCCAAGACTTCATTATGCAACAATTCATGTTATTAAATTAAAAACATAAAATTAAGACCGTTAGAACAATAATTGTAACGTCTTTTAATAGAATTGATCTATATTTAAGAGCTCAAAATTCTTCTCAAGGAAGAGGTCTTTTATGGAACCTAGATTAGATATTGGGTCCAACACAATCTAGTTTCTTTTTTGGATTATTACATCAAAATAAAAATAAATGTTGCAAATTTCAGAAAATTATATCTAAAAGAGTGAAATATATGACAAGCAGATTTTGGGCTGTATCAAAATTTTACAAACTTTGGCCTTTAACTTTTTTCGATTTATCCAATTTCGAAGATTTTTTGTACGATAATATGTTATGCATAAATTCCATCTTAATCTAGTTATCTGTTTTTACTACTAATGGACCATTATAGCAGTTCTAAATCGACTCAGATTTTTGATTTGATGTGAGAGTATAAAGAGTGAGATGTGCCAAGATATAGGTATATACCACTTAAACGTATATATAGTTTTAATCACTAGTGATGAAGTTTTTAACTTTCTAGGAAACCGATCGAACTGTGATGGACTCCGTGTAAAATTTACCACACTTTTGGACACTTTTTTATGTTCTTCAATTTTATTTTAACAAGACCAATATCTCTCCATTGACCTTTGTTCAGGGCAATTTGGAGGATTTGCCTTTCTTCGTACAAATACCACCTTATTGCTCTTGTACCACTCTAGGGCTTGTTTATGAAAGGACACATTATGAAGTCTTATAAATGGAAGTTACCTTTTTTGTAAACATTCCTTTATATAAATTTCGGAATTTATAAAGCCTGTTGTAACAAATAATTAGCTTCTTTCGCTGCAACTGCATATTGTTTGCAATATCTAGAACTTTTTGGGAAAATTTTGACTACTTTTGAATCCTAAACTTTTCTTCAAATTTTCCTCGAGCATCAGCAATATAAAATTTTTGACAAGGAAGTTGCGAAAAATCTGCCAGAACATACGTTTCGACATTCTTTATGCAAAAAGAATATTTTTTTGGAAAACTTGACTTCAATTTTCGTGCCCTTTTCTGGCCTCAAAATTTTTAGCAGCGGTCCTGTCAGGAACTTTCTGAGCCTTGTATGTTTTTAAACTTACATTAGTTTTAACTTTTTGTACCAAATGGTTCTAGCAGTAAGCTAAGCGGGCTGTTACTGGAAATGTAGACAGCTCTTTAGAAACATCATGTGGACCATACCTTTTACCTGGATCTATTAACGGACAAGTTATTTCTTAATATTTTAAAAGATAATTTTTACAAAATCAATTAATAAAAAAAAAAACTATCGAATTCTTTTTCAATAAAGTTTACGCATAAAACTTTTTCACCAGATAACAAATTTCGTAGAAAATATATTTTCTGTTAATATTGATTAAATGTGTTTTTTACGAATGAGTAATAAGTCCTGAATACCCTTAATATTTCTGAAAAAAAGTGTTAAAATTCTATTAAATTTAATTGTCTATGGAATTTCCTAAAATGACGAACTATCTGAACATTTCACTTTTTTACTAAAAACCACAAAATTGCGTGAGTTGTTTTTTTAATATCAAAAAATAAAAATATATATTTTTTTTAAATTAAAACAAATTTAACATAAAATCAAAATTTAAAAATAAAAAATGTCATTGAACTTAAACACAAATTTAATTGATATTAAACAATTAATAAACTTGATAAACAGCTTAACATAAATTTAAGTTTTATTAACCAAAAAAAAAAAAAAACTTTAGAAAATAAACATTTTGGACCCAAAATTAAATTAAAACAAAAATAAATAAAACTTAAAAATAAAGGTGAATAATCCCGCATAAAATTCAAATATTAAACACGCCCACTTAGAATTTTTAAAACGATTTAAAGTGCAGCTTAATCGCATGTTTTTATTTAATTAGAGATCATTATAATCCGTTAATTTAATTAATTTATCAATAATTAAAAACACCGATAATTAAATAATAAAAATGTTGTTAAAAAAATATGCTAAACAAGTTAGAATGTCATAGTCGACCAAGCCCGACTATGTAGTACCCTACAATGCGATGTTGGTTAAAAGTGGTAGTAACGATAAAGCAATGAACGACCCTCGTTAAATTTTATTTTCTCATTTATTCTTAAGTGTGCAGAACATTATAGTGAAATTTATGCGTTTTCAAATGAATTTTTGTGTGGCGTTAAAAGGGAACTAGGAGAAATTATGGACCGGTCCTCGTATAATTTTGTACATCGATTTTTCCTTATATTTATTTTAATTTGACCAATAATTATTACAATACCTACGTATATGTAAGATTTATGCCCTTCAAAGTTATATTTATATGGTACCTATGAGAAGCTATGGTACTACCCTCGCTTCATTTGGCACATCGGTTTAAAATATAATAAGACTTATTTCTGTAAAATTTTATTGAAAAAGCTTTGTATTTTGGACTTTTATGAGCTTAATACTTTATTCTAGGTGAACATTTGTACGGGAGCTACCTGAAATATTGGACAGAACATGGCTAATTACAATAGGCTTCATCCTTAGTCCAAAATAATAATATGTGCCAAACTTCATGAAGATAGTTCAAAATTGCGACCTGTAGAGGGTTCACAACGTTAACTTGGACAGCCAGCTGGACAGAAAGGCATCGTTAAATGGTCTCAGAAAGTGATTCTGAGTGGAGCGGTATACTTACAAACATCAGAATAAACGCAAAAAGCCCAATTACCTACGAAAGTGTTGGGTATAAAAAGAGGGAGGGAGAACGATTAATATGTAAATATTCACTTCAGATCACTGATTGCAATAAGCTATAAATATGAGTGTGTTAGTGAGCGATCATAGTGTAATACCCAAAAAACGTAGGGTGGCGTAGGGTAAAAAGAGAAAGAACTCACTTTGGATCACTGATCGCAATTAGCTGTAAAATATGAATGTATTTTTGAGCGATCATAGTGAAATACCCCAAAAACCTACGGTGGCGTAGGGTATAAAGAGAGAGAACGATAAATCAGTAAATATTCACTTTGGATCATTGATCGCAATTAGCTGTAAATATGAGTGTGTTACTGAGCGATCATAATGTAATACGCCAAAAACGTAGGGAGGCGTAGGGTATGAAGGGAGAGAACGATAAATCTGTAAATATTCACTTTCGATCACTGATCGTAATTAGCTGTAAAATATGAGTGCGAGCGTGTGAGTGTGTCTGTGATCGCAGTGTGCGTTTTATTAAATTTAGTTACAATGACATTATTATGTTAATTATTAAATAAGTTTAAGAGTGAATAATAAAATAATGTTACGTTTGCGAATGTAACAAAAATAAATACTCGCGTTTTTTATATTTAAATTAAAATAAAAATGTATTTTTTTCTGTAGTTTTTTTTTTCATTTATTAAATCATCATGCGTAAATTGTTCGTTCACATATTTTTTTTTGTGGTTTTGAAATTTCACGTTAAAATATTTTTTTTTTATAAATAAAGAAAAACAAATGTCTACGCAAAATAATCAATGACTCATCTTAATTGTTTAATAAAAGAAATTTCTAAATCTGACAGTAAAAATTTAATATGTATTTAAACGGAGTGAATATTAACAAAGTAAGAATGGTCGAATTTCAAGTGCCCTTCACCACAAGATCCTAGAAATAATTGTAATAGAATAAAAAGAGTATAAATTTCTTAAGACTTTCAGTAGGAGCGATCATTTCATATCATGATCACTTCATATTATATATGGAGATATAATTCATTATTTCTAACCACCTCTATCGAAAGGGTCTGATATTTAGAATCACTTTTTAAATGTCGATTTTGATCGTTACGTGAACCTTGTGAACAAAGTCCACAATGGTTTACGGGATGATGATCAGTTCATTATTTGTTCCATAAAAGTCGAAAGATCATAAAACTGTTAAATTTAAAAAGATTTTACAATTACTAATTTACGAATCTAACTTCAAATTGCATAAACCTCACATATACATTATGGATATTTCCCGTAGTTCCACAGAGCTAATGATCTAATGAACAAAGCCTTCTATTGGCATATTTTGTTTAGATTTTTTTCAGTTATTTTTTTATAAATTTTTTTATTTTTATTCCAGATTGGTCAGTAGTGCATAAGTGGTAAAAAATGCAGTTTTGCATCTATCGCTTTAAAGAAGAACGCCCTCTCTGTGTAACGTTGTGGTGAGGAACTTGGTTAAATTTTAAATTTTCTCGTTATTACAGAGGTGCGGGCCCTCACTCACTCAATGATGCGCAGTTCTTCCGGACAAGATTCGGTGTCGTATAGACACTAATTAAGTACCTAGTTGCGGTCTTGCTATCGGTAAAATACAATATCTCGATTGCATAACTTATAATACCCATCCAATTGGTCGCTCCCCGAAAAGCTGCAATCTCTACAAGCAATAACTGCATTCTTTCTGATGTCTAAGAGATATCTGAATGTTAAATTCTTGAATGAGGACTCCTCCACCAACTTTGTCCCCATTTTTACAGCCATCAGTGTAGATGTTTAGTACACTTGCTTTAGTGAAAAGCAGGGACCGCGTTTACTTTAAAACCATTTGAGAATGGCAAATATGGTTCTTATTGATGTGGACCTCAGTGCTCTAGTTATCAACGGCCCCATTTTTTAAGCTGAATGATTTCCACCAGAATGCTGCACCGTAGAATGGAATTGTTCTTGGCACCAATTACCAGCTCCGATTTTCATGGATTGACACTTAGAAGCCCCTAGTGGCACGGTATAGTGATTAAAGTACTTATTTACAAGATCCGGAAAATGTGTATGTACTTCGAATTATTAATTTTTTAACTTAATTTTTATTTTTTTGTTTTTGATGTTACGAACAGTATGACCAACCCCTACTTATCGCTTACAAAAAACAAAAATAAATTGAAGTATGCGGTTTTGAGTAGTGGAGGTGTGTAAAATTGCATTATGAAAAATGATTTAATTACAAAAGTAGAAATCTTCCCTTAGTCCTTTAAATATATCAGATGGAAGAGCTTTGTTGTATATAGTTATATATAAGAGCTGTTCTCAATAAATCTATACATATTCTATAATTCTAGGCTTAGGCTATTAGCGAATTCGGATCTATAAAAAACTAAAATTTGACACTCTTTTTATGGATGAAATAATATAAGTTTCAAATAAACTATTTTTTACCAGCACGTTAAAGAATCAAGGTGAGGCATACCGAAGATCACCTTGTACTCGTAATGATGTAGAGTTATATGGGTGATATCAAATACATCGAACTCTTTCCTCATCTAGCAGCTTTTGACATGGTCACTCAGACATGAATTAAAATGAATCTGCTTTAATTGATATCTAAAATCTAAAGGGCTGGAGCAAGTGAGTTGAGTGTCACTTCATAAAGGTTTTGTAACATTGAAATTCATAGTTTCACAAATTAGTTGCGTGTTATCATGAACTATATATCATTACAGTTATATGAAAAATGTACTAAAACAATCTTCTCATTTCTCAAAACTAAAACATGTACGTGAGCAAATATGCGATATGTGTCCATTTCTAATATACCAAGGAGGTACCGTCTCCTAATCTTCCACTTAGTCATTTTTGCAATTTTAATAATTTATTTAGAAAATAAATTCTAACTTAAATTTAGAAAAAAATATAAATATTTTAAAATATTTTATTAAACATTCAAACGGAAACACGTGATAAAATTCATGAAATTTTGGGGACTTTTTAAATTTGGAAAAAAAACTAAGTTCAAGGCTTATGGAAAGCTTTGATTAGAGAGTTCAAAAGAAAATATGTATTAAATTTTATATCAAAATTTCGTATTTTAAAATTTTAAGAAAATATTTATTTGTTTTATAATTTTTTCTACATTTTTTCAGAAAGGAATTGGTTATTTCAGCTCAATATAAATAATAAAATCCTAAATTGCAAACATTTTGAGATAACACTTAAACTCAGAAAATGTAACAAAAAACTATAATCTACAAACAAGTTTTGTTCCGACTATTTGCCACTAATCTAATGCCGTCTAGTATGTTCCGTAAGTTCCAGATACAGCGAAATATTTGAAGGAAACGAAAATTATTTTAAAATTTCATGCCACAACTTTTGTCCTCAACTTTTGAGAGATATCTCAATGAAGTTTCATATGATTAGAGCTTAAGGGTAATTTAACATTAACATTTTTTGAATTGATCAATTTTGAATAGGATTTGTGAGCCGGTCTTTTCACCGAGTTTATGTGAATTTAGTTCACTTGCACATATTTGCTACTCTCAACTGGTTATAAAGAGAACGTGACCACTGCTTTTCACTCACTCAAGCAAATGTACTAAACATGTACACTGATGGCTATAAAAATGGTTTCAAAGTTGGTGGAGAAGTCCTCATTCAAGAATTTAACATTCAAATATCTCTTAGACATCAGAAAGAATGCAGTTATTGCTTGTGGAGATTGCAGCTTTTCGGAAAGCGACCAATTGAATGGGTATTATAAGTTATTCAATCGAGATATTGCCGAGCCGGCAACTAGGTCCTTAATTAGTGTCTATACGACATCGAATCATGTCCGGAAGAACTGCGCATCATTGAATACGATGGAGTGAGGGCCCGCACCTCTGTAATAAAGGGAAATTTTTAAATTTAACCAAGTTCCTCACCACAACATTACATATAGAGGGCGTTCTTCTTTAAAGCGATAGATGCAAAACTGCATTATTTTAGGACTTATGAACTACTAAGCAATCTAAATAACAATGTGAAAAATTATAAAAAATAATAATAAAATAAATAATAAAAATTAAAAAAATGTAAACAAAAGTTGCCAAAAGAAGGCTTTGTTCATTAGATCATCAGCTCTGTGGAACTACGGGAAATATCCATAATGTATATGTGAGGTTTATGCAATTTGAAGTTAGATTCGTAAATTAGTGCTTGTAAAATATTTTTAAATTTAACATCTTTATGATCATCATCCCGTAAACCATTATGGACTTTGTTCACAAGGTTCACGTATCGATCGAAATCGTCATTTAAAAAGTGTTTCTAAATATCTGAACCTTTCGATAGAGGTGGTTAGAAATAATGAATTATATCTCTATATATAATATGAAGTGATCATGCTATGAAATGATCGCTTTTACTGAAAGTCTTAAGAAATTTATCTTTTTATTCTATTACAATTATTTCTAGGATCTAGTGGTGAAGGGTATTTGAAATTCGACCATTCTTACTGTGTTAATTAATATTTAAATACAAACTCAATTTTTACTGTCAGATTTAGAAATTTCTTTATAAAACCATCAAAATTATTATAAAGTTCAGAACAAAAATAAATATAACTAAATATTGCCACCTTTTTGAAAAAGGAGCGATTTTTTAAACTCCGAATTCGAATTTTATTTATATGATTATTGCAGCAATATTTTTTAGAATTTTATAGGGAATCTGGCATATATTTTACAAAAATTTTAAGCTTTATATTAAGTCCGCTATAAGACATTTGTGTCTCAAATTATAAGTGAATTTTTTGTGAGTTTCGAAAAAATTCAATATACCCAAAGTGGTAAATTTTGGAGGGTCACCACCTGATTATTTAGGGGCCTGTACTCTTCCAAATTAACTTAAAGGCGATATAAAAGTGGCAACTTTATTAAAATATCAAAACGGTTCAAACAGCCTTGGTAGCAAGGTCTAGTTTCTTACGTTAGTGTAGGTGTGAGGTCCTAAGAAGTTCTAGGCCACCAGTGCCGGATAGTTTGAAATTCAAGAGTTGGTAACGAAATCCAACCGGAGACTAATTTCCCGTACCGCGGGAGCCATAGGCTTTTGAAACTTCGGTTTCAGCCTGACTGCTGGTGTGGTCCCTTTGGTGGTGGCCGTAATTTAAGACCAAATGGCGGGAAGAGTCCTAAACACTTAGTCATTTTATCTTTAGAAAATTTATCGTATTAATATGGTTCATTGTCACCTAAGTAACTATAAGGCAGATTGTGAAAAGAAGTCAGTTTGACTTGCTTTTTGAATGTAGACAAATACATTTACAAAAAAAAATTATATATTTTTGCGATTCGAAGAAAAATGTATTCAAAATATAATTTGAATTAAAATTTTTTGATATTATTTTGTTAAGTATTTTACAATGTAGTCATTTCGACTGCTTTTTGGGCATTATTGATCGGTAAGTTTTAAATTTTATTTAAATACGTTTAATTACCATTTAAATTTTATCTATAAATCAAACATTTAAAAAAATTAGTTTTGTAAAACACCTTTTTTAAACACATTTTTCGTTGTCTTAACAACATTTTCCCCCTTCAACAAATTTTTTCTGTAAAGCAAAATTTTATCTCTTAAATTTGATTTTAGTAAATCTTTTTTAAGGTTTTACATGTTAAAAACTTTTGCAAAAAGAAACTTTAAAATTCAAATTAAAAATTTTTCAAGTCACACCTTTTTTTGAAAATGTTTTCAAAACAAAAATCATAATATTTCGTAAAGAGAACTGAAATTTTACAATGTCACTGGTATTTGAGGAATTGTGTTCTCTCGATCGCTTATCAATTGTTGTTAATCACTGGAGTAATAATATTAACAAAAACAACAATAATAAGAAAAAATAACATTAATTCTAAGAATTTCACCATAAATTTTAAATAAACTTTTACAAAAATTTCATATATTATTGTATTTTTGTTGTTGTTATTGTATTTATGTATTTTCAACAGATCGTTGATCATCATGACACACAAAATATACAACAACAGCAACAACAACAATAAGAAAAAAATCCACTTACATTTTTGGCACTTTTAAGAATAATAAATGGCATTATTTATTTAACACCCACAACTCTGTTTTCTGGCTTCCACAAAAGCATTTAACGCAAAAATAATTATAATTATAATTTACTTTTTTAATTTTGCACTTTTTTACTTTTAATTTATTTATTTTTTGTTTAATTTCTTTAATTACAGAAAATTATGAAATTTTTAAAAATTTATTTTCTTTATTTTTTCAATTAAAACTTTTATTGCATTAATTGTGATTTTAATGACAAAAAAGGTCATTGACTCATTCTCTTTATAATAATGGGAATTGTTGATCTTTATTAAGATTTTTATATAAAAAAACTAAAATAAATTAAAATTAATTCATTAAAAGGAGTGATTAAATTAAGGCACTAGAATTTTATTTAAAACTCGATCTTGTTAAATTTTGTTTCAAAATTGTAGATCACTAATTACAAACACTTTTTAATGGACTTTTGTTGCTTGAAATTTGTTTAAATTATATTTTTTATTATTTTTTTCTTTGTTTAAACGATCGTATTAAAATTTTCTTATATTATCGATCACTTAAATTCGATCACTTTTTACATTTTTTTGTTTCAATTTTGTTTAAAAATATCAAAGAATTTCTTAATTAAATACATTACGACTTTGTTGTTGTAGTTTTTACAAAGAATTTTTCCTAAATTGAAGATCATTTAATTTTGAGCACTTTTCCAAATTTTTGTTTTAATTCTTATCTAATTAATATTTGGTTTATGTTGTTGTTTTTACAAATATCGACCTTTTTAGAATTTTCCTAAATTGTAGATAACTTAATTTTAATCACTCATTTAAATTTATTTAATTTGTATTATTTTAATGTTGATGTTGTTTTTAAAAAATAACGATCTTGTTAGAACGTTCTTATATTGAAGATCACTTATTTCCATTTACTTATTCACCACCTTTAAATTGATAATGGGACTTTTTAATTTAAATTATAAATTATTATATTGTTGTTGTTTTCTAAAAGATCGATCATGTTAAATTTTTCTTAAATTGCAGATCACTCAATTTTAAGATTTTTTTAATTTTTTGAAAATGTTAAAGGGATTTTTGGTTAAATTTCTTTATTATTTTTAAAGTTATTGTTGAGGTTTTTAAAAGAATCGATCTTGTTAAATCGGTCTTAAATTGTCGTTTACTTGTTCAAACTTTTGTTTTCGTTTTGTTTAAAATTATCTAGCAATTTTTTTAATTAAATTTATTTAATCACTATTTTTTTAGTTGTTGGTTTTGTTCATAAAAAGATCGATTTTATTAAAAATTTCTTAATTTATCGATCACTTAGTTTTAATATTTTTTTAAAATTTTTGTCTTTTATTGGCTTAAATTTGTTAAATTTTGATTTCTTTAATGTTATTTTTATTTTTAAAAAGATCGATCTTATCGATTGAAACTGTAGATCACTTTTTTTAATTATTGTTTAAGGCACTATTTTATTAATTTTTCTAATTATTACTTTTATCAATATTATTGTTATTTTTATAATTATTGATCTTATTTAAAATTTTCTTAATTTCACGATCACTTAATTCAGTTATATTTTTGTAATTTACTTTTTTTTTAATTTTGTTTAAATTTATCAAGCGACGTTTTTATTACAATGTGTGTAATTATTTTTTTGATAATGTTGTTGTTTTTTTTTAAATCGATCTTTATCGATCTTGTTAAAATTTTCTTAATTTGTCGATCACTTTTTTAATTTATAATTTTTTTTTAATTTACGAAAAATTAATTAAAATTCTTTAATTTTCCTTAATGTTGTTATTTTTTGTTGTTGTTGTTTTTATATATATTTCACTTCCTTACATTAGCAAGGCCCGCAACATATTAAAATACGAATTGTAAACCGAAATTTGATAAACCTTTTTTTCGCTTTTTTTATTTTGTATTTCTTGGTTTCATTTGAGTTTTGTGTTGTGTGCGCCGCGAGTTTTAGCGTAGAGTAGAATTTAGTAGTAGTAAGTTAAGTAAACTGAGCTGAAATAAAAATGTTTGTTTGACTGGCGAAAAATACGAAATACAATAATAATAATAACAACACACTGACAGCTTACTGACACTCACACACACATACGTACGTACACATTTATTATATTAATTCATTCTGAGGATTGTTTTATTTTTTCTGGGTTGTAGTAGTAGAGTAATGTTAAACAGTGATCATGATATGTTTAAGAGCAAATTGAGAGAGGCATAGAGAGTGAGAGTAATCAATCACCTGATGGTAAATCATTACCTGGATTTTGTCAATTTTTTTACCACTTTGTACAGGAAGTAAAAAAAAAAAATAATAATAATAATAATTCTTGTTCTGCATTGCAATTATATTCTGTTTGGTCCTTCAAATCTGGAGCATCAATTTTCTTTAAATTTTTTAGTCGTATGGAGTTGTTTATAGGCAGCTAAACTGCTGCTCCGATTTTCTTGAAATTTTCTAAAAGCGATTTCAATATCTAGAGAAATGAATTTAATATCTAGAGAAAATATCAATTAAGGAATTTTAAAATATCGACAAACCCGAGGTGGGCAATTCTGGAGGTGTACCGTCTACGGAAAATCTGTTCTGTACAATAAAAGTCCACAATCTCCCATTATGTTAAAGTTATACAGCACGCTAAAAACGATTTGTAAAACCTCGAATGGGGAATTTAGTCTCGCACAACAAGTTTTTCTGGGTAAATAGGGTCTATATTTATTTGCTTTTCCCAATAAACTTAAATCCAGCAAATAGTTCAGGACTGAGAACAGTTGAAATATATATTGAGCTCTAGAGAAAAAAGTTGAAGAATACAAAAGAGTGCAATAATGGACCAAAAATGTATCCATTATTTCCAATCGAATAGCCCTGATCCAGTGTGTAAATTCTTTACGATTCTTTAAGATTGATTTAAAATGTAAGTCACATATTTTTGCTCATCTTAATTTGACATTTCGTGATTGTGACAAATTAAAGCCGTGAAATGGGAGCTAGCTTAGGGTGACAACATAGACGTCAATCTCAACTAATCGTTTTACACATGATCTAAAGCTTACATGCCATTTCAGGGAGATCATGGATACAAAAATAAGAGGAATGTCCTCCCCCTCTTTAAAACATGTCTTAAAAGCTGTTATAGGGAATATCACAAAATTTTCTGAACTTATGATTTTTATGTTCCCTTCTTTTCCTTATTAATTTACAACATTTTCATCCTGCCCTTAAACATATGATCGACACTGTGTTGGTATGACTTTAAGCTTAATGTGTGTCTGACTGGTTGATTGGTAGGTTTATTTGGGTTTTGAAAAAAAAAACTATATGCACGCGAGTATGCGCGCGCTGTTAATTCACTACCAACAACAACAACAACAACTAAGGCAACACTAGCAACAAAAACATTAAAAAAACAACAATAAACAAAACAACATACAAAATGACAAACTCACACAATTTACTTACAACAAAAGCAAAACACAACTCGACTCCTAAAAGGAACTTAAAATTTGCAACAAAAACCAAAAACATCAGCAGCACAAAACGAACAACATTAAGCAACGACAATAACAATAGCAACAACAACTACTACAAGAAGAACAAAAAGAATTAACAACGTTATACACAATAATTTGTTGTCGTCGCTGTCGTTATTACACGATCGTATTTATTTTTGTTGTTATTATTGCTATTGTTGCTAATGTTGTTGTTGTTGCTATTTTAACTTTATTATTATTAGTTTTCGGTTCTGTTTTCTGTTGGTTATTTTTGTTTTTTGTTTCAGATGACTGAAAATTGGGATTGTCGCCACCGACGCCGCCGACTACAACCGACACCGCTTAAGTATTTACTTTAATTCCTCACTCACACACAATCACACACACAACAGACATACACACATTCATACACACTTCCATACATAGTTTTTTGTTCACATAATCACATTCAATGGTCAATATGAAAATGTTTGTTGTTAATTTGAATATTGGCCGGTTGGTCTAACGATCGATCGTTTTGTTTCATATGACTGTAAATATATATGTGTGTGAGTGTATGTTTGTAAAAGTATAAGTGAGGAGTGTGTAGAATGTTTATAACACAACGCGTCGTCATAGTTTTCTTGTCGTCTGTGTCAATTACTATTGCTGCTGTTGGCCTAGTGTGATATTTAATTTTTTTGTTGTTGTTTTGCTCTTGTTGTTGCAGTTGTTGTTGTCTTTTAAATAAGATACTACGTGTAGTAAAGTATCTAGTTATCTGTTGTTGTTATTATTATTATCATTTTAAGTTATATATTTTTTTGTTACTACAATTGTTGTTGTTGTTATTTTTGTGAGAGGGTAAACTTTTTACACCCTACCTGTGTTATATGATGTTATTAGTGGATTTTTAAGGTTAAGTCCATTGAATATAATAATCGCTAATTGGAAATATTAAAAACGCATTTATGTAACAAAATGTTTTCAATGGTTTTATAGATCAAATATAAAGCGAAGCCGTTCATTATTGTCTGAGTGTTCAAAAGATCTGTATATTTGGTGCTGATGTGATGTGATATAATGTGAAGATTTCTGTATTATTTATTGATATTCTTTAATTCCTTATAATTAGAATGAAAATAACTTCATGGCGCAAAGAACACTTATTAGGAGATTGAACAAATTGTGATCGAAAATGATCACCTTTTCTAAAGCAAAATAATTAAATTCGTTTTCACTATAAATGTTGTAAATTCTTCTAAAATTTAATACAAAAAAGATAAACGAGGATCGTGATATAGTGAGGATCTGTCTAAATTAAAAACTTCTTTAAAAATCAAAGATCAACAAAAAATGAGGACTGAGAAAAAAGACACACCGTGTTCAAATAAATTATTTCGTGTAATATGTCTGTAACTTTTGAACTGTAAAGAAATTTCACGTTATGAGAGCTGAGCTGTTTTCCAGTTGATTTGGAAGACTCCTATATGTTCAAAGGCGAATTTGGACATTATCCCATGTTGGCCAATTCGATTATATCATTTTTTTTAATTAAACGAAAATTCATTTTATGCCTTTTCCACCAACTTAAGAAGGCTTGTAATGTGTTATAATTTTAACTTGAATAATTCTGATACTATATACTGTTATATCCACTGTAATGTAGCCAGATTGTTTGTCATTAACCTAAGCAGTTTCCTTTATAAATAAAAAAGATCGGTACAATAATAATAACCCATAATAAGGTAATTAAACTAGGATCCTTCTAACACCCATATAGGATCCCTTTCCGGCTTTAAAATTACACTCTATATTAATGATTTTTTAAATAATTAATTGGTCCTTCTGCTGGGATGAGATTTCTATTATTAAAAGTTAAAATATTTACAAAAAAAATATATTAACAATTTTGGCACATTTTTGTATAACTGTAATTTTGAATATTACAAATAAAAAATCTCAGATATTAAGCATCACGTTTGTTTCTGTAATCTGAAAGGGAAAGCCTCAATTTTATAAGGCATGACAAAATAACACTTGCATGGAACAAAAGATTAGATAAAATTAATTTACAGGATTTATGACAAACAATATAATAGACAATGGGCCAGAATCTAAAATTGTATTCACTTATGGGAATTTTATGCGTAACAGAGGAGTTAGGAAATAAAAAAATTGCAGATAACTCAATAAACAAGTTACATTTTGCACCATTGTGCACTATTCATTGTTGAATGTGTTGAAATCCAGTCGAAATCAGGTGATGTTAACAGTGATTTATAATAAAATCTAGTGAAAGAGAAATTGTTCTGTTGTAAAATAATAAATGTGATCATAAATATATACTTCCTGAAAGTTAAACAATTTTACTTTTAATGATTTTTTATAGAAAATAATTTAAATAAAAAATATGCTTTTTAGGGAAAACAAAAATACAGAAAAATTTAAATATTTTTTTATTTGACAAAGTTTGGATTAGGACTTGTGGGCAGGCATTTCCTCTTCCGATTTAAGTTAAACGCATTGTCGTTAAGTTTCCTTTTTTGAAAAAATAAAAAATATTTTTTCAGTTTCAAATATGTTTTTACATTTAAAGTTAGAACCTATAAACCCTCTTATTTAAATACTGTCAAAACCAGGTTAAAAATTGGTTGAAAATTTAATTCGACTGGAATATCTCTGAAACTATTATTTACAGAGATTTATCAAGACTATCAATTTACAAATTTCTTTTGTTTTAATTCGTAAATAAATTTTTGGCGAATGTTTTTAAAATCAACGCATTTGAGGTGGCTAACATTAGAGGGTCAACGATTATGCCCCTGATTATGTCTGCACTCTCTTAAATGAAATAAAAAAGCTCTCAGCTCTAAACATGTGAAATCCCATTCAGATATCTATAACGGGTCAAATGTTGCAGCATTATTGCAAAAAAAAAAAAAAACGATATGTTTTTTTTTTTGGCAATAATCCTCAGTTCATCAATAAATTTTTGGAAGATTTTATTAAAAAATTTATATGGTGGCCTAATTTGAAGAGACACACTCTATGCCCTAGGTAAGGTTGGAGCCTGTATTCTTGCAAATCAACTCGAAAATATCTCAGCTCCAATTTCATATCCTCAACGGTTCAAAATTACTGAATTTTTATAAAAAAATCATTTGGAAACACTGTGAATCAAAAAAAAAGTCAACGTGCTTATGCTATGTTAACTCAGATATCGGCTTATAACTTCTTATCGACTGAATTAATTTTACTGGTTTTAAATAACAAACATAAATTAGTTATGGTCATCTTCAGTTTACTATTTATTTAATGTCGGTTCAGTATGGACCGACATTTGAGGTAACCTCAAAATTCTGATCCGATTTAAACAAAATTTATTATAAAGCAAAAAATCATTAAAACACGATCAGTTGAAAAAAGTTTATATTTATATTTATAAATATAAATTTATATTTTCTAAAATTTGCCAAAATTTTGTTTTGATACAAAAATAAACTCTAAAAATTAGGTGCTAGAGCACCTAATTCTATATAAGATACCATCCCGAAAAACGGGTTTGAAATTGTAAACCTTTTAAATCTGAAACAATTTAATTGAAATTTTGCACAATATATTGAATTGGACCGATGGGAAAACATCGGTCGCAATATTGCTATAGCTCTCATTTACGGCCTTTTTTTTAGAAAGTAAGTGCTAAATGATATTTCAATTCGGCACAGCATTCTTAATTTTTAAAACAACATTTTTTTATTGAAACCATTAAAAATTTAATTTAAATATCAAATTAAGTTTTTTTTTTTTTTTTTTTTTTTTTTTTAAAGAAATTGCAAAAAATATGTTTTTAATTCAGGAAATTTGCAATAAAATCCAGGAAGTTTCAAACTTTAAACATTTTTCTTTTTTTAATTATAGAGTATTTTGAAGTCGATTTTGATTGATATTTTAACATTTTTTTGAAAATTATAAATGTTGTATTTTTGCTGTCGTTGTTGTTGTTGTTATATTCTACCCTTATGAAAAAAATATATAACAGAAAAATATTGTAGTTAATTGAGAATGACTAACACGGGTCAGTAATTCTTATTTTAAATTTGTTATAAATATTTTTAAATCAATTTTTTTTGTTAAGAACCCTCTCACTCTCTATATAAAAATAAATTGTTTAATAACAATTTTTTATATGATTTTTTTTAAAGTAATTTAATATTTAGAATGTATTTTTAAAAGTTAAGTGACCGTTAATTTTTCACACCAGTTAAATACAATTAATTTATTATTTTAAACACCAAAAAACTACAAAAACAAGACTTTTTAAAATTATTATTATACCCTCCACCACCACAAGTGGTGAAGTGGGTATGTTAACTTTGTCATTCGATGTGTAATGCAACTCATAATCCTTCTTGCATGAAATCAAAATCTACGTGAGTCTCTCTGTTCGTCTGTCTGTTGTTGGCACGCTCACATTTACAATAATTGTCAGAGCTCAATGAAATTTGGTCTGTGCATTTGTTAGAGTCCTAAGAAGTTTTCAACTTAAAAACAAGCAAACTTAGTGCAGTATATTAAAATATATAAACCGATATCTGAGTCAAAGAACTTTCTAACTTTATGACATTTTTTCATATTTTTTTCATAATATCATGTACTTCATTACCATTCCAAAAAATATCAAAATCGGTCAGTAGAAAAAAATTTGATAGTCAAAAATATAACTGAAATTATGACTCATTAAGTGTTACTGGGTTATATATAAGAAAAACTGTTATATATTGCAAACGTTTGTGAGTGTGATGTGTGGGTGTTTGTACGAAACGTAATGTATTTACTTCACACACATTTGTGGTGGGGAGTATTGAAGATTCGCCATAGCCGAATAAAGCATTTTTGGAAAGTTTTTGTAGTTGAAAATTGGAAGGGTCGATTTTTTTTTTGGGGGGGAGGGGAGGTGTTATTCAATTTTTACAAATTTTAGTTTTTTTTTTTAATTTTTAATTTTATAAAATATTTAAATTTTTCAAATTGTATTTTCTTTTCAAAATATTTAAAATTCGCTTTAATTTTTTTATATTTTATTTATTTATTATTATTATTATTTTTTTGTATAAACATACTTTTTTCTAATGAATTTTTTATTAATCATTCAATTTCTTTTATTAGAAACAGAATATAAATTTCAATATTTCTTTTTTTTCTATTTCCGTTTTCTTCTTTAATTTTCTCACTTCAAAATTTGTTTCTATTTGTTCCGTTTAAATTTTATTTTTTTCACACATTTATTTATCTATTTTTTAAAATTTTGCCGTTAATTTGTTACTATTTATTTATCTTTTACTTCACTTTTTTATTTTTGGACTTTTTTCTCTCTATTTTTTTCATTACAATCAAAATTTATTTATTTATTTATATTTTTTTGTTCCGTATTAACACTTTCAGTGTATGATCACAAGTGTCAAACACTCATTCCATTGTATGCGCGGTTAGCTAAAAAGTTTGTTGTACTGTGGAACAACAACTACAACAACAACAATAATACAAGCAACAACAAAAACAATACATTTAAACAATTATATACCGAGTAGTCTTCTTGGCTGCCGCCTTTTTTTAAAAAATTGTATGACTAATAACACTAAGCACGCGTTCGTTAAAAACTGAAGAGAAGAAAAAAAATTAATAAAAAAACAATAACAACAAATAAAATTAATTTACAAAAAAAAATCATATAATATCAGAATTTCTAATAGACCACCGAGCTACCACAATGTAAAATAAAGTATTATTTATTTATAGTATTTATTATTATTTTGTGCCCGAGAGTACAATAACTTTAGTTTTGTACCAAAATGTGACATTTGGTACTTTTTCTCTGTAGGCTGACGGACGATCATTGAAATGTACGATCACTTGGATCTTGAACGAAATTTAAAATAGGGGGATTTATCCAATCCCGCTTTTAAATTAAACTTAAATCAGGGGATTTTATCCACTCTCTCTAACATTCAATACTTTTTGCGATCAATGACTCATGATCATTTAAAAGTCTTATGAAACAATGTCCAAATCGATTTGTTTTGGGAATTAATTCGGTAATCGGAAGAAATATCTGAATGAAATGTCACATGTCAAAAGCTGAGATATTTTTTAATTCATTTAGATGAGTACAGACTCCTGTCTGGTAGAGGGTGTAGTGTGTGACTCTGCAAAATTGGCCACCTCAGGTATGTTTCGCCGAAAATAATTTATGAATTAAGGGAAAAGAAATTTTATACTTAGAAAGTACTTGTAAATCTCTAAAAAATACACATAAATGTGTAGCACAGCGTGTCTAAATCAATTTTTTTGAATATAATTCTGGAACTTTTTACCCATTAAATATATCTTAATGAAATTTCACACCTTTAGAGCTGAGCTATTATCGAGTTCATTTCAATGATTTCTGATCTCTATTGTGCCAGGGACGTATAGGGGATCCTCCAAAGTGCGCCTGCTTGGGTATGTTAAATTATGTATATGTATATGTATATGTATATGTATTATTATTATTATTATTATTATTATTATTATTATTATTATTATTATTGAGCAATCTTAACGCAAATGTAAACCAAATCCGGCTGAAATTAAGGCAAAAACCTACCCATGAGCCCTATCGAAATTTGTTCAATTAAAAACTAAAATTTATAATACAATCTCCTGAAAAATAAGGGGTTAGTACCTAGTAGGAACATGCTTAAACTTTCTTGGACCATTTATTCAATTTGAATTAATTTATTCATTCAGATCAGATGATCTGAATCAGGTAATCGATTGAAACATCTTTAATCGACTTTGAAACATCTAACCAATACTGAACGATGGTTGACGAAATATATGTCTAAACCCATTTTAATCGTAAAAGGATTCGTCTCAAAAACCGGTTTCGTCACAACAAATAATCAAGCGATTTTCTGATACCAAGAAGTAAAGCGTATTCCAGTAGGAATGTACCAAACAAAGAACCAAAAGGAGGTCTAGGTTATAAGGCGGTCGAGACAAAACTTCTCATACAGTTTATTGGAAAAATTTTTGTTCAGTGTTCTAAAATGTGGCGTTTCCTTGATGGGATATTGTTTATTATTTGATCCAATGCCAGCAATTTACGATACAAAACAACCTTCTGATACCGATAAATACAGAATATTACCTTGGCACCATTTATATTCGATTTCGCCATTGATTTCAGTGGTAAAGCTTTACATATTTTTAATCTTAAGGTATGTTAATGCTGTGCGGGTCCTAAAGCTTCCAGTTCCCCGTCTTCAAACTTTTTTTGCATATTAGGTATCTTTTTGCCATTACTTTGGAATCATTATTCACAATCGGGCGTTCATCGATAACTTTTTATCTATCAAATAAAAGGTGTATTGGAGCGTCAAACTGATTTTAAGTGATAACAAATTCTAATATGGTCGAAAGTTATTTTCTTCACTATCTGCAGACATTTTGCTAGCTGATCTTGTTCTACTCAAAAAAATCGTTCACTCTTAAGATTACTAGACATATGGCAACTCGAATATCAAATTAGTATATTCCGATATATAATTAGGAATATTCTTGGCCAAAAAAATCTGTCTGATACGATCCTATATTATAACTGCTCTTGTTCTTCAGAATACTTTCAGTAAAGATTTCTTTTTTTTTTTTTTGGTACTTTTTTTCCTCCCTTATTCTTTCTTATCATCCCCGATCTATTCTAAAGTCTCACACACACTCGTACACCCTCTTCAATTTTATTTACGAACAATTTAGTTTGTTTGTAAACAAGACACATCTTGATTTTGTTTTGTTTATTTATTTCGGATTTTCTATTTTATTTTGTGCATAATTTTTATTATTTACGCCTTCTTTTGACTTTTTAAGATTTTATTTATTGTTTTATAAAGACAAAATCGTTAGACTGGCTGACTGTAAGGTAGACGATCACACACTCACATAAATACGGAGACAGACAAGTCATTTAGACGATTAACACCTTGCGCCCTAAATACTTTGAGTCGATTTGTCAATTAGTTAGTTTTGTTGTTGTAAATTTTAATTAGTTTTGCAAACAATTATTTGTTTATTTACTAGAAATGACAAGAAATCGGAAGAATTAGGAGAAAAGAGCTAAAATTATAAAGAAGAGAGAGAGAGAGAAGAGAAAGAGTAGGAGAAAATAGTAAGAAAATTTTGAAGAGTTTTGTATGTAAATGTAATAAACCCAAGACTTAAAATATCACTCATTAATTAATGATCAGGGTTAGGAAGTGTTTAAGAATATTAGGATTTTCTTTGATATTTTCAAAAATAAAAATATCACGATGACTTATGATTTGTACATTAAGTACTTGCAAGAATTACAGAGGAACCTTCGGAAAAAACGATGTAGAAAGTGATCGTAGATCGTTTCGCATACTTACGAAACGATAAAGATCTTTTTATTAACACATGATCGTTTAAACGACACATTGAAGTAAATCGTAATAAGGAGGACCGGAGGTGTTGGCTAATAATTATGATCGATTGAACTTCGTTACTTCACTACATCTCTATATGATTAACAAATCTGTTAAGCATCGATCAGTAGTTTGAAGCGATCGCAGTGTCTGTTACTCTAGTTATTATGCTATATTTTTTAAGATCGATTTTTCTTGTGACTCCAAAATTACTCACAACATCTCCACAAGAATCGGCTAGAAAAGAGAAAGAAATGATCGCACAGTCTGTTATCCTTCTTGGTATGGTCGCAAACGGAAAGGTGAATTTGAATCGGATTGTGTCTGGTAATGAAAACAATGAAGTGAAACATTAATGATACCGAGATAATGCCCTGCATTTAGTAAGATCAGTAGGATGAATTATATTATCAGATGTTGTAATGGGATGAGATAATTACAGGGGAAGATAATTTATTTGTTTACGGAAAAAATATTCAGATCATTTACAAGATCACAATCATCCATTGCGATAACGTTTGGCCACGTATTGTTAGATTGGTCAAGATCTACATGGAAACTGTAAATGCGATCCTTTGTATCTCTCTCATTATAGTCCAGAAATATACAAAGATTGTTTTCGATCAGACACAAGAAAAATATTGCTTTCGATCAGACACAATATCAACATTTTCGATCATGGCAACTTTCAGCTATATTTTGGTAGATCGTATAAAATTTATTTGAATTTATTTGATAGCCCAGACGATCACAAAGGACTGAACAGAAGACAATTCCTTCCTTTGAAGACAGCAGTCAAGAAAAAATTACATTCGATCTAATACGAGTTCAATGAATGATTGATCGAAGTCTATTAGAAAATGTGAATGGGGACCTGTTTGAAAAGAGCAGTCAAAGAATTTTCGATCAGACACAACGTCACAAGATCGGTGATATTGTGTCATTTGCTATATCGATCTAACTGGAGTAGTTTTTACTTCAGAATAAAGTAGTTTTTCAGTCTTGGATTTCATGTTCTCCAAGAAAAAATATTTTATATGTGAATCAAGCAACATTTTCAAAAATGTCGAATTGGTTAAAAACAATAAGAACGCCTTGATATTTTTTTCATGTTTTCCTAACCCTGACTTAAATCAAATTTTTACTAATTAAAAACATCAAAACATTATGCGCCTACCTGTCATTAAGCTCACAAGACAAAGTCAAATTATCAGCGAAATGTAGACACCAGAAGATCACTTTTCACTCAATCACAAAAAACAATAAGATTATTTTAATAACAAACACTGACTGCTGTCATTTCAAAGAGAGAGAGAGAGAGTGAGAGTGTGTGTGTAAGAGTAAGAAAGGGAGAAAACAAATTATTGACATTGCAGAATTTTATTTTTCCGATATTGGCGATCTACATAAGATCTATTTTAAAATCCTCCGAAAAGTTCTCATATAACAAATATATTTTTTTAATAAAATTTTCTTAAATTTTGTGTTTATTTTGTTTTTTATTTGACATGTTATTGACATTTGTTTTAAGCCGAGAAAGAACACAAAATAAGTGATTTTTTGCCATAAAATATAACAACAATGTTGTTGTTATCGATCAGGTAAAAAGATAATAAATTTTAACTTTTATTTTTATTATAATAAAAATTGTTTTTGTTGTTATGTCGAGTTATAAAAATGATTTGTGTAAAAAAATGTTTAAATTTTTGTTTGTGATTTTATTTTTTAAAAAGACATTAATTTAAACGAAAAGGCAGACATTTGCGAGAATGTGTATTTTTGGTCAGTTTAATTTATAGTCTTTTTTGCAAAAACACATTTTATTAAAATCTAACGGCTTAAAACAAATAAAAAATAAAAATAAATGTTATAATTCCATAAATCACTGAAATTATAAAATTAAAAAAATTTTGGTTTGTTTTTATTTTTAAAAAATAAAATAAAAATTTTATAATACCCAACCCTACCTTAATTCTAATTATTGGCATTATTGCCGACTAATTAGTACTTTGTTTACTGTATTATCAATATCAAACGATCTCTTTAAATCCCTCTCCAAATAAATAAATTTTAAAATAAAATAAAAAATCGTATAAACAAATTACAATTAATTAAAATTCATTATGATACTCATTCATAACTCATACGACATGCATATTTAATCAAACTGTAAAGTGAACGATCACAAAAGTCTACAACGAAGTGTATGCAGAGCAGAAAAATCTAAACATTTACACTTACACTCACTTGTACTTGTTACTAACAAATTCCTCCTCTTCTATTCCCTCACAATTTGTCTTCACCCTTCTTAATATTAACTCACGATCGTCTATTTTCCATACACTCTCACACCAGTGTACTTGCCCTCAACTCACTTAGTGTGTTTAATTGAAAGTGAGTCATTATTTTGTTAAAATTCACTTAAATGACGTGATCGTCTACCAATCAAAATTAAGTATTTACAATTTGTCTTGCACAGGGAATGAGTGAAAATTATTATTTGAGAGCTTTCACTAGACAAATTTGTAACGAATGTGTGTGTGTGAGTGTCGGCTTTAAACGATCGTTTATGAAAATGTGTTTTTTTCTAATGAATATAAAAAAATTAATATCATGTTGAATTATGTTTTACATGAGATCGTAAAATAGAGTTACAAGTGGTATAATTGATAATTAAATGTGAAGTGTGGTTGTTAATGTTTATTTATTACTTTTTCACCTTTAAAGAGGATTGATATTTCTATCATAAAAATCATAAAATAATGAATGATCATTAGAAAAAATTATAAATAAGAAATTTGTTTTTTTATAAAATCAAAATCTTATTCACATTTTTGCGAAGCTAAGAAATGATACGAAATCGGTGATAGCCAGAAAAAGGACCACAAGATTGAAAATTAATAGGATTAAGTTTGTGATTCCAAGAAGATCATGAAAAGCTTTCTTCTTTATTTTACTCACTAACTTAAAGGTTAAGTTGACGTTAATACAATGTCATTGTAAATGGCCAAATTATTTTGGCCTCAAGAGAGAAGTGAGAGACCATTGATCTTAATCAAATTTATCCAAAAAAATACAGATTACCCAACTCGCGATGTCGGACTACAAATTCCGCTTACTTCACACGTACGTAATAAATGACTGCTGCGCTCTAGTAAATTAAGGCAGAGCGATCATTCATTCAATGTTTTGTTGCTTCACTCATACAAAGACAAATATATAGAAGTGAAGGTGGGCTTCTCTAATTTAAATAAATAAATTATATAGACCATTTTAATCGCTAGTGAAAATCTAACAAAATTGTAATTAAACCGATTCCCAAATGATATTCCAAGTCATCTGGTGATGATATTGATTTTCAATCTATCAAACGTTGCATCAGAACATCCAATGAGCTTTTCCGGTAAAAACAAAGTCTATAACATTAACGTATAAAATGTTCTATTGGTCTCTGTAGTCTAGTTACAACTTTGATATCCATAGTCTAAGGAATAGCTAAATGAAATTCACCACTTTCAAATATTTGTTGTAATTGGGGGGATATAAGAAGATGGGAATAAATCACCAGAAATCGGTATTCAATCTTTAGAAGTAACTTATTAATATGGAAGTGATCTAAGCGAACTTTAGAATTTATGAGTGAAAGTCACATGTATTTGCAACTACAGATTTTAGAAGTCATCTACGGAATTATGGTAAACTTGATATGTGATCGGAATAAGATCTTAATAGTTCGCGACACGATTAAACGAAATGCTGTAATGACATTGGGAAGGAATTAAAAATTTGGAGCAGATTGTTTTCGAACCATTTATATACACAAACTTTAAGTTATTTAGAAGTCTAAATGCTTAATAGCCAATAACCACTCTTTCTATGGCTTAACTTCTTATAATAAACGATATTTAAAGTCATGAAAGCTTAAATAACAATGACGGTTTTCCGACAAAAAGTAAAAAGTTAACGCAAGTTTTGATGATCTGTGCAGGGCTCATAAATTCCGAACAGGTTGTGAATTACTAATGGAAGTAACATATTAAAAACTTCGATTGCCCTATTCCAAAATTGTGTAATCCATAGTTTGAATTTTTCGTTTTAAGGAGGTTGTCTCAGATATCGCTCTATAACTTATTGCTACCGGTTTTCAATAGGAATCTTCCTAGAACATTTGAAAATTCTTAGGCCACCGGTGGTGCAAGGTATAAAAATGAATGAACAGATTGAATGTTGACATGTGTTCACAATAATGTCAAGGAATATGAATTTCGGGAATCTAAAAACAGTTCATGTAGCACAACTATCAGTTGTTGAAACATTTTTCAACACCGGAGCCCGGTAAATATAGACTGAAGATTTATAAATACATAATGGGAATAAAGAATATTGGCTAATCTGCACATAAAAACTTTAATGACGATTAATGAATATTAAGAGAACTAGTATATACTGTTGTCTTTAATAGGAGTAACCACATCAGGAACTTTAACACCAAGTCAATACTGATGGGTCAAAAATGAACTGTGGAGTAAGATTTGGCATCTTTATGGGCGATTTTAAAATAGGTACAGGTATCGCCTTCCCGATGAATGCAGTGTTTTTCTGGGCGCAATATTTTTGCTTTCCATAAAACGGAAGATATCTGACATAACCTTAGATTTTATTCCTGCATATAAGGATCACTCTGGTAAAAAACAGGCAACTAGTCAGGGTTGTTCTATGCCTAACATATTGAATGCGCAATTCGCACAAATTTCACTTGAACATATTAGGAGCAGTATTTTCATACGAAGATGACAAGTTCTTTATAAAATTAAGTTACACTGAGTATTAGGTATATTTACAATGGACCCGAATTGTCCTTTAACGAATATTGTCGCAATTGTAGAATATTGAAAACGAGGTGGAAATATTCCAAGACTGGATTCTTTGTGCAGGAGGTATTTAGTACCTTTACCTAGTGAAAGCAATTCACTGGTACTAAATTACTTAACCAGTTGTATGGTCTCGTTCGAAACGCAATCGAATGACGGTAATAAACAGTTGATGTACCATCTCTTATCTATTATACCTTTAGAATACTCTGATAATTGAAATTATATATCAAATAACAGCAAAGAAACTTACCGTTTGAAAGGTATTGAAATTTGTGTATTTTTAAAACGGAAATTCCTTTGATTCCGTGACACTTGAAAACAAATTGTCTAATCTAAAGTTTTGTATAATTATAAGTACAGACATGATCATATGTTTAAATGTCTGTATATTTTTTGTAATATGATATATTAAAATAAATTTTACTCTATTCTACCAACTTTTTTTTTTAAAGTAAATAAAATAAAAAAACAAATAAAACTGATGATGATTGGACTTGAAATTATTACGACGCAATAAAAGTTTTTATTTTTATATTTTTCATGAAAAAAGAAAATGAAAAAAAAATGCTTAAAAATTTTTTATATTTAATTCTTAACTGACTGAAAATTGCAATAATTTAACGAGTGAGTACTTTTTATGCGTTTTAATTGTTACATGATCTTTTTTTCTTACAGACGTATGTTAAGATTTAATTCTGATTTATTAACAAAATTTAAAAATTACAATTAAAACAAACAGGTGTAGAGACAGTCGGATAGACAGACGGACAGATGGACAGACAGAAAGACAGTCAGACAAATGAGCAGCTGAAAGCGTGCTGTTTGTTTGGAAAGGCCGGACTGTTGACTGCCTGTTTGCCAGTTTTCAGTTTAGAAGAGATTGATGAGTACTAAGGAAATATTTAATTACATTTTATGGTGAACAAAAGTTGAATGAACTTTTTGTGGAATTTATTACGCTAATTAAACTGTAATCATTTATGGCAACATTTAAGAAATGATAATAAATATTTGAATACAATGTAGGAATTAAAAATTAAAAGGATTCAATTTTTCATTACTTGAGAGGAAAAGGAATTGAAAGTACTTAAATAGAATTAGAAAGTAATGGAAAAATACTTAGTCACAACAGTTTATTTATTAATTATTTTAAAATCACTATAATTAAAGGGATAAATTCATTATTTAAAAGATGGAGAAAAATCCAAGAACTGACTTGGAATTTGTGAGTAATTGAAAGTAATTGAAAAACAAAAATCATTTATTTTCCATTCAAAAAGAGAAATGAAAATCATTAGTGGAATAATTTTTTATACCCTCCACCACCACATGTAGTGATCAGTATATAATAATTCTGGTCCTTAATTTGTAAACTTAAATATATATTCCTTCATCAAAGTAAAATCTGAATCGATATAGCTGCGTTCGTGTGCCTATTATTGGCATGATTTTATCCACAATAAATGACAGAGCGCAATGTAATTTGGCTTATGTCTTTATTATTGCTCTAAGAATTTCCCTATTTAAAAGTGGCTAAATCGGTTCGGTTGGAAAAAAAAGTTATAAACTAATATCTGAGTTAACCTCCTGATCTGTAAAATTTAAACAATAATTACGTTCCCATTGCTTCTTAAATTTGTATGAAATTTGGCACACTGACATTGCTTAGTAGAAGATATTACGCACTTTACACTTTTTTCGATAGGACATGGGGAAGTGATATCCCCCATACAATCTAAACATTTAACATCACACATATCTGAAAATTTTACAGCTAAATTGGATAAAAAATAAAGATTTTATAAACTGTTTATTAAGGACTAATAAAATTTTTAATAGGGCACGAGAGAACGGTAGCTCCCTTACAATTGAAATTTTAATATCTCATAACTCTAAAACTGTGACGTGATATTTAATGAAATTTGGAGCATAGATAAAGTAATAAAAGCAAAATATTCCATACTATGTAATTTATGGACTCGCAAACAGAATTTTTAATATGTGCAACAATTAAGAAGTAAGATCAAAACATTCTTAACACACGTTTTCAGTTAAATCTTTTAAACCAAGTATTATTTGATTTTTTTCTAACTCGGTCCAACAGAAAGTTGACCAGGCATTCAAAGGTCTGCAGTCAAAATGTTTCCAAAGGAATGATCCATATGATGTTTCTAAAGAAGCAAAAAAAATAGAAAGCATTTTCAAAAGAGCTCCCACTACGTTCAGTAGGAAAGCTGCCCAATTAGCTCAGTGCTAGAAATATTTGTAGGCTTACAAACGTACAAGACTCAAAAAGCTCATGACAGGAACGCTGTTAAAAATTTAGAAAAAAATTAGGAAATTAAAGTCAAGTTTTCCGAAAAAATATTTTTGCTGCATAATGGACAACGAAATGTATGTGATGACAGTTTTTTCACAATTTTCTGGTAAAAAATTTTATGTGATGTTCAAGGCATGTGGAAGAAATGGTTTGGAACCAAAAGCGATCAAAAGTTCATAAAATGTTTTTGGTACGGCAAGCAAAAGTCAGTTGTCGAAATTTACATCAAGGAGTGTTTACAAAAAAGGCTGTTTCCCTTCAAAAGACTTCATAATGTGTCCACTTGTTTTACACTGTTATACATCGTTTTAAGTTTTGTGTATTTGAATTATTAGAAGTGTGCATCAAGTAACAAGAAAAGAGAGAAATTTAATATAGAAGACTGCAACATATTTAGATCCATTTCCAATGTTCCCCCACCCTGAAATCCATTCCATATAGACTATATAGTGAAAAAAGCAAGTCATTGTAAATTTTTTTAAACGTACAGTTGTTAACACTTGATAACAAAGAAAATAATGTAAATAAGTGATAACGAATAAAACGTCATTTCTAAATTTAAAATAAATTTAATAGACTCACGCTGACCAAGGTCACTTAGATAAGAGAGTGGGGAACTTTAATGTAAACATTTCAGGAAGGAAATTTAATTCATTCCCAATCACTTGAAATATATTTGATATATAAAAATACTTAATCTCTTAGAAACTATTTTTAAAAAACGATCGTTAAATAATTTCAAAATTTAAATTAAAAATCAAAATTTTATTAAAATTAAAATGAATTAAAAAAAACATATCAAAATCTTCAAATCGCTTTTGAGATAAATTAATCAGTTTTATATATAAAAAAAATTAAAAAAAGTGATCTTTTAGCGGGAGGGAGACCACACACACACGATACGACATCTTACGTGACTGACTCATCATCATTTATCTCAAATTTTTATTTGGTTTCATTTTTTTATGTCATAAAAATATTTTTTGTGAATAAAATTATAATTTTATTTTTTTTTTGTTTAAACGTTTTTTGTTATAAATTTTTATAAAAAAAACTGAAAGATTTTTTTTGAAATAATTTATATTTGAAAAATAAATATTAAATTTACGATAAAACCTAAATCTTTTGAGATTTATGCAAATGAATTAATTATTGAAACAGATTGAACATAAAGATAAATATTTTAAGTTGTTTTATTGAAAGTTAAAAAATTGTTTTTTATTTAAGATTTTTTTTTATTTAAAATGCATAAATTATTAGTTATTTTTATTTAATAATAGTTAATCGTGAATATTAGAAAAAAATATTTATTTCATTTTGTAAGTCATAGAGTATGAGATTACGCCATAATGGAAATAGTTTTTTTTTTAATAATAATAAATACTTAGTAATGATCACATATTGTCATCTTATAATGGAGATTAAGATTTTAATCAGATTTAGATACATTTTCATATGATCTGTTTACAAACACGCAATTTATGAATTAACAAGAGTTTTAAACGTTTTTGCTTTCATTTTTCAATTCCTCGTTTTATTTTATAAAAATTGCAATTTGACTTCCATTGAATTTTTACACAACGATAAATTTTTTATTAAAGCGAAATGGTGTCCGATCATAAGAAACATTACCAATATCACCATGATCGCCATACGATATTCCAGAATACAAAATTACTCAGCTGTGGCACAGACACTCGGCTTAAGGTCCAAAATATATTTTTTATTAGATTGAGGTCGCCTCATTTTTCTTAAATACTCATAGAAGTCTTTGTTCCCCTCTGTTTTCATTAGAAGAGATATCTATAACGAATTTATTTAATTTCATGTGTCCTCAATCGGGCTAAAGAACATCAACCTTTTCGGCACAATGAACATTTTGCGAGAGTATAACAGAAATAATGTTAATATTGATTTTAATTTCCATCACAAAATAATAATGTAAATTTAGGAAAAAAATTAATTTCCCCAGCTCTTCTATTAACACACAGTAAAATCACTTTTTCGGAAATAATTCTGTAAGTTTGGAACTGTCAAACATTTATTAAACGAACTTCCACATGGAGATTCTTGAAATGTTTTTCAATTGATTTTGAGAACATTAATCTAGTAGGTGCTGGGGTCGGGAAATGGATCTCGAGTCAGAGGGATATCTGTAAAATTGGTCACATCTGAGGTCTCGGAGAAGATTGTCTTTTAAACCATTCCAAAAATAATTCTGTTTTTGACCTCCTAAATTTTTAGCAGCGTTCCTGTTAGAAACTTTTTGAGCCTTGTATGTTTTTAAACCTGCAATAGCTTTGACTTTTTGCACCAAATAGTCCGAGAACTGATCCTACCGGGCTGCTCTTCTACCTAATATGTTGGGAGTTCTTTAGAAAAATCATATGGGTCATTTCTACTACCAGAATCAAGTAGACAAGTTCCCTCGATACAGTTTAATAATATTGGAAACAGTTTACCGACAGACCTTTGAATGGATGTCCAACTTATTGTAGGACTAAATGGGTTTAGAAAATAATGTTGAAATTTTTTCTATCTCACTCCTTACAAGTAAAGGTTGCAGAATGTTTCAAAAAATTAGAAATTCTGAGAATTGAGTTGTAATAAAATTAATTATAATATTGGATTTGGACTTTATTCCTTGTAGGAATGACAGGAAGTTAGAGCTTTATTTTGTAGTTGGTAAAAGTAGAATTCTAGAACAAACTAAAATCATTAATGTGATTTCCATAATCGGAAAAGTTCTGAATAGATAGAAATGATAAAAAGACACTAATTAATCTTTAACTTAAATCTCACCCTTTTCAAAATTATTTTCTTTTAATTAAAAATTTCATTGATCAAATATTTAAAAACTCAATATCATTGCAATTTTTTATTAAAAAAGTACTCGTAATAATTAAAATTGTAAAATATTGCTCATTAAAATTATAATTAAACAAAATTATAACAAAATTTGACGTCATTTCTTTAAAAACATTTAATAATAAAAAAATGAAATAATATTTGACGTCATTTGATTAAAAAAGTCTTTTTAAAAAGAATTTTATATTAAAACTAAATCCTCATAAGGCTTCTTGGTTTTTCATAAACTGCTCCCAGTGTCTCCTAGAATTGATAAAGACATATCGAAGAAACAATGACAAAAAACAAATAAGAATGTTATATTCGGCTATGCGAATCTTCAATACCCTCCACCACAAATGCGAGTGAAGTAAATATGCTATGTTTCGTACATAAACACTCACACATACACTCACAGACAGGTTTTCTTAAGTATAACCCAGGAAATGAACCGATTTTGATGGTTTTTTGGAATGGTAATGAAGTACATATAACTTTATATTGGTCTATATCATTTACTATACTGAACCAATTTTTCTACTTTTAAATAGAAAACTTCTCTGGACTATAAAAAATGCTCAGCCCAAATGTTATTGTTCTTTGTTAATTATTGTGGATGTAAGAGTGCCAACAACAGACAAACAGTCTGATGCACATAGCATTATGGGCTTTGAGATGATTCCTTCTTAGCGTTACACTTCGAATGACAAAGTTTATATACTCTCTTCACCACTTGTGGTGAAGGAATGAATTACACTGTTTTTGTATACAAAAGTACGTTTAATAATTGTAAAAATAATGATCGTTTATCATTTATCGTTGTTTTGTTTTTTTTTTCTTTCTTATAAATTTTAAACTAAATTTTTATGGACGTAGAATATATTTATATATTTTACTAGAGAAGATATCAACTCTTTTTCTTTTCAATAATTTAGAGAATAAACACGATCGTCGTTTAAAGTTCAATAATACAAAATGTGTTTTAAAAAGACGTTCGTTCAATCTTCTATGACGGACGTCAACGAATAATGATCGTCTTAGTGGATCGATGACTCATTCAATTGATATTTTGTTAGGGAGTAGACGTTAGTGAGTGTTTGTGTGTATATGAGAGTATTACGCTGGTAAATTTAGTGTTTGTGTGTCAGAATGTTTAGTGTGTAACCTAATTTTTGTGTTTTTTATATTTCAACTCGTTTTGATAATTTCTAATCAGGTGTGCAAAAATTAAAAAAGAAATGAAAAATGGTACTTTTTGGAATTGAGGTAGTCGGTACTTTTTTTCGGGGATTTTTTTCTAAAGTCGTATTTTTTCACGAATTAAATTAATAATTAAGAAATAATCGCTTAAAATTCTAAAGTTGCATTTAAAAAAATCACTTTTTAAAAATTTAATTATTTATTAAAAATTGTTTTTAACAAGAAATTTTTTTCTAAAAATTGAATTTTTTTCAGTGAACATTTTATTTTTACCAAAAACTATTACTATTTTAATAAAAACTTTATTTTCATTTAAAGTCGCATTGCACTCTACGTCAAAACAAATATTGAATAATTACATTTATAATTAAAATTGCATTATTCACTAAAATCTGAATTTTTTTAAATTTAATTTTTCATTAAAAATTGTATTTTTCTCTATAAAATAATTTTTTTTCTGTAAACTAAACCTTTTATTTTTGCTAATCAAAATTTGACTATAAATTAATTTTCTACAAAAAAAATTGCATTTTTCACTAAAAAGTGCAATTTTCACTTAAAAGAAGAAAAAAAAAACAAATTTCCAGAGTATATTAAAAAATTCATTTTTATCAAAAATTTAGTTTTTTAAAAAGTGCACTTTTATAAAAAATTGAACTTTTTTAAAAAGTGCACTTTTATAAAAAATTGCATTTTTATAGAAATTGAATTTTTATAAAGTTTGCATTTATATAAGAATGAAATTTTTCAAAAAATAATTTTTCAGTGGAAATTATATTTTGACTTGAATTTTTTACAACATATACACATTTTAATTAAAAAATTATTTTGTACTAAAAGTTATCTAAAAAATTTCGCTTTTCATTAAAAACTCCATTAAATTTTATTGAAAAATAAATATTTTTGAAAAAAATTAATTTTTTTATCAAAAATTTAATTTTTGATAAAAATTGCATTTTTATGGAAAATTTAATTTCTCTATAAAAAATACATTTTCACTACAAATTGCATATGTTTTTTTAAAATGAAACTTTTGGTTACAAATGGCATAAAAAATTGATTTTATACTAAAAAGTGCATTTTTCAATTAGAAAAGTATTTTTTCAAATAATTTTACTTTTTATTAACAACACTAAAAATGCATTTTTTTACTAAAAACTGCATTAAAATGAATTAAAAAATCTAATTCTGAAATTAAATCTAAAAATTGAATTTTTCTCATAAATTTTTCACCAAAAATTTATTATTTTTTTTAATTTTCTAAAATTGCACATTTTTCCAAAAAGGCAATTTTGTTACTAAATTTCATTTTTTTATGCTAATTTGGGCCATTGATATAAAAATCTTCATCAAATGGGAGGCATGCAATATACTGGAACGGCACATGTAGTATTTGATTTTATATTTTTGATTTATACATCATTCAACATATTATCCTGATACTCACTTTTATAGAGCTACAGTCAATTTAGAACAATTCGTTTTATAAGATTTATTACTGCATATTTAGAACATTTCTTAGCTTCTAAATACTTTAGTATAGGAGTTTCTTAAAATACTCGTTACATGGACAGACTGCCAGATAAATATTGTTAAAGTGACTATGGATGTGATTTTAATGTAAAATACTTGTCACAATCGGTTGTGAACTTTTTCAGACAAAATTAATTAGAAAAAGTACCTCCAGTGTTATTTATATATAATAAAAAGTATCAAACAAAATTATAGTACCCTATGAATCATATCTAATCAATTAGACGTCTTTATCAGCAAACACACGTAAGATGGATGCGATGTGATTTCAATTAAAAAAGTAACATTTTTTTGCTGCAAAATTTTATTTTTCACTAGAAAAACGTGATTTTTAATTATTATTTTAATTTTATTTGTTTCAACAATGAAAACAACAATAAATAAATAATTGTAGCACTTTGTTTTTGTAAATATGCCGGACCTAGGTCTACTTTAACTATGGAATTTTATACAAAAAAAAAAAAAAACAAAACAAAAAAAATATTAAAAAGTTTTTGAACAAATTTCATGGAATAAAAACAGTTAATAAAAACGAAAAAAACTATAGCAAATTTTTATTGTTGTTTTTGTTGTTATATTATTATTATTAGCTTGTGGTTGTTGGTGTATTTGAGTCGTATTTCCCTTTTGAAGTTAATTTTAATATGATGGCACAAAACGGAAATGCCATTGGTTTTATTATTATACTCTACACCAGGTGGTTAAGGTATTATGTGTTAGTGAAGATGTTTGTAAGAAATAGGAAAAATATAAAAAAGTTATAGCCATTCATTAGAATCATTTCCTGAGACGTTTAAAGGATGTGAAATCGTCTGGCTGGCAAACTGACCAAATAATGTTGTGAACACTCTATTGTTTGCAATTCTAGTTATATCGCAATAGAACTTTGAGGAAAAAATGAAGTCTCTTGATGTTGGCTCCAAAATTTCAGGTAGCTCCCATATGAATGTCTTGCCCGAAAAAGATTTTAAGTTTATAAAAAACATAAATATAAACATATTTAACAAAATTGAACACAAATGACTTTATTACTAACAATATCGGTCCAGAATTGACTATAGCTACCATAAAGAATCATTTCCGAAACCATTTTAAAATTCATAAATCTAAAAAGCTGGTTTTGTGATAATATTTCGTACATTTAAGATTTTTATCCGTAATCAACTTTTCCGTAACAAACTTGTACATCATTTTTCATATCTGTACCATGGTGTAAGGTATTATACAGTTGGTCTTAGCCAACTAATAGATTATTACTTGTTTTCATTATTCTTTAAAAAAAATAAATAAAAAACATAATTTTCGACCGAACCGAATCTATATCCACCACAAATGTATAAAAAGTTTCCGTATTTATATCTTTTAATTTACTAAACCGATTTCGCGGACTACTAATGAGGTCAAAGTTTGAACCTTTAACTATATGTAGCATAATATTATGGCAGAGTTTGGTTCTAATCTGTCGGATAATAACTGATAATGTATAAAAAGTTTTTAGCTTAAATTTTTATTTGAGGTTGTCTCAGATATCGGTCTTTATCTTTAAATTTACTTAACCGAATTTTTCAGGTTTTAGCAAAAGACCATATTTCAGAGAGCTCGAAAATTTAGTTAGAATATGAGAACAAATTTTAAAGAAATAATTTTATAACTTTAAAACCTTTGGTGATATCTCATGAAGTTTCACATGGTCAGAACTGTAGTGTTGGAAGAGTAGAGAACCTCATCTGAAATATGCAATACTTTTTGGATGTACAAATTACATATATATCAAGGATAATTTAAGTATAATTATAGGTTTGCGATTTGAGAATTTAATAAAAAGTTAAAGTCAAGGATTCAAGGACATATATTAAGCCTGCTAACTTTAAGGACTAATAAAGCAAGAGTAAAATTTTGTAAAATTTTTTTTCGAATTAAATTATCCTTGAAATTATAAGTGATAACCTTCGCATATTGACAGATTTATAAGGCCCTCCTATGTTCAAAATTTCTTTTGTTTCAAATCATACTCGCGGTCAATATTTTCGGATGATCACCGACTACGTCCCTGATTCGATAGGATTCTGAACTCCTCCAAATCAACATCTATCTCTAACGGTTCAAAAGTTATAGAATTATTTGATTTTTCGATTAATAAATTAACATTTATGAATGTTAGTTAGCTAAAATTTTGGTCTTGAGGTCTAATTTCACGTATATTTGGGATGTGAGGATGCTTATAACAGGCAAACGGACTTACGTTAGTCGGTTCAGATATTGAATTGAAGCAAGAATATTTATACTTTTTATAGAGCCTTCTTGCGGTTACCTAGAATGCTTTCTTAGTATTCTCATTTTTGTGGTGGCGAAGCGTATAATAAAGTCGCATATTATTTTTAAATCAAGGTGGAGTTTTTTTTCTATTAAAAATACAATTTATTTATTTGTAAAAAAAAATTATTTTAAAATTAAATTTAAAAAATTAATTTATCTTAGAAACGGAAAAAATACAAAAATTTTCCACATTTTATTTCTAAAACTTTTGTAGTAGAAATGAATTTTCAAAATTAATATCAAAATAAAAAAAGAAAATATTCAATTTTAATTAACCTTAAGGTTAAACTAAACTAATTTAAGTTAGATAAGACATAGAGATATTATGCATTTTAGCTTTTTTTTCAAAATTTCATAGTTAAAAACCTCGAAAATGCAGAAACCAACATGTAAATGAAACAAAAATACTTTTTAATATAAATAAGTAAGAATGTTATATTCGGCAATGCCGAATCTTCTATACCCTCCAACACAAATGCATGTGAGGTAATGAGTCAAAAAATTTGTTGGTATTAAATAGGCAACTTCTCAGGACTGTTACAATTACTTAGAATTGAACTCTGTCCGACGGCCGAGATGATTCTTTATTAGCGTTACACAAGAAATGACAATGTTAATATACCCTCTTCACCGCTTGTGGTGGTGGAGGGTAAAAAGCTAAAAAATATTCATGATTTCCCTTAAAGTTAAAGATAAAAATATGAATATTTGAAATAAATTATAACACAAAGTACACGCGGGTAACGCTTAAAAAACAACACACAAAAACACCAAAATGGAAAAAAAATTAGAAAAAAACTCTAAAACTGAAAACCGCTTAAAAAATTGCACTGGCACTCCTTGAAAAATATTTTGAACAGAACAAAAAAAAAATATATAAAAATTTGAAATTCTAAATAAAATCAATATTGCACACAATAATGACCATGGAATTATAAAAAAAAGCAAACAGCATCAGATAACCCTCAAAATAAATAAAAATACTCATTATTGTTGCATTAATAATAATAACAACAACAAATGAAATAAATGTAGTAGCAACAGCAACAATAACTAAAACGTTTAAATGTAGAAGAAAAAAAGACTGAAATACATTGAAACAAAATGCAACATTTTCAAAGAAAAAGAAGAAAATGCGGGTTTCCAAGAAGCTAAACGCAACTAAATCATAAAATCTGAAATATATAGAAATATTTATGCGTCAGAAATCTATAAGTGTTAAATTGATTTCCAGGACATTGAAAGAAAGAGGAATAATCTCCAGAATGCATCATTGCAGTCTCTTTTTTATAGAGTTATTAACTTGTATTTCATAAAACAAGAGATTAAAAAATCGAAAAAAATAACCTTTATCGTATGATGAGGTAGTACATTTTATACTCTCATACTTTCAATCATCACAAATTTGTCATTCATTTTAATTTGAGGTTGGGAACAAAATGAAATTTGGTCTAAGTATTAGTTATTACCAGAGGTGAATTCCTTCTTAAATGCATCTTAATTAGTTCACGTTATGATTAATATAGAACGATATCTAAGTCAACCTCAAAATGTTGTGAAAGAAAATTTATGCCATTTTTTATCTGATTTTCGGAAGGAGGTTATATGAGACCTATAGGATATTTTTGAATCGATTCTCGTGGAAAATGATACACTTTTTTGCTTGTAAAAAATCTTGAAAACTAAAGTAAAATTCAAGAGCTACGTCTTTCGATTGAAATTAAGCATGTGGATTCGGATTAATACAGAATTTATGTTTGCTTTTGGATCCTTAACTTTTGTTCAAAATTTTTACGAGCTCCAGCGACATACAATTTTTGACGTGGAATTTGCAAAAAATCTATCAGAACATACATTCCGCCATCCATTATTCAGCAAGATTTTTGTTGAACTGTACTTTAATGCTCTGTCTTTGGCCACTAGCAGCGTTCCTGTCATTAGCTTTAACTTTTCGTATCAAAAAGTCCGAGAGCTGAGCTAACAGGGTTGCTTTCCTACCGGATATTTTGGGAGATCTTTTGGAAATGTTTTCCAATTTTTGGCTTTAGAACATCATGTAGACCATTCTCTCGGTACTATTAATTAACAATGGAAACAGTTTGACTTCAGACCTATCAATGCTTGGCCAACTTATTGTGGGATCAAGTTGGGTTTTATTAAAAATATTTAATAATTTTAGTATGCACTTTTTTGTGATCACTCATTTTAATCAGATTAATAATTAAACACAATTACTGATATGTTTTACAAAAGTAACTTGTTCCAAAGAATCTAATTAATAATACTTGAGTTAAAAGTTTAAATGATATCGTGTGTTAAGAATCGACCGATCTCACTTTTTATATAAAAATGTGAAATCATATTTAAGTTCGTTTCTTATAGATATTAGTGCGTTAGCATATTGAGAACTTATAGGGAACTATATTAGTTGTTTGGAGTTCGGTTATTACACGATCTTCTATTACCGGCTTGCAGTAAATTCACTCTTTTCTAACTTTCTCCTTTAATCTGTTACTAAGGTCTTTGCAAAATTGTGTGTTAAGAATTTTCGATTTCACATCTTTAATTTCAGAAAATCATATTTAAGTTCTTTTTTAATAGAAATTAGTGCTGTATAGCTCTGGGAACGTATAAGGGACTGTTGTAATTCCTTTGAGATCGGTTTAGCACGATTTGATATTGATTTCTTTTCAATGAATTCACTCTTTTATAACTCTCTCTTTTAATCTGTTACTAAGGTGTTTTGCATTTTAGGGAAATAATATACCGAATAACAACAACAAACTAATTTACATTTTTCATGATTTTAGCTTTTTTTCAGTGAGCGCGATTTTAATTTGTTAAGAAAAATTAGCAAAAATTAATGCAGCATATCATGATAACAACAAATGGAAAACAATTTATACATTAAAAAACCAAATTCTAAACTCTGAAACAAAGTTACAGTCAACAACAACAACAACAATAACAAAAACATCATAAAACAAAATGTTAAAATTTATGAGGGAGGGTTTCAAACTTCAAATATTATAATTTTTTTGTTGCAACTTTGCAACATTACAATTCATATTCATGAATTTATTAGTTTTGAAACTTAAATTCACAAAGAAACACACGAACCTGAACATGAAAAAATAAATTATTCTAATGTTTTCATTTTCATTCTCATTTTCATTTGTTTTATTTTTATTATTCGTTTAAAATTTTTTATTCATTTTTGCACCTGCATTTCAAATTGTCACATTATTTTTATACCCTACACCACCATAGGTGGTGGAGGTATTATGCGTTGGTGTAGATGTTTGTAATGGGAAGAAAAAATAGTCGTATCATCATTTTTTAGTGTACCGTTCCACTCAGAAGCACTTCCTGGGTCGATTAAAGCATATCCGTCCATCCCTCCGGCTGGCTTTCCATATTTCATATGGACATCATACAAATGTCCCCTCGGAATGTAATTTTTAGTCCATAAAATATAAAACGATTTTAACCAAAATTTGCAAAAATATGTTTATTATATTCTAAAACGATTTGCTAAATTATACGAGGATCGGTACATAATTTCTCATAGGTCTCATACAACCACCTTTCCAAATATCACTTTCAAACTCATAGATCGCACATTAAATATAAATAAGGGTCGGTCCAAATTTTTTTTATATTCACTTATAACTCTCCCAAAAAATCCTTTTAAAACGCATTAATGTCACATGAATGTTGGAAATATAATAGAACGGGGTCGTTTAGTGAATTAAAAAACCGACATTTTCAGAAAACCGCTTTTCGAGTTATTTCGAATACGAATATAAGTAAAAAACCGGTTAACCGGTTTTTGTTTGATTATTATAAATCTATAGAAAATATTTTTATTTAATAGAAATTTAGAGTTTAACGAAAAGATAACCTAAATCGTATGACTTTGGAATGAAGTTGAAATAATGTTCTAAATTAGTTGGGTATAAAAGTTTTTTGGTAGTGTTTTTCGGTATCATATTTAAATCCATTATTTGTCCTTTACAGAAACTTTTTCTTTAATTTCTAAATTTATCTTAGTTATAGGGTACGTCTAAATAAAAAATCTTGCAGAACTGATTTTATTAACGTGATTATGTCTAAAACAGAGGGACATAACAAAATGGATTCATAAAAGTGCCTTTCATTAAAAACCGGTTAACCGACTTAAAAAACCCGGCATGTCGAATAATTCGAAAATAGAAATTATTCGAAACGGGTCGATTTTCTGAAATCCAAAAAAAAAAGATTATTCATAACATTTACATTAATCTTTTTACAACCAACAAAGTAGTGTAGGGTATTACAAAATCGGTTTAATTTGAAATTGAAATTTTATATTTTTTTAAATTTGAATGAAAACGAATGGCGGTTTTTAAAACAAAATAAATTTATTTAAATATTATTTCATTTTTTTCTTTTGAGATTCTGTCAAGTTATTAAAAATACATATTAAAAATAATAATAAATAATTATAATAAGTATTATTTAGAAAAAAATGGGTAATTTAGAGAAAAAATAAAGCTTATTTAGTTGGCAAATGAAAAATGATGCTGGTTTGAAAATACACTGAAAAAAAATCCCCATTTTGAAATTAAAAACTATTTTAGTATTAAGAGTCCATAAAAAGGGTTATTTGGAAATTAATGCTACAAATTTAGAAAATATTATTTTTAACAGTGTATTGACTAAGAATGTTGTGGCAATAACATACAACTCTGTTGTGGTTTAAAAACATCTGGTTGAAACGGACAAACAAACGATGAACATCGTATCCGAAAGAATACCTTCACCAAGAGAGGTTAGCGATATTTACGAAAGCAGTGCATTTTACTCAATAGTTCGCTCGGCTTATTATCGCTCGGCGGAATGAACTTATTATGTATTACAATCCGAAATTCAAGAACTCTGTAAACATTATTAATTTTTCGGATTTAAATTTTTAAAATTGTTTACAATTCGGTCTGACAAATTGAATATATAATTTGATACTCTTCGAAAATATAAGAGCTCTTTAAACATAATCATTTTGATGTAATTGGGCTTGATTTCGATTTAATTATCGTATTGGAGTTTTAAATGTAGAGATGCAAGTTTTATATTTAATTGTATCGTATTTTTTTAAATCCCGATTTTTAGAACAAAATTTTCTAGTTCGTAACAAAAAAGTTATTAACACAGACCAGATGTCTATTCCCTATTTTTGGTCGGATTTCAAAACGGAGACTCAAATTGTACTGAGAACGGTTCAAGAAAGTCAGACGATTTTGTGCATTTTAAGCCTGGTTTAGCACTGAATAGTATGATCATAGAGGTTTGTTTTTCTCAGAACGGCCCAAGAAATAATTTTCCAACTTTGAACTTTTTTGGATTTTGGTTTAAAGTTTGGTTCCATATTTTAGGCCCTTAATCATTTACGTATTCTTGACTGGAACCTTTCGAATTTGTGTATTTCCGAGATTACATGAACATTTTTTTCTTTTTGTCGTGTTTAAAAAACCTTAAGGTTAATACATCTGTTGCTGAGATACTAATCTTTCCCCGATTTAAGATGGGGTAATTCCAGGAAGGGCACTCTACAACTGAAAACGGATCATGTAAGTCATTATGACTGCTTTTATAGAAATTTTCGATAAATTCTCGATTCATAGAAAAGTTTCGATAAATTCTTGATTCAAAGAAAAGTTTCGATAAATTCTTGATTCATAGAAAAGTTTCGATAAATGTCCGATTCATAGAAAATTTTCGGTAAATGTCCGATTCATAGAAAAGTTTCGATAAATAATGAAAAATTTCTTCTAATTCGATCTTTTCTCTCAATGTACATTTTTTCGTAATACTTCATTTGTTCATCACAATTTTTACTTAAATAATTTTTTATGACTGCTTGAGTGTTGTTGCTGTTGCTGTTGCTATTTTTCTAATCGTTTTGCCACTAGACATCATGGCGTATGAGTAATTATTTATTTTTATTTGAACTAATTTACCTCTAAGCAACAAAATTTTCATTTTGAAAAAAAAAAAAATCTTAAGAAGATTAAACTGAAAAATATTTTTATTTTCAAAATATTTTTTTCTGTTAAATGTGAGTGTGCGTGTGTGTTAGTTAATTTTCAAAATACTTTAGTATATATTAAAATATTATGTTGATGAAAATGTAGATAATCTCTTTTTCCAAAAAAAAAAATGTTTTAACACTAAAAACAATTCTTTAATGAATTCTTCAATAATTTTTAAAAAAATCAACAAATAATAAAAAATTATGAAAAATAATGAAAACAAAAAAGTATTAAAATTTATTTAACTTAAAATATATTTTGACAACCTCAAATATGGATCAAAAAGACCGCTTCTTATAATAAGTATTTATTTTATTTCAAGTTTTTTGTTTTATTTTTTAAAATATATAGAATAAGAGAAAATACAGTGGAACAAACTAAGGAAAGGCCAAAGAAATGGTCATTTTGACCATAAAAAGGCACTTAAATTAAGCAAATTTTCGTTTTATTTAAAGAAATATAAAATTGCAGAATTTGGAAAAGGAGCTGGTTTTCAGTTAATTTTTAACGTTTCATTTTAGAACGACCGGAACATGAAGTGGCAAAACTGATTACTAGAAATTGATCACGATTTCTAAAATCATTATAGGACAAAATTTAGCTGCTGTTAAATTATTAACAACGACATGCATGTTCCCACGACAATTAAAATTCCGTTCCGAAACGACCCGAATATTGTCAATCCAGACCCAGCAGCTTTAATGGGAAGTGTTTTTTTCCGAAGAAAGAACTACCGGATACATACGAACTGTTACAACAAAAAATATATTAATTTGATCGGATCTAAAATGACAGCACTACAGACATTTTGAGACGTGGCAAAAATAACTTTTGTATTTTCAAAAGGAGCAGAATTTACCCATTCATTCTATCTTAACAACGTAAAATATTTCAAAACTTTTTAAATTTGAATAATATCTGGATCGTTCATTAAAATCCTTTATAGTGAACAATATTTTTTTAAATACTTATCCTACTTTGTCTCGTATAGAAATATTAGGAACATAATGGGGGTAAGAGCAGAAATGGATGCCGCAATAACTACTCTTTCAATTTAGGGGGTGCCCTAGAGGGCATTGGAGAAAAAAATTTTTCACTAAAAAAAAATGCATTTTTCACTAAAAAAATGCATTTTTCACTAAAAATTGCATTTTTCACTAAAAATTGAATTTTTCACTAAAAATTGCATTTTTCACGAAAAATTGCATTTTCACGAAAATTGCATATTTCAAATAAAAATTTTAATTTTTCATTAGAAATAACATTTTTCACACAAGTTTCCATATTTTACTACAAATTGCATAACACACTTAAAATTGCATTTTTCATTAAAAATTGCATTTTCAACGAAAAGTGAATTTTCACTAAAAATTAGTTTTCATCTAAAAAAGTTTTTTTTGTAACAAAATTTCATAAAATATAATTTTTTAATAAAATATAACATTTTTCACTAAAAATTGCATTTTTCACTAAAAATTGAATTTTTCACTAAAAATTGAATTTTTCGCTAAAAATTGAATTTTTCACTAAAAATTGAATTTTTCACTAAAAATTGCATTTTTCACTAAAAATTGCATTTTTCACTAAAAATTGCATTTTTCACTAAAAATTGCATTTTTCACTAAAAATTGCATTTTTCACTAAAAATTGCATTTTTCACTAAAAATTGCATTTTTCACTAAAAATTGCATTTTTCACTAAAAATGCAATTTGCACTAAAAAAATGAATTTTTCACGAAAAAAATGCATTTTTCACTGAAAATTTAATTATTTCATTTATTATTTACGGCCAACATCGTGCCCTACACGATAATGGTGGTTAAAATGGCAGTTGCAAAAATATAATGAACGACCCACGAATCATTTCGTACATTTAATTATAATTAAATTTATATAAGACATATATTATCCAGATTTATTATTCCTGAGCGGGTTATAAAAAATCAGGTAAAATTTCGATTATCGTTTTTAGCTTCCATTTAACCAACGTATATTGTGAAATTCAAAGTGATATTCGGAAGTAGGGGTTCTATGGTAGCTAAATGATATGATGAATCCAAAATCACTAATTTCAATACACAAAGTAATAACACATGGAAAATTTCATCAAAAATATTTTGAAAATAGTGACCTGGATTTTGTTTACATGGTTTACATAAAGACTTAAACAGTTAAAAATTATAAAGTAAAACTTGACAAAACTGAAAATATATATCATCCTTTTATAATATATATCTGACCATCTTTTCACCATAAATTCATATATTATTGAAGACCGATTTGTGGGTAAAAAACGAAGACTTTATTAAGTACAACTCTTCTAATATACTCAACGTCTTTCACATATTGCCTTTCCAAAAAAGACCACTGTTCAACAAAATTGTCTTTATATAACAACATAAACTCTGTTAAAACATAATCACATTACAATAGATTATGTCCACACATAATTTCCGTTTTGTCAATTAACTACATTCATAGTTCGATATGTGATAAACCCGTGGACAGATATAGACGAACATCCAAACAGCTAACAAAAAAAACAAACGACAAGAAAAGACAAGTCAAGACAAGACCATAATCATATGAAAACACATTGACAATTGAGCCGGGTAAAAAAAAATATAAAACCAACTAAAACAAATAAAAACCCAAAATAAAGGTGTTAAGATATCATCGTTAAATAAACAAGAGTCCAAAAGTTTAATCAGTAGCCAAACCCAGAAAAAAAACTTAAGAAAAAATAAATAAAACCCAAAACATACAACAAATATCGACCAACCTACAACTTAAGAAAACAGCAAATAGCAACAACTACAACTGAAACAAGTAAGAATGATATATTCGGCTATGCCGAATCTTTAATACCCTTCATCGCAATGTGTGAGAAGTTAATACCTTAGGTTTCGTAAATACACTCATACACTCACAAACATATACAATATATAGAAGTTTCTCTTATACAATAAAAGTTTTTCTATTAAACCGATTTTGATAATCTGGTAATGAATATGTAATGAAGTATGTATTGTTGATTTAAAAGTTATTTACTTGAATTTTGAGTCTGCCTCAGATATCGGTCTATGCTTTTCAATATACTAAACCGATTTTGCTGGTTTTAAATAGGAAACTTCTCAGGACTATAAAAAATGTGCAGGTCAAATTTCATTGATCTGAACAGACAGTCGGAAATAGCAATTTCGACTCAGATTTTGACTTGATGCAAGAATATATATACACCATGGGGTCTGAGCTGATTCTTTCTTAGCATTACATACGCAATGACAAAGTTAATATACCCTCTTCACCGCTTGTGATGGTGAAGGGTATGAAAAGCATATAATACGAATAACACAAATTTACATAAATGACTACAATATCAAACCGCAAAAAGATAAAAATATACTTTATACAAAAAACATACATACATACATACACATACGTATGTATTGTAAGTATATTTATTTAGAATGAAGACTTTGATATGCGTTTTATATCAACACATACACATATGTAACATCTATACAGTCTCATATGATTATGACTATAAAATAGTCCCATATGTGGTGATCTGATCGCGTCTATGGATGAAATGAAAACCACAAAAACGTATGTTGTTGGTTTTTTGTACGTACGACAACAACAACGAAAATACAAATTTTATTTGTAAAACAGAATCGTTTTCAGTTGGGTTTTTTTAAAGTTGTTTCTGTTTATTTTTTCTTCTTTTTTTTTGGTTCGTAAAGCTATAAAAGACCAAAACAAACCATTTTTTCAGCTATTTTGGTTAAAACTGAAAACAGAAAAAAATATGACTCATTATTGTGGGTACGCATGTGCCAATGACAGGCATTCCCCAACAAAAACAACAACAAAGGCAAAAGCAACAATATTATAGTATCTTATTTTGGGGGAGACTAAGACTTTAAAGCAGCTTCTTAAACTGAGAGACAGAGTTTGGAATGAATCTATTCCAATAATTTATTCGAAATTGCAGTTCCCATACAGATGATCATAATTTAAATGAATAAAAGGTCGTTTAGAGACGTGTGGTTAAGGATAATTTAAAAATATATATGTTCTTTAAAATAAGATATGTGGAACCAAAAAGCAGTTTCTTGAGAGTAAAGAGTAAATAATTGAAGGTCCATTAAATTGGTTCATAATTAAATCGAATTCAATGCCAATTAGATTAACTATATTTATAAAAGACTCTCAATTTAACTAATTGTGACAGATTGAAAGCAAACGTTGATAGGAAACGATATAGAACGATGTATAAACTCCCGATTAAACCGAGAGTATAAATTTAAAACTAACCACAGAATCTATTTTATGTTATATGAAACTATAAAGGAATCGATATTAGAAATGATATAGAACACTGAATAACATCCGTTTAATGGACTTTATAAAAAAGCACGATTAATTATATAAAACGCAGACAGAGCCATTTAATGGACTGTATATAAAAAAGTCAATAAATCTTGTAAGAATTATTAACGATCTACGATTTGAAATGATATACTTATATCCCAATTAATAATAATCGGCGGTTTAGAAGGAATATATGTATAGAAGACACAACAAAGACCTATCAAGGTTTAAGAAAGATCTACGACTAAAGATATTTAGGACTTAACAAAGATTCATTAAACTTAACAAATAACATATAATTAAGGATTTTTTATAGACCCCAAATAAAAATATTTTTGAATTATATGAAGACTCAAAATTTAATATAAAAAACATTAATATTGAGACCTCTCATGGAATCAAATTAATAATATTGTAAAGAACTTTGGTTCAATATATACTGTTAATTCAGGACTATATAAAAATCTGGAATATCATGAAGTATAAATCCCTGATTGAAGACAACTCAAATATTATATTAAAGGCGATAGTAGAGGTAGTTCAAAACTTCTAAAGATATAGTTTTAATGGGGTCCTTATCTAATTTAGGAAAATCTGTACGATTTAACACTGACATGAAAATGTTAAAATATATTTTAAACCATATTAAGTCCTTCATGTCAAGCAAATCAAAGTCTACTTTTAAGGGACTTAAAGTATTAAAGTCGTAAGCTGATATAAAAACTTTTAAGATATCTATCACATTTGAAGCTATTAAAAAGACTATAGAAAAGCTTAAATATAATTTTGATACACCCCAGAATCATATGGGTCACAAATTTTGAAAATAATAGTTGAAATTTAAATAAGAATAAATTTCAAAAAAGGTCGGCAGTTACCTCTAAACCCAACATTTTCATGCATAATATATAAGTCTAAAGCTCTTAATGCTATATAAAGATCTTAAAAGTAAATTAATGATTTCATTCCTTTAAGATCTGTTTTTGGTTCATAAATAAATGGCAACAACACTGTTCAGCACCGACCCAAGTGTTCACGCGCCAACTTTAGCAGCTGTTTATTGAAACATGTAACTGCAACAGCCAAAAAACAACAACAATAATTCACAAACACACTCTTAAAAAACAAAACAAAAAAATAAAATAAAGTTTGCAGCATGCAACATGTTGTAGTGGCATATAAACAAAAACTTAACACATACTCTTACATCTAGCACTACAAGTCTGTCTGTCGTTCTGTGTGTTCAGTATTTGTGAATGAAATGAATGAAACAATTTATGCCACAACAATTGTGTATCTGAAAGATACAATGTTCGAGTTAAAAAAAAGCTGCCTCATGTTAAATCATGGTACGAGTAAGCAAATCGTAACTGTGTCAAAGTACACTATTTTTTTTTTCTTCTTATTTTGAAGTTTGGATTTCTTTTATTTCTTTTTTGCCTTTTGGCGAACACACAAAAATCCCTTTTTTTGAAAAATAAAAAAGAAAACAGGTTTGAAAATTGCAAAATATTGTGGCCAATAATTGTAGAAAGAAGAAAACAAGACAAAAAACACACGTGTTGCAAACAAATGTTTTTGTTTATTTATGTTTTTTTCTGTTTTGTTCGTTGTTGTTTTTTGTCTATAAAACATATGGACTCCTACAAATAGGAAAACAAATTTTAAGCCACTTTTTTTTCAAAACTTATTTTTTTTTTTTTCAATATTATTTACAGAATTTTCAAAAATACTAAAGTTTCTTTTAGAGAAAAAATATATACAACATTTTGGTTATGTCTGTTTTTTGTTCATAATGCAACTGGCAAATTGGGTCAATTTCAATTTGTATTAATGAATTATTGGTTTATAAACATGTTAACGTAAGTTTCTTGTTGATTTAATTTAGAGAGAAAAAAAATTGTAAATAAAAAAATAGGAAATAAACTTAAATAAAACATAATGAAGTTGATTGAAAAAAATTGTTTTTTTTTTCAGATTTATAAAATAACTAGAAACTAGCAGACCCGGCAAACTTCGTCTTGCCAAGAAACAAAAGATTAGGGCGTAGAGTTGTATTATCAACGACTTAAATAGATTATTAGTAATTCAAATTGACTTGTATGGAATATCTTCCCCCTGGTCTTATCCGTCCTATATTTTGTCCGGTAAACAGATCCTTGAGAAAGTAGTTAGTGCCAATTTTGAGAACTCTCGCTGTTATAGTTTATTTAGATATTAGATAATCCATATTTGTATATGGGTATCCCTCCCTCTGGTTTTATCCCTCCCTTGTTTTATTCAGTAAAACAGTTCTTTGAGAAAGTATTTGGGACCAAATTTGAAAACTCTTCCTATTAAAGTTCTTTAGACATTCGATAATCAATATTTGCTTTGTATAGGGTATAGCCTTACCCTGGTCGTATCCAGTAAAACAGTTCCGTGTAGTAGAGCTTTCTAATTGGTACCAAATTAGAGAGCTCTTACTGTTATAGTTCTTAAGATATTCGATACTCATTATTTGCTTTGTATAGAAATACTTTCTATACTTTCGAGTTTAATGGAATCAATCTGTGAAAACTTCATCAAAAATGGCCCAGACGTTTAAGAGTCTATACGTTACATATGCACATGCATACATACAAACGTACATACACACATATTTATATTAACATCACTCATATTTATAATATAAATTATATAAACATCATTCATTCCGAAATCCCTTTTATTCAAAATTTTGCCATAAATCATTGGTTTTCCTGACTTCCAAATTATAGATGAAAAAAATCCGTTTTGAGATATATGGAGAGAAAATTCGAATAAGGAATGCCGATTTTTAATTCCTAAAAAAATGTCATTCAGTTATATAATACCACATGGACTTGATCCGGTTTAATGATTTTTCTCTTAAAATAAAGGCAACTTAGGAAAGAACCTCTTTTGGTTCAAAAAAGAGAACGTGTTATTATATTGATACTACTCTGAAATGTTATTAACACATTGATATGATATCTAATCGGGTCAAAAATGTTACTTCTCTAATGACAGAAAAAAAGAGATGTATAATTGACTAAATGTGTTCAAACTCAGGAAAATTATGTTAAAATGTTTGTAGCAGCTTACAAAGTTCGCATTGTGTAAATCGTGAGAGAAGAACACCAATACCGAATCTTCTTGACCAGTAATTTTGTTTGGTTGAAAAGTAAAAAAGTGAAAAAAGTAATTTAAAATTTCTACACGAAACTTTTGCTATATAATGGACGATATTTTACAGATTTTTTTCTTCATATTTTCTAAAAACTCCTGTTCCTAACAACTTTATATATCTATTTAAAACATTTTATCCCGATTTGACTACGGAAAGAAAGCTTTGGATTGACCCCAAAGCAATCATTTAGTTTTAATATTATAGAAGAAGAACCAAGAAGGTCATAATTAGATGTGATGGTCTTAACACTTTTCTATTTAAATTATAAAATCCCGATAATTGAAACATTACTTTTTTCCAGAGTGATCTGCATTGACAGGTTCTATATAAAGTTGCATATAACAATCGATTTTGCTGATTTCAAATAGTGATAACACTTATGAGGGCCATTAATAGTGAATTGAGAGCGTCAACAATAGACAGACGAACTAACAGGCAGATCGACAGACAGGTATAGATCAATTGTCTCAGATTTTCATGTAATGCAATAAACTACCCTCTAAAGGTAGGTAACCTTTATCTGACATCGTCATTTAAGAAATCGAACAATCTGACTAAATTAAAAAATAGAATTTTCAAAATACTTCAGAGAAAAAGTTTATACGATTTCTGAGATAATCTCGAAATTCAAAAAGAGTAATAATAGACAATTTTTATGAAGTAAAATTTTTAGGAAATTTCATCATAGTTTCTATAGGTTTCCCCGGTACGGAATAAAAAATGTCACCTTATATTATTTACGTTATGTATAAAATTGTGTTCAAGTATTCAAGGTTCGACAAGGAAGAATATAATGTCTACAATACGCGAAAGGCTTTTATTCAACCCAAATGCCAGTTTAATGCCGGTTTTAATTGAGTAAAATTTAATAAAAAAATTGTTAAAAATATTTTTTTGATTTTTTTATTTATTTTTTTTACGTTTAATTACTAAATTACCACTTCAATGAATTTTTTAAATTATTTATTATTTTTTAATAAATTATTTCTTTTTTTGTTTTTCTTGTTTGTTGTTGCAGTCTTAAAAAATTTTCTAAACATTAATTTAGTTGTTGGTTTTTTTGTTTTACTTTTTTTGTATTTCAGTTTAAATTTAAATAATATGTTTTGTTATTCATCATTTTTTGTTTAAATATTTTATTTATATAATTTTTTGTGTTTTTGTTGTTTTTCCAAAAAATGTTTTTTTTTTTTTGTATTTTAAGAGGTTCAATATTTACAGGATATTTTTGTTTTTGAGGAGAGTTTTAAAGTCCTGTTTCTATAGCGAGGATGTTTTTTCAACTATTTTATGAATATTTGTTCATTAGATTAATGAATTTTATTTTTTTATTCTTTATTTTTTTTTTGTACAAATTCTATTTGTTGTGGTAATTGAGGAAAAATGTAACTGACAATGAGATTTTCTTTTTTTAATATTTGTTTGTTTTTTGTTGTAAAATGGAAAAATTTAATGTATTTTTTATATAATTTATTTATTTTTTTAAATATTTATTTTGATAACAATTAAAAAAATGACAACTATTAGTTAAGAGGAGGAGCTTTTTAAGGAAGGATTTGTTTGTAGGAGCAGAAATTTATTATGAAAAATTTGTTATTCGTTTTTTGAAAAATATCTCGTTTCATTTTCTTCTTTGGTTTTTATTTCATTTAATTCTTTTAATTTATTGTTTTGAATTGTTTAACACACTGATTTTTTATAAAGAGTTTTCTTTTTTATTTATTTTTTATAAAAATTTATTTTTTATAAAATAAATATTTTCTTTTTTTAGATTTGAATTATTTGATTTAAAAATTTGAACAAGAATGTTATATTCGGCCATGCCGAATCTTTAATACCCTCCACCACAAATGCATGTGATGTAAATCTGTTATGTTTCGTACATATAAACTCACACATACACACAGAAAAAAATGAAGAAAAATCAACGTTGAACAAAGTTGATTTAAGTTTAAATAAATTGTTTTTCATTTAGTTTAAATTAAGCGTTTTAACGTTTGTGGTGAAATAATATTGTACTGCTATATTAAGGTCTTTCGACTTTAATATATAAAATTATACAACGATAAATTTTTGAAACTACTTTTAAGTATTAAAATTTCAAGTAATAAAAATTAAAGAAACTGTATTTACTGTGAAACAATGTTAAATTAACATTTTTTATCCATGAAGCAAAATCATAACTGAAAAAAGTTAAATTATTTATATTTTAATGAATTTTACAATGATTTTTTTCTGTGTGTATTCTTAAATTACTTATATTTTTGGCTATAACTTTTTTCTAGTGAACCGATTTCGGTCATTTTTGGAAGGCTATGAAGTACAATAACTTAAAATTATGGCAAAATTCTTTTCTAATTTGTCAATTTATAGTTTACGAATGTTCTTCGCTTGAACTTAGAGGTGGCCTCTTATATATATATATATATATATTTTAATATATTGAATCGATTTTGCTGGTTTTAAAAAGAAAAGTTCTCAGAACTATATCAAATACCCAGGCCAAATTTTATTGATTTCTGTTAATTATTGTGGATGTGGGAGTGCCAACAAACAGACGGACAGATACACGGTCACACAGATGGACAGCCAGACGAACATAGCTAAATTGACTCTGATTTTGATTTGTTAGAATATATAGATTACAGGATCAGAGAAGATCTTTTCCTAATGTTATACATGCAATGACAAAATTAATACAACCTTCTTCACCACTTTTAATGGTGGAGGGTATAAAAATATTATTTTTTTTCGTTTGTTCGTTTTAAATTAAATAAAATAAATTATTTCTTTCGGTGCAATAAATTAAACTGATTTTTAGTTTAAAAAATATTTTCAAAATATTTTTCTATAAATAATTTCCAAAAGCAACTAATGAAAAATTGGTGCTCGTGTTTTTTAATGATTTTGTTCTTCTTTTTAAATAAAAAAGCATAAAAAATAAAATTTTATTTTAAATTTAATTTGATTTCAACATTTAATTGTTATTGAAGGAGTTTGTGAGGTTTATATTTTTTTTACTTTTTAATTTGTCTATAAAAATATTTATTTTTTCGTAAAAATACATTTTTTGTTTTTGGAAAAGATTTTACTATAAATTTTATTTGATGATTTTTATTTAGACTTTTTTTATTTATTCTTTTATAATTTTTGTAATCTGTACAGTTAAAGTTTTTTTCATATAAAACAATTAAGAATTTTGAAAAACAAAAAATTTTAATAAAATAAACATTAAACAAATTATATGATCTAGAATTGATAGAAATTTGCAAAATCGAAATTTAACCGATGCAAAATGTCCCGAATCCCACTAAAGAGTTGTACCGAAACACGACCAAAGTAGTTTCATAATTCTGCAATATTGAAACTATCGAAAATTTTTTAATTAAACTTCACATGAAGATTGTGGAGATATTTTCCAATTGATTTGGATGAACACAATTCCTAGTGGGTCCAGGGATATTGGAATTTTAGAAAAATGGCAAAAATTTATTTATGATTGAAAAAATTTTATTGAAAAATTTAAATTTTATTAAAAATTGTTAATATGAAACTTTTTGCATAATTATAATATTTGAAATTTAATTAAAACTTAATTTAATTTAAATTCTGATGTTATGCAAACATTTGGGTGAGTTTAAAAATGCTTCATACAAAAACTAAAGCGAAATATGGTTTTGATCGACCCTCATATAAATATATTTTCTAATTTGTGCTTAAGATTTATGTCATTCAAAGTTATTTTTAAGGGGGTTAGTTTGGGTCCTATGACAAATATTGGAACGATCCTCGTATAATTTGGTACATCGTTTTTCAATATTATCAAACTTATGTATGCCAAATTTCGTTGAAATCGCTTTATATTCAGCATTTATGACCTTAAACCCCATTCCGGGAGGAACATTTGTATGTAATGGACCAAATTTCAAAAGGCCTCCTCGTTGGGCAGAAATAATGACACGTGCAAAGTTTCATCGAGATATTCCTAAAATTGCGAACTGCATTTTGGACATCGGACATCGTTAAATCGACTCCGAAAGTGATTCTTAGTAGATCGGTATACTTAAAAGTTGCGTTACAAACTTAAGCACTAACGCATTATACCCCAACCACTTATGCTGGTGTAGGGTATTAAAATAATTGTACATAATTCAAAGACAAGTTTTTCAAATTTTATGGTCTTTTTTTACCGTTTTTTCCGGTAAAGGAAGCTATAACTGTTAAAAATTTAATCATGACGATTTTCAACAAAATTGGTTCATACGTAATAGTTTATTAAGCTCAGAAAATGACACTATATGAGAGCTTTATAGAAAAATATGGATCGATATTGGCGAAATTAATAAAATATATTCAAGCAGTTATGCAAATAATTATGCCAAATTGGTCTATATTTAAGGTTTACTAAAATATGGTCTGCATTTAAGAATTGTTAAATTAAATACCATATTTCTGAAAGGAGCCTTATATGGTAGCTAGGTCAAATAATTGCCCCAGCAAATCTAGATTTTCTGGGTTTTTTTTATATCAAATTAACTATATGTGGCAATTTACAGAAAATTATAATAAAAATGCCATCTATATGACATACTAATTTTGGGATTTATCAGAATTTTAAAAATTTAAGCCTAAAAAATCAATAAATCTGAAATTTTATAAAGTTTTATTAAACATTTTAAAGTTTTATAAAAATTCAACAAAAAATTTTAGACTTTTTTTACACAAAAAGTACGATTAAATATATAAATTTGAAAATTTATTAAAAAATTCGGAATTAAAAAATCCAAATTTCTCAAAAGAAAAGAAAACTTCAAATGAAAAGCGGATTTTGCTTTGAATTTTAATTCAAAGCTTTTTTTCCTATATTTTTGAAAATTTTTTTTAAAAATCCGCAACTTTATAAAAAATTCGAAATTTTTATATTTCTTAATTTTATCCAAAAAAAAACTATTAAACGATTTAAATATTTAAAATTTAATTATAAAAAAAAAGAATAAAATATCAAAATTTTAAAAAATCATATCGAATCTTCAAAATTTCCAAAATAATTTTACATAATAAAAATTTCTCTTAAGAAATAAATTTAAATAAAGAAGTGAATTTAACTTTGAAATTTAATTTTGAATATTAAATTTTTAAAAATTGTGTAATAAACTCGAAAATTGTAATATTTTTAATATTGAAAATTCGAAATTTTCATTAAAATATGAATCTTCGAAAATTTTGAAAAATTGACAGCGAAGTTAAAACTTTGACTAAAAACTAATTTTAATAAAAAAATCGAAAAGAAAATTTTTAATGCAAATTTGAAGAAAAAAATATTAAAAATTTTATAAAAATTCAAATTAACGAAATTTCTCTTGAAAGTTGAATGCAAAAAGAATAAATGTAAATATTGAAATTTACAGAAAATTCCAAATTTTCAAAAATTCAAATTTATATCGAAATAAATTAAAATAATAATTTTTGATTAAATTCGAAATTTAGCCAATAATTTCGAAAAAAAAGTTGATAAATCCCTGAGGATTTAAAATTCCAAGTAAGAAGTTAAAGTCTGTCAAGTTCGTCTATTAAAAACCCTACACCACATTGTTCGTTAATTTAATGGTAGCTACCAAAAATTAATGACCCTCGTATACAATTGCTTAAAAGTGCATATAAACACATCGTTTTTTGCTTATGATTAATTTGACCAATTATTTTTATAATACCAACGTTTATGTGAGTCCTTTAAAGTGATGTTTGGTAAGGGGTAAGGGACCTATGAGAAATAATGGACCGATCTTCGTATAATTTGGAAAGGGGTAAGGGCCTATGAGAAATAATGGACCGATCCTTGAACAATTTGGCATATCGTTGTAGAATATTATAAGACTTATTTGGGCCAGATTTGGTTAAAGGACTTTACTGACCATGAAATTCATTCCGAGAGGTGAAATAATGGACCAAATTTCAATTGGCATCGTCCTTGAGCCAAAAATATTGACACATGCCAAGTTCTTACAAAATATTTCCAAAATTGCGAAATGTATTTTGTTCAAAAGTTTACATGGACAACCAGCTATACGGACTCATGGACCGACATCATTAAATCGTCTCAGAAATTGATTCTGAGTCAAACTATGAAAATACGAATTTTTATGATTTAAAAACTTTTTACGTCGTGCCAGCCGATTGATACATGACAGTGAAATATTAATAAGTTACATGTACTTTAGGAGCTGATTTTCTTAGCCGACATTTGCTACATTACAAATAAAAACTTATAGATATGCATTTTCAAATATTAACTATTAAACACCTTTTTCATTCTAAACTATGGAATTCTGAGAATATCAATAAGATTTATCATCATCATTTGAATAATAAAAAATAATTTTAAAAAATAATTAAATAAATAAATGTTAAAACTATAAAAAATTAAATATTAGAATAAATAAAACACTGTTCAGTTATAATCTGGATGCACTGTACTTTGAAGAAATAGAAAGCTTTTGAAGTATGTTATTCACCACAGATGTACCATTATATGTCATTTGATTCTGTTGAGGTTTCAAGAAAATACTCATTCGAATTGATATCGTTCTATGTTAGCAAAATCGTTTAAAATTGCAAAAGGTAGAGTTTTAAAAAGGATTTAGGAATTCTTGACTATATAAAGATTAAAAAGATTGTAAAATACTAAAATTTTAGACTGGAGTATTAAGGTCAGTCAAAAATAATCCTGGATTATATGACGCCGATAGTGTAAAAAATTTAAAACCAGCAGATGTACAATACGAAGATAAAAGCAGAAATCAGTAGCAAAACACGTACCAGGTTTTTAGCGGTTACATCGTAATGCATGGAAGCCGAAAATGGATAAATTTAGAATTATTTTTTAATTTGCAAGTAATTTGCTGCTGTGGGTTTTGTATCACAACCTCTTCAATGATGTGATTAAATTCTGGCTTGGATCTAACAACTTGTATCAAGATAATAACATCGATTATGTACCCAAGTGGCTTAACCCAACAAATTGTACACAACTTTGCCAAATTTAAAAATTTTGGGCTGATGCTAAATGCAGAATAGTGACAAGATTATTAAAAATTGGATTCTATAAGAACAGCTGCCTTAGTTCAGGGGAAATTTTCTTTCTATCAAAAGTTATTAACCGTTTTTTTTTGCCGTCAAGATTATAACTGTCCAGTACTTTAATAAAAATTACTAATTTTCTAAAGATCAGTAATCATTAAATGTAAAAAAGTATTTATAAAAAACTTCTCAATTTTTAGAAAAATATGAATAGTGATTTCATATCTCTTTTCTTTTTGTTTTCTTTAAACAGCTCTGAACATGGAAAATGTTTCAAAAATAAATCTACTATTTCTTATTTATGTCTTTTTTACAATAATTAGTTTTTGTTGTTATTTAATATATGAAAATTTTGTTTGGTTGTGTAGTTGTTTGGATTTTTTTTGTTTTTCTATTTATATAATTCATTATAAATTATTTTACAATATTTATATTGTATATCGATCGGTTTCTAGAAATTAATTCATCATCGATTAGATTCGTTTACAATTTCAAAATTGTTATAAGTTTAATTTTAATACAGTTTTTAGTTTTGTTTTTGTTTTATTTTATTATAATAAATTTTGTTTTAAGACCTAAATACAATTATTTTATTTTTATTAGTTTTAATATATAAGTTCAAGTTGATTTTTTTTTTAAATTTTCTTAAAAAAATATTTGATATTTATAAAATCTACAAATCGGTAGATTAGAGGGAGATATTTTAAAATTATAAAACGTTCATTAAATGATTATTAAAGAAAAAATAAGTTATAAACAAAAAATACTGTAAATTATTTAAAGAAAAAACGCACACAGAAATGCAAAATGTGCAATATTTTTTTGAATTTAAAAAGTAATAAATTGCAACATATTTTATGCCCAGAATTATATAATAAAATGATATCGTTTTGTTTTAATTTTTTTAGAAACTCAAAAGTGAGATCAAAAAATTCTTAACATACATATATGTTAATAAAATAATTTTTTTAATCGCTTGAAATTATTACAACAATTTACAAAACAACTATTTATATAGTTTTGATCATTAGTGATGAAATTTTGAACCTTGAACGGAAACCCTTCCATTAACGTTTTTACAATAAGTAGTCCATCTCCGTTTAAAATCTTCCGCAGTTTTTGTGCTCTTAAATTCTTAGCTTCGGCCAGTTAAGAGGATTTGCCTCTTGGTACAAATACCATATTATTGTACCACTCCAGGGCTCGTTTAGTATAGTGACAGAATGCCAAGCTTGAAAAATTCTTAACATACATATATGTTAATAAAAACGAAACCACTTAACATACAGAAATTATTATAACAATTTAGAAAAAACTATTTCTATATTTTTCATCACTAGTGATGAAATTTTGCAAATATTTGGGAAACATTTTTATTGCTTTCTGTCACTTTGCTCGAAGAAGTAATCCATCTCCGTTTGAATACATCACACTTTTTGACGCCTTTTTCGAGCTTTTCGCATTTCTTTAAACAACAATTCAATATTTTCCTCTGGCCTTAGTTTCGGTCTTTTTGGAGGATTTGCCACACTTGGTGCAAATACCACATTATTACTTTTGTACCATTAAAGGGCAGTAAAATTTGTAAACATTCCTGCCTTTTGTAAAAAATGATCGGCTTCTTTTGCCCCAACTGCATATTACTTGCCACTTTTGGGAAATTTTGACTGCTGTCTTTAACATTCTCTCAAGCATCAGCAACATACTTTGTCATTACTATTATGCAGCAAGAGTATTTTCTCTGATTTTGGAATCCTAATTTTAGTAGATTTACTATCAGGAACTTTTTGAGATTTGTTTGTATTAGCGGTTGTGTTGAAAATACTTTCTATATTTTTGACTTTAAAAACGAAATGAAGACCATTCCTTCTGCCAAAACCAGATTTTCTATCAACGAACAAGTTCTTCCGGTACAGTTTAATAACATTGAAAACAGTTAGACGGCAGATCTTTGAATGCTGGGTCAACTTTTTAAAGGACCAAATTGGATTTTGTTGAAAATATTAAGGTACAGCTTTTGACTTTTTATTTTACTCTTCATAAGATCGGATCATTCAAAGAGTTTAATTAAAAAAAAATCGAAATAGTTAAAAATGAATAATTCGCACAAATTATTTTGATTCCTGTGTAGCAGTCAAAAATATTTATGTTTATGTTATATAAGCACATTTATTATTTTCTTTTCAACAATTTCGTATTTTTGAGCGAGTTAAAACATAATCCACTTTTTCTATTCTTAACTTAAAGAAGAGTAAAATAAGTTTTTTTAAAGATAAAAAATTTAATCGAAAAAAATTACTTTGTTTTATTTTTGCAAATGAAGATTAAAAATTAAGATCGTTGAAATTAAAGATTTTGTCCCGAGTTTTTTCATACTCTGAAAAATATTTTTAATTATATTCATTTGTTTAGCATTACAAAGGTAACTTGATCAAAGAAATTAAATAATACTTGGTTTTAACACAAGTTTAATGAAAAACATATGTTACGATTTTTTCGATCTCACTCCTTAGTAAAATAATATCGTTTTTTTTAATATTAATTTTGTTTAATTTGTTTTTTAAAAATGATATCATGAGTGTATTTTTGATTTAAAAAAACAAAAATTAATTATTTTAATTAATTTAATCTAAAAAATTGCTTTAAAAAATGTTTTAGAACGTTAAGATCTTTTTTATTTTAGTTTTAATTTTTTGTGTAACGCATTCAATGCGTAAAGTATTTATACTTTTTCCTAAACATTTTTTAGATTCATTTTTTATTTTTTATATTTATTTTTGTTATTTTTTATCTGGCATGCAATTTATTTCTTTGTCTTATTTATTTATTTTCTTTTTATAATTTATTTTAATTTTTATATATTAAATATTGCATAATTAAGCTAAAAATATTAATGTAGAAAAAAATATATATGTATAGACGAAAAAAATTATATTATATTCTATAATTAATATTCAATATATATTTTATGTTTTATATTTTATTTCTCTTTGTTTTTAAATTTATTTATAGTTTAGTTACACAAGTAAAACTGAACAATTAACTGTTTTTGAATTACAGTTAAGTGCTAGTTTTTAAAGCTTTTTGGCGCCCAATTTCATTGGACCACTATTACGTTGAGCACGTCGTGCTTCTAGTTCTCGCTGACGTTGTAATTTCTTTTCTTCACGTTTTCGTCGTGCTTCATCTAGTTTTGAGTTACCTAAAAATTTATTTTATTTCAAATTTTTTAATTTTGAAAATGACACATTTTGAAAAGGGTTATGGATTAAAGATGCGATGATTAGAGCGTGCAAATGAGAGAGTCGTTTGTTTTTAGATATTTTCAAATTTTGTTCGATAAATTATATACAATATTACAATGTGTATTAATGTAATTTAAAAAAAAAAGAAATAATAGATAAGTTTGGTTATATTATTAGTAATAAGTTTTAGTAAAAACAAAAAAAGTTTGTGAGTCATTATTTGTTTATATAAATAATTAATTGAGATCTGTTTTGTTTTACAAGTCAAGTTTATTAGAAGCAAATTAAATTCAGAACTTTAAATGAATTGGCTCAATTATAATAAAATAAATTAAATTATAATGAACCTTGATAAATTAGTACATTTTAAGGAAAATTATTTTTTATCTAACTAATCATCGAATTTTAATGTAAAATTATTATGTTTTGTGAAAAGCTGAGTTAAAAAAGTAAAAAAAAACCGGTGTTTTAAAAATTACGTTTTTCAGCATCCTTTGATTTTTATTTGATTGGTAAAAGTACTTGTTGAAAGGTTTACCATATTCAACTTTATTTAAACTAATTTAATTGTGTTTGCACAAAACAAATTATTGCGTCTTTTAATTAATTTATTCCAACTTTTATTAAAATAATAATATTTTCAAATTACATCCTTCACGAGTGATGAATGAGGGTATATCAACTTAGTCATTCAGTGTGTAACGTCAAGGGAGAATCATCATCATCATCACCCCAATAATACATATCTTTGCTCAAAATCAAAATATGAGTCGATTTAGCTATGTCCGTCTGCCCATTGGTGTGTCTGTTTTTGATTTTGACCGACATCTCAAAATTCTGAGGTTGATGAAAATGTTGATGCATTTAAGATGAATATAATATAAAAACTAGTTTGTTTTAATTCTTTTTTCCTTAAAACAAGAAAGAAGTCAAATTAAAGTGAACGACCCTCGTAAAAAAGTAATGTAATGTACGAAAGCTCGAGAAAATTAAGGAGAATTTCGCACTTCGATTTTTTCTTATGTTCATCCTAATTTGACCAATTCATATTTCAACTCCAAATATTTGTGAAATTTAAGTCTTTGAAAGGGAGTTTGTATGGCACCTATAAGAAATAATGGATCGTATATTTTGGCATATCATTTTTAAACATTAGAACACTGATTTGTGCCATTTTACGTTAAAATTACTTCATATTTATGACTTTTATGACCTTAAACCCCATTTCGTGAATAACGTTTGTATGGCGCTAGGTGAAACAATGGACCCACCATTACCAATTTCAATAGGCATCGTCCTTGAGCCAAAATACTTAAGTTTTATCACGATATCTGTTAATTGTGAGCTGCATTTTGTTCACAAGGTCTTCGTTAAAACGATTCGGAATTCTGAGTCGAATAGTGGTAGTAGCATGATTTTGTCTGTCTGTTACAAACTCCTGATCAAAAGCCAACCACCTGCGGTGGTGTAGGGTATACTAATAATTTTCGCCAAAAAATTAATTTCATAATGTCAACCTCAAAATTCTGGGAAAGATGGTTGCACCAAAACATTCAATTTAGAAAAAATTCAGTTTTTTCATAAATTAAAATTTTCACAAAAAAAATTAATTAATTAAAAAATAATAATAAAATAAATAATAAAATATTTTTCAAAAAGAAAATAATAATAATAATAATAATAATAATAATAATAATAATAATAATAATAAATAAATAAAAAAAAATAATTTTCACTAAAAATTCAAATTTTGCTCAGAATTTCTAAATTTTTTGATTTCGCTTAAAAAATTTTAAATTTCTCAAAAAAAGTTAATTTTTACCAAAAATTTGAATTTTCTCTAAAAATTTCAATTCTCCCTAAAAAATCAATTTCTCAAAATTCAATTTTCTCAAAAATTCAATTTTTTCTCAAAAATTCAATTTTTTCTCAAAAATTCAATTTTTTCCTTAAATTTTCAATTTTTCTCAAAAATTAAATTTTCACCAAAACTTTTTTCGATAATATAATTTCTCGTTTACTGTTGAAAAATAACCGAGAGGGTGATTTTATGGCCAAGATAATTTTGAAAAATGTCACAAGAATTCATAAAATGATTTTTATTCATCTATCAGAGTTTTTTAGAAATTGTTTAAGACAATCAAAAGGAAATCTTTTAAATTCCTTTAAATTTAGATTTCAAACTATTAAAAAATTTATCAAATATGAAACTCGAAAAGAACATCATGTTAGTAATTTTTCCAAAAATCAGGAAAATGATTATAGAAAAATTTGTAGCAAAATATAATTATTTTAAGTATTACTTTGTTAATAAATATTTATCAATCATTTATAAAATTAGTACTTCAGTTAATAACAGATCTCAATTTGTTAAAATTGTTATTTTTAAAATAAAAAATTATAAGATAAAAAAATTATTAAAATAATACAAATGAATTATAAAAATACAATTAAAAATAAAACAATAACCAATAAAAATAATGACATAAATAAAGCAGAATATATGTACAGATAAATTAAAGAGATTTACATTTAAAAAAGACAACATATGAGCAAAAAAAGCAATTAAATTATCATCATGATCAGTGCTGTTTAAAAAGTTCTTTTTTGTGAGCTTGTGAAAGTAAAATGTGAAAAAAACCCAAAATAATGGACAAGCAATATGATGAAAATCAAGCAAATGTATCATAAATATAGAAAATATGAAAAAACATAAAAGTTGGACTTACCCGTCATTGGTTCATCGATTGGTTCAAATTCACCATCAGCCCAAGAATCACTATTCCAATTAGCGTTATTCGTTGAATTATTAACATGATGTTGAGGAGATTTCTGTTGAGGAGGACTAACATTATTACAATTTAGGAATGGTGATGGTTGTGATTGTGTTGCATTAATTGTATTGCTAAGTGAAGATAAATTTGTTGATAAATCGTTTGGTCTTAAATTTGTTGATAGAGAAGACGTCGTTGACGTTGATAATTGTTGTTGTTTAGAGGGTGATGTATTATGAGAATTAAGCTTGGCCAATGGTTCGATAAGTTCATTTAATTGGTGTTGTTGTAATTGTTGTTGATGCGGTCGTAAAGGTGATTGTCGTAATTGTTGCAGTTGTTGTTGCTCCTGTTCTTGAGCCTCTTCCTCGCCCTTTAATTTAAATTACAAAATTATTAATTTCTTTTTTATAAAATTTAAGAGTTTCACAAAAATTACCGGATCTTCTTCCAGACTACCCCATTCTTCATTATCCCAACCATCTCTAACTTCTGCCAAAGTGCTAGAGGCATTTAATGGACCATTATTTGGTGAACCAGCCATTGGTGAACTAGGATCCTGCGATGTCTAACAATTAGGTAAAGTTTGCATACTTATATTTCCTAAAAATTTCAAAACACACTTACATCCATTTCACCCCAATTCTCATTATCCCAATCATTGTTGCCATAATCAGAGGCTGACGCTGATGTATCATTACTTTCATGTTCCAAAGATGTCATGGACGTTACTGATGAGGTGGTCGTTGATAAACTACTGCTAGAAGGTTGTTCTGTTTTAAGACAAGAAAATGTTTCATAAATAACATTATTTCATAAAAACATCAATGAATAGCTTTTTACCTAATGAAGCAGGTTTTGATAAATTACGTCCAGTTAAAGGAGGTCGGGGTCTAGAGGAATCACTTTGACTACGATAGAATTTCGAGGTTACTGCCGTTACAGCCCAGCCCGCCCAAGTGGCCGCCGCATTACCAATTGAGGGAGTGGCGGTATGAACATCTGCTTCTGTAATAAACTTAAATTTTTCAAACAATTTTATGTATATATTCTAACGATTTACCCATTGTTTCTCTTAGACTAGGATCTTCAGAAACTTTTTCCAATTTTCCTAAAAATCCACGTATAGTTTTAAAGGCTGGATCGCGTACAGTTTTCTCAGGATCTATAGTAAGCGAACACAATGCAGGTAAGACACGATTTGCTACTTCACTGTTAAAAAAAGAAAATGTTAAAAAGGTATTTCAAAAAACAAAAGTGAATCTATTTCAACTTACTTTAATAAGAAGTATTGTTGGGTAGCTGCTAAGGCCAAAACACCCGCCACCCGAGCTGGAGGAAAGGGATCACGCATGGCTCTTATAAAAGCTGATACCAATACACGTTGTCGTACCTTGAGAGCATAATTAAATTAGTATTATTAAAAATTTTAATAAAATATAATTATTTTCAAACCTGCGGATGTAAATGCGGTGCTATTTTACCCAAACACACAGTAGTATTTGTTCTTATACCCCCCTGATCATCTCTGGCTTGTAAGCGGGCAAAATGTCTTAAAACCTCCACATTTAAATTATTATAATTTAATTTAGGAGCCAAATGTATAATTGACTAATGGAAGAATACGAATAAAAGGAAATATTAATTGAATTATGTTTGTTTGTTTTATTCAGTTTCTAACTTACTTTAACTGTTTGCTCTCTAATGGTGGCATTCGTATCTAAAAAACCATGAGCAACTTGTGGAAAAATTTGTTCATTCACCACTTGTGGCTGTAAATGGGCAATAAATAATTCTAGTTGTTGTAGAAGACGTGATCGTGTTACACGATCTGTGGAGGCAAATAATTTAACGACACAGGGTACAATACGTTTTTGATATTCAGCTTCATCTAAAAGTTTTCCCAACTGAAACAGGAGAAAGAGAGATAAAATTTATAAGAAACAAATAATAGTGTAATAATCGATTATGACCGTCTATATACTACACCATGAAAACGTGGTTCAGGTAGAATAAATGGTAAAAATTATATTTCTAAAGCCAAAAACTAGCATTTTTAAAAGATCTCCGAACATATTGGGTAGGAAAGCAGCACGGTAGACTAAGTGCTCGGATTATTTGGTACAAATATACAGGATAAAAATACAACGCTTAAAACATTCCTGATTGGAACGCTGTTAACAATCTAGAGACCAAAAACAGAGCACAGAAATTGAAGTCAAATTTTCTAAAAAAATATTCTTGCTGCATAAAGGATGACCGGAAGTTTTTTTTTCGCATCATTCAAAAATTGTATGTTGTTGACGTATGAGGGAAAAGTACTTCTTGGTATGGCAAGCAATATCCAGCTGCGGCTTTAAATTTATATCAAGAATTGTTTACAAAAAAAGTGGCTTCTCTTCATAAGACTTCATGTGTACACTTTTTTGTCCTGTCTTATCATCCTATCACGCATATTTTTTTGCAAATTGTAATAATGTATGTTAAGAATTTTTCATTCTTCTTCCTTATGAGAAATTTATCTCATTTAAGGAAATGACCGGAAATGACGGTTATGGAAAACATATTTTCATTTTGAGTTTGGTATAATAGAAAATGAATAAAAAATAAGCATAGGACTCCATTCCGAAAGATAATTTGTACGGAACGTAACGGAAATGTTGGACCAAACATGACTAATTTCGAAAGGCTTGTTTGGATCTTATGCCAAACAATAATATGTAATAAATTTCATTAATTTTTCAAATCAAATTCCAGTACAGCAGAGCAGAAAGGCGGACAGCATTAAATTGACATACAAAGTGATTGTGAGTCGATATGTTTGCTATTTGTTCTATATGTTGCAAGCATCAGGACAAATAGATTGTAAAGAGACAAAATCTATCTCAAAAAAATATTTACAGAAAATAAAATACATTACCTTAAACATAGGCGCCAATACTGCGGAGCCAGCATCACCATATTCATAGGCTGTTATCAGTTGGGGTAAGATTTTGTGTCTTTATGAAATAAAAAAAACAATTACAAAACTTTTAGCTTATCAGTGTTTGAAACATTTATTATTTTAATACTTACTTGCACACATTATCAGGAAAATTGTCCAAATGCAATGTAAGACCCGAAAAGAATCTATTCTTTTCAGCCTTATCTTTAATTTGAATTTCTTCCAAAAATAGTAAAGTGTCCACTAAATCATTTTTAAAAAAGCCACCCGGTTTACGACATCTTGTAATAATATCAGCAGGATTAGGTCTATTTGAAGGTGAAGCACCCACTAATTCACAATATAAAGACTGTAGAGATTTGGGTATATTATCAATATCTTTGAGACTGCCACGTGAGCGCAGAGGGCCATTAAAAGATTCCCATACCAGACAGCCTAAACCCCACATATCAGCAGAGCTTTAAAAGAAAATTAAAGAAAAGTTATTTATTCTCTTAAAACAAATTAAAAATAAACAAACCATTTTGTGGCGGCTTTTAATTTTGATTGATCATTTTTCTCGGGTGGATCATAGACCTCCAAGGAAGGTGGCACTTTAATAGGTGGCATAGGATTACCATCTGCGGGTGAAACATATTCTAAACTACCCAATTTCCACTCTCCTGAGGAGTTAACAAAGACTGACCATACGGAAACATTATTGTGTCTCAAACTGCCATCATTATTTAAAAAAGATAAGGCTCTCTGAAAGAAACAAATTGATGATATTTAAAAATGTATTATTTCTTTTATCTTTGCATGAACTTCCTACCGTTATTTGAAATATACCCCAGGCCAAATATAAATCTTTTTGTGGACCTTCTGTGGAAAGTTTTTGTATGTGTGTTCCCAAGGGCTCCACCAATTCTGTGGCAACATATAACATTTTATCCGTTTCTAAGGAGTCTAAAAATTGTAATATACTAGGATGTCTAAGAGTCTTCAATCTCTTTAACGAAGCCTTGGCCAACTCGCATTTTGCATCGGAACCGCTACGTAAATCAAACACAAACACTGATACCTCTTCCAAAGTTCCTTTACGTTTAGCCTTGTGTAGTGTCCATATGGAATGTGCTTCAAACCCCACTACGGGTTCACCAATATCATAAGGAAATTCCTTGGAAGAGTCGCGCGAGAAGAACGACCACATCATGTGCTTTGCTCGTCGCCCAAATATTTTGTTACAATTGTCTCTCTTTAACAAAACAAATTAAACACAATTAAATATTTTCTTTTCTCCTTTTATCGTATTTTATCTGCAACTTTATCACTTTTTCCTCTTTCTGTATTTTAATTAACGTTTTTCGCGTAAAAATTTCTCAAATATTTTCTTTATTACTTTTTTAACAGCTGCTGTTATTTGTTGGTGAAAAGCAAAATGTGTAAAAGAAAAAAACGAAAAAAATTCTTTTGTTTTTCCCGTTTGTTTTTATGATCGCCCTTCGTACGTTGTTGCTTTTTTTTGTGGTAACTTTTCCTCTTGTGCTTCTTCGAATCGTTTTCTTTACACTCTCTCGGTGTTAGAATTAAAATGTTCTTTTCCAATTTTTAAGGTTCTAAATTTGACTTTTGTTAAATATTTCAAGTCCCACTTAAACGTTACGAATTAAAGTTTCTTTGGATGTAAAATTTATTGTATAATTTTTCATATTTTTGTATAAATTCTTAATTTTTCACAAACTTTTCATGACGTATGCGAATTAATTTTTCTTGACAACTAAACTTTGTGTCATCTGTGTCGTTTGACATTTTATGTTTATACACGATTTGAAGAGTAAAGATGACAGACGAATATTAACATTAATTATGTTTCAATTTTCACATGGTCCACAATGTTTACTTTTATTTTTTTTACCAATTATAAATGAAAAAAAGAAAATTTAAAAAAATATCAACTGAAATAAAGATAAGACAAAGATTGCGTCAAATCTATATGTAAATAGAAAAAATAAGATTGTTATATAATCCAAAAATATACCAATAAAATCAGAACTTCTCTTGATTTAACAACGTCTGTTCTTGAATCAGAAAAACGAAGACGATAAGAGCTCATAAAACTCAATATTTAAAAATTGTATTGTGATATTCTATGAGAATTGGACCACAATTTACCACTACCTTCACATAACTTTACATTCCAAAATCTCCCCATATGACAAAAATCTAAATGAAAATAAAATATTCTGTCTAGAAGAACCACTTTAAAAACAAATATGCAACGGTCCACTTCAAATTTTTCTCGCTGGATTAACACATTTGTTGGTTATACCTCACACTTTTATAGTATACACTTTTAAATTAACTCGACTCTCAATCATTCGTTCCCATGACAATTGGATCTTCATTCCAGAACGATCCGAATCACACTCGTCCAAGGACTGCCAACTCAGCGACAGCTGTATTATTCAGAAAATATTTTACCAAAGAAAGAACAATCAGATTCAGCAGAAATGTTAAAACAATTATGATTGGTCCATTTTTTAAATATGTCCCATAAAAATGTATCTCAAAAAATTCCTATTTTTAAATATCGTGATCAATTTTATGAGGAAAGATTAATTATTTTCCATAGCTTGCTTAAGACCTCCAATTCCGAATATCACTGTAAAGTGGATCAATTTCATAAGTTGGTTTTATTCATATTTGATTCAAATAAAACGGGTAACGATGTTTGAAATTTTACAAGTATCGGCCAATAATTTCCCAAAGCTTCCATATAACACCTTCGGAGAAAGACGTTTTAAAACGAATCAATATCTATCAAATATTTTTACCCTAAAATTTTAATTAAAATTTTAAATCGAAAACAAAACACAGCACAATGTGGCAGTTTTTTCGAATGACGAATAACGAATGCTGAGGATTGTAATATTGTTACATTAAAAGTTTAGGAGCTCCATGGGCCCTTAAACGTCGAAAAGATTTGATTTAAATTTTATAAAATATTTAAAATCATAGCAACCATTAAGAAATAAACAACTTGGGCACTTTTTACAAAAATTTTCTATCTAGAGAAAACTTTCAGAAAAATATAAATTTCATATATATTTTTAAGAAAAGTTCATTTTAGACAAAAAAAAAAGATTAATAATGAAATAGATACAATACTTTTGAATTAATATTAAAAAAACTAACAAAGATCATGCAAAATTGTAAATTTAAATACAAATAATGATATAAAAAATTAAAAAAAATAAAAATAAAAATAAACATAAAAACTTTTTATATAACATTTTCATTTATTTCAGTCGTAAATATTTGTCTTACAAAACATCATTAATAAATTCAAACTACTCATTCGCTCGATATATTCCGAAATTTAGAAGAAAATTGTTAATATTATTAGTTTTTTTTTACCAACTTTTTATTTAGTTTTTGATCGGTTTATTATTTTTTATTAATTAAACTTTTAACTTTATTCTGTAACTAACACATATTTTGTAACATATTTAATATGTATGCTCCAATATCTTCATCCTGATTAGTCCATGTTATTAATAGAGTTTTATGTTTAACATCTTTTTCATCTTCTTCGATTTTAATCTCTACCGTTTCCACAGCAATCGTACAATTCTCCTGCATTGTTACAGTCCATCCGGTTAATTTTTCTTGCAGCAATGCTAATAATTTTTCTCCTGTACGTATTTTTGGTCCAGGATCATCCATTTTAACTTTAGACGTGAAACGCATAACATGACGATTAATACCGATTTCTTTTAATGCTTCCGTTAGATTTTGTAACATAATACGATTATCTTTCATTACCAGAACACCATGTATTAGACGTCTACGTTTTGGGTCAGGTGGTTGGGCATTGTAAATGCGAGTTTCGGCTTTGAGTAGAGAAACAGAGGCATCTACGGGTATTTTAACCGGTGTGGAAATGACAGAAGTCTCACCATTGGCAGGCATATACGTTTCAATATTGAATTCTTCACGAATTTTGGTGCGCAAAAATTGCATTTTTTCAGCTTCACCATGTACGAGCATAACATTTTTGGGTTCACAGTTTTGGATGAGTTGCATGATGCCTTTAAAATCGAATAATCGAAATAAAGTAAATGTTGTTTTTTTTTGGTTCTAATTAAAATTACGATATAGGTAGCTTAAAATATAGTATATAATGAGATTGTTTGATATAAATGAGAGCATCGTAATATTTATGTATTTTTAGAAATCGGCACTTTTGTTAAAAAAATTATAGAAACCGCTTTTATCACTTAATAGATTAAATAACGTAAAACATTTTATATAACGGAATCGTCTTTCTAAGTCGATTCATATAAAACCCGTAAGGTTAACCGAAAACTCAGAACCCTAACTAATTGTATTCCAATTCCATTTGTTCCTTATGAAAATGAGAAACACTTTAGATTTCCTAAGAAATAGTTGTTCATATTATTAGTTTAATGTTTGTGACTCGAATATAATTTTCTTATCTAAGACAAAAACCTCAGAAAAATCGGGGGACAGCATTCACAATAACCAAACAGACGCAACAAGTTATATGAAATGTAAAATGAAGGATTTATACAGAAACAACATACCTTTAGCATCAGCATGAGCTGAAAAACTCATATATTCCACAGACATTTTAACATCGACTACTTGACGATTTTCGAACTCCACCTTCTTGGCACCACTCAAAATTTTATTACCAACTGTACCTTGGACACAATAACCAGGCATAATCACCATATTATTCTCATTAGGAGCCCACTTTTTAAAAATCTGTAAAGATAAACCAGCATGTAACATACCCGGTGTAGCAAATACCACCATGGCACCAGGATTATCAATATAGGTCTTATCAAAAGGTTTGATGTGTTTGAAATCGAACATATTTCGGGTGACAAAAGTTTTACGAATTTTCTGATTAGTCCAGGTGATAAACATTTTGTAATACGTATTGGCCTTTTCAGTAAGACCTAAAGCAAAATAAATGGGATATTTAAGATTCATGCGTTCCCAATAGGTTTCCAAAAGTATGCACAATTCTTGAGCTCTTCCCAAAGCAAATACGGGTATGAGAACTTTGCCACCTTTTGCCACGCATTCATGAACTTTTTTCAAGAAATCACGTTCACGACAGCGTTTCGAGTCACGTATTGTAGTGGCATAGGTAGATTCTGATATCAATAAATCTGGACGGCATTTATCAATCCAAGCGGCACCCAAATGACGATCAGGCGTCATATTATAATCTCCAGTATACACAACTGACTGGGAACCTACACGTATCCAAAACATGGCGGCACCTAAAACATGGCCAGCATAATATGCTTTGATCTCTAATTCGCTGTCAACCATCACACTTTGATGCAACGTCACAGCGGTGACTTTTTTCATGCAATCTTTAATCATTTGCGTAGTAAAAAAATTCGATTCCCCCTTACGTTCTACAGCAACCTTACGCATATCTTCTAATAAAATAGGTGCTATTGCTTTAGTGGGATGTGTCATATAAATGGGACCCGAGTAGCCCACCATTTCCGACATATAAGGTAAAGCGCCACAATGATCTAAAAATTAAAGAAATGTAATATGAAATTTAATTATTTGTTTTTCTTTTTTTTTTTTTGTTCTTACCCAAATGAAAATGTGAAATGATAACGCAATCAATATGACTGGTTATGGGACCATCTGGCACTATATACGAAAAATCAGGAAAACGTCTTTCATCATTATAACCCATGTGCATGCCACAATCCAGCATTATATTTTTACCACCCATTGACAACAACAAACAACTGCGTCCCACATCTTGACCAGCTCCTAACGGTGTTACTTTAATGTCCGGCATGAGGTTTTAGTCTCTTTTCTGATTAAATTTCTTCGTTTTCGCTTCTTGTATTTACTTTGTTTAATTAAAAACTTTAAATTGCAAATACACTCTTTATTTAATTAACTTCGTTTTGCTTTTTTGATTTTCCTATTTATGATTTGATTGTTTTTCGTCTGTAACTTGTAAGAGGAAAATAAACAAAACACATGAAAATGTTAATGAATAACAAACAATTAATCGTTTAAGTATTTTAACAAAAAACAAAAAAATGAATCGAAGCAAATTTGAGAAAGAAAATTTCCATAATCTGCTGCTGGCGCAACTGTTGCCGTTGCCTAAGACGCAACAGCTGACTATCTAATACTATCTGGCATCACCCTTTTCCCCTCGTATTAAGAAGAGTTTACATAAAAAATAAACAAATTTATTTAGTATATTCTTTTCATTCAATTGCTTACCCACACATACAAAATAATTATTAATTTCAAAATTTGTTACAATAATTAAATCATGTATTCTGCCACAACCACAACAAGGTGGAAGAGATAAAAAGGTTCCAGTAAGTGTTAAGATTTGAAGAATTGGCGGTGTAATAAAAACAACTAATAGAAAGAAAAAAGAAAGAAACGTTGTGTTTACGAACAAAATGAAATGAGAAATTTGTAGGGTTGCCAAGGCCTTAGAAGTATATATAGTTCCATGAATCCATTTTTTAATATATTGAATAGATTCAAGGAGGTAGAACAGTAACTAAATATAAATGAAACGAATCACCAGATTTGTTTTAGTTAAAGCAAGGAGTCAAATTACAGCGAATTGTATAGATGAATTTATGGCGACAATAAGTACGGCAACATTCTATTTCGCCGTAATGTATGATAAAATCAAATATTTACATAATTAAGAAGTAAGATCGAAAAATTCTCAACATACATACATACATGTTAATAAAAAGTAAACTAATAAACTTACAGTTAACATGTTTTATTTGATTGTGATTATTAGTACTATCAAAATAAATAACTATTTTTATAGATTGATTCAGTAGTGATGAAATTTTAAAACTTTTTGATCACGTTTTATAGTGCTTTTTTACTTTGCTCACAACGGCTTTTGGACAAGTTTTGTGCTCTTCAATTTTCTTTAAACAAGAGTCCAATATCTTCCCAATGGCCTTAGCTCCGGGCAGTTTGGAGGATTTGCGTCTTTTGGTACAAATACTACATTATTAGTACATTAATAATGTGATATTTGTACCCAAGAGCTTGTTTTCCACAATGACGGAATGTCAAATCAGACCAAAAATAAGTGGACACATTAAGAAGTATTATGAATGTAGGTAACACCAAGAAGGGATCATTTAAAAACTATGTGAGTCTGTCTGTTCCACAATAACTGACAGAGCACAATGAAATTTGGCCTGAGTATTTGTTATAGAGATCTTTTATATATTGCATACGTTTGTGAAAGTATGTGTAAGTGCATACGTATGAAGCATAGCATTACTTCACACGCATTTGTGGTGGAAGATATTAAAGATTCGCCGCAGCCGAATATAGAATTCTTACTCGTGATTATAAAATACTTCAAAATGATAATAAATCATTGGAGGTGGCATCACTAAATGTTTGACATAAAACTGCATTACAAAAAAAAAAAAAAAAAACAATAATAAATAAGCAAGCAGAAGAAGACTTTGTTATCAAAACATATGTTTTGTTTTTATCAGACAAATTGCACTTTTGTTTACAATTATCATTTTCCTTAATAATTAATGTTTTGGTATGTCAATTTTAAAGCAAAAGAATCAAATAAGAAATTAAAAAATTTTTTAATAAACGAAGTTTCAAGTGCCTTTAAATGCTGGAAGAATCGGGCACCGTTTCGCTACGCATATGCCAGGAGGGTCATGCCAATGCGTTGGTACTTAACAGAGATTGTAATAAAATTGCCGTAGCAGGCAGGAGCAGTAAGTGTTTTTGCAGAAATTAAAAATAAAAACATAATTAATGTAACATTTCCGTAATCCGTGTAGTACTCAAAGTTTATGCCATAAATAATGATGGCTTTATGGAAGTATGTAATATGCGCGGCAAAAATCAAAATCTTAGTCACTCTTCCAATGATGTAGCCTGGAGTATTTTGGATACAAATATTTTGGCCACAGCAGCCACTAATGGTGTTGTTTCCGTATGGGATCTTTCGAAATTTGGCAAACAAAAACAATGGATGGTCTACAATGATCATGAGCGTACAGCTCATGCTGTGACATTTCATAATACCGAAGTAAATACACTTATTTCGGGTTCACAAGATGGTACCATAAAATGTTTTGATACACGTACCGATAAGGCATGCAGTACATTTTATAGTAATTCAGAATCAGTTAGAGATGTAAAGTTTAGTCCTCATAGTAATAATTTATTTTCCGCGGTGCTGGAAAATGGAACAGTGCAATTGTGGGATTTGAGAAGGTAAAGATGGTTTATTTGGCGTATTTATTGTATAATACAAATTTTATTTTAGGACTGATAAATGTGTTTTACAATTTCCTGCCCATATGGAGCCTATTTATACTTGTGATTGGCATCCTTCACAAAATTGGCTGGCTACTGGTAGTCGAGATAAACAAATAAAGGTAAAGTATTTCCTTTTTAATTTAAGTGGTTTTAAGCCATATTTTATACAGAAGTAAACATATGTTATATGGGCGCAGAGGTCCTTCACTTACATAAAGTTAAGTCCATCTGTGCACTTTAAAATTTTTGTCGTTTTTGTAATTTTGGGCTTTTAAGAGAGCTAGATTTTAAACAGTAAGTGTATTTATAAGCTGAAGACATGAAATTAATAGGACCATTAGTTTCTGAACGCGCGCATTTGTTGCCAATAAAATAATGATTTTGGGACAACAAAAATATGATTGTGTTTATACAATGGTTCATAAGATGAATACATTATGTACTCTATTTATTATAAAACAATTTAATATGGACAATTGCAAAGATTATTAGAATCTGCAATGCCTTATTTAAGACTTAAACTTGTTATACCCTACACCACCATAGGTGGTTGGGGTATTATGCGTTTTTGCAGATATTGTAACGACAGAAAAAATAGTTCTACCACCACTTTTCATGCCTGTCCGGCTCTCTGTCCATATAAAGCTTGCTCGCAAAGTATAGGTCGCAGTTTTGAAGATATATTACAGAAATAGGCCCCATACAAATGACCCTAGGAATGGGGTATTTGCCTATAAAATTCCTAAACATAAAACGTAACGTAAGTTTGCAACAATTAATCTTATGATATTTTAAAATAATGTGCTAAATTTCACTAGGATCTGTTCATTATTTCTTATAGGTCTCATACAATCCCTTTTCCAAATTTTTAAATTCATAAATCTCACATATAAATGGGAATTGCAATAACATTTGGTTGTGAAATTATAACAGGGTCGGTACATAACACTTTCTAGCTCCCATATAACTTTCAAAAAATCGTTGAAAACATATACATTTAACATAAATGTTAGTACGTATCATAATTTTCTGCAGACTTAAGCATAAAGCGGAAAATCAAACTATACGAGAGTCGTTTATGAAATTTTCTTATCATCAACGATGTGGTGTATAGTATTACATGGTCGGACTTGATAGACTATAATATTTTAATTGTTTTTCTTTAGATTTGGAATATGGAAGGTAAGGCTTCTTTGGAACACACCATCCACACTATAGCTGTTGTGGGTCGAGTAAAATGGCGTCCAGAAAAAACGTAAGCTTTTCTAAACTAACATTAACTATAACAAAATCTGATTTTAATTTTACTTTTTAAGCTATCACATTGCCAGCTGTTCTTTAGTAGTAGATTATAGCATACACGTTTGGGATATACGACGCCCATTTGTACCCTTTGCCTCCTTTAATGATCACACAGATGTTACTACGGGTATAACGTGGAAGGGCAATGATTCTTATAGTCTATTATCAACCAGTAAAGATTCTACTATTTACAAACATGCTTTCAAAGATGCTTCTAGGCCGGCTTTAAAAGCTAATGTACAAGGTGCCAGTTTAGGGCGTAAGGGAGACATTTCTTTCGCCAACAAACTAAAGTTTTATTTGCCAGTAACAGCAGCTCAAGTTGTTAAATCAAATCCTGTACTGTAAGTAAATCTGAAAAATGTTAATAAGGAAATAACTAATGATATTTTTATAACAAAACAGAACTCGACAAAAATCCATAACCGGTTCAGAACAATTTCATATTGGTAAATCTGATATGTGCAGATTTTTATTAAATACATCGGTAAGTTTATTTCTGCTGTTTTAATAAACAATTCTTTAATAAATTCTATTTTTCCAGCTTATTGGTTACGATGATCCTGATAACTCTTCAATCGAACTCAAAGAACATGAATGTTTTATAGGCTGCGCCAAAGAATTAGTTTTTACGGGTAAAAAACTAGCCGATATGTGTAAACAAAATGCATATGTTTGCCGTAAACATGGGAAACATAATGCCACTACATTATGGAATTTTATAGAAATTTGTTATGCCTCAAATGAAATGAACAAACAAAAATATGAACATCGTAACTCCTTTTCAAATCAAAAAAATTCCCAAAATGCTCGCCGGGCGGCACAAGTTACTAGCACAGATGTTTCTAAATGGGATCATAATAAAAATAATAATGTTAATGGTTCTGATGATCACATTGATATAAAATCTCAAGATGATGATAATTTAATGGATAGTGGTGGTTCTGGTAGCAATAAAACTTATCCTCCACATGGTTCTGTTATATTATCAGAAACTCAAATTTTATCAGAGATTACTTTTGATAATTTTGATTCATTACGTAATGGCTTTATATATGTGGGTCCTCCAGACTTTACCAAAGCTTTAGCTTTGCCAGAGACAACATTACATTGTGATGTACAAGCAGCAAGGCCTCAATTGGATATTAAAGCAAAAAATAGAGAAAAATCACCGGTGAGTTCGGAGTATAAAAGGAGTTTGTTTGTTTTAATTATTGTGAGCTTTATTTTAGCCTCCTAATGTTCCGGCTATTTTAAAAGTATCTTCGGTTCCACCAGTTCGTTTATGGGAACCACATCAATTTTTAGCTGATGCTTTAATGTTACAAAGTGATGTGGGTGATGTTCAAACATCCTTAGCTGTTCTCATAGTTATGGGAGAAAATCGTAAATTTTTACCAATGGAAGAAGCTTTAATTGTAAGTATTTTTAATATTATTAAGTCTAAAGAAAATGGGAAGACACTGGGATTTTAACGTAATAATGATACAAATGTTTATTATTTAGAATATTTTACGTTAGTTATCTAAGGAGTGAGATTGAAAAATTCTTAACACACGTTTTTCGCCTTTTTAAAACATGTCAGTTATTATGTTTAATATTAAACAAATGAATATATTGTTAATCTAATTAAAATCAGTGAAAAGAGCGTATCAACAAAACCCAACTTGTTACCGTTCATTGGAAACCTAGTTCAAGTTGAAGGAATGGTAGATATTAAGAATATAACATAACCTCAATTTCTAGAGGCTCCAATAGAATTGTGCAAAGATTCTTTGTATAAACTTACTTCCGCTATATACAAGGAAATAAAAAATGAATTGTACTCACTTTGTTAAATGCAGGAGAATGATATTGGAATTTCCAAGAATATTAAATTTACAAAGATATATTTTTTACACTTTTCAAAATATTATAAGCCTAAAACTTTTTAATTTCATTTTCATACTTGACTTGATTGAAAACACTTTTTGTACTAACACAAGACGCACATACACACCTTTTTTCCATGCATTTTTAATAACAACAAATTACAATTTTATTGATATTTTTTCACAAAATTTTAAGTTTTTCCTATTTCATTATTAAATTTTCACACTTTTTAATAATCACTACGATTAAACATCGAACAACTTCCGTTAGATTTTTTAGAAACTAATAAAAAGTGGCGCTAAAAAAGATACAATATAATAAATAGATAGTATTTTACAATATAATATTTTATATTGTAAAAAGATACAATATAATAAAATAGTGTTAAAATATAAATAAACAGTGTTAAGTGATTTTTTGCAACTAAATTTAAATTTTTCAAATACAAAGAAAATATTTATGAATATTTTAATTAAATTTATTAATAATTAATTTTTTATTATAAAAAAGGAATCATTTTTATTTAACTTTAAATTTGTTTATCATGTTTATCTGACAGACCAGAATAAAGTGCATACTAAAAGTATTAAATATTTTAAATAAAACCCAACTTGTTTATTAAACAGTACCGGGAGAACTTGGTTTAGGTAGAAGAAATGGTCCACATTTTTCTAAAGTAAAAAATTGAAATCCTTTTCAAAGCTCCCAACACATCCGGTAGAAAAGCAGCCTAGTTACCACAGTGCTCGGACTATTTGGTACGAAAAGTTAAAGCTAATGTGTCTTTAAAATCATACAAGACTTAGAAAGTTCCAACATAGAAATTGAATTCAAGTTCTCTAAAAAATATTCTTGTTGCATGATGGATGAAGAAACGTATTTTCTGGCATATTTTTAGCAGCTTCCTTGGCAAAAATTTATGTTGCTAATGATCAGAGGAGTATTGAAAAAAGTTTAGCTTTATAAATACTGAAATTTATGTTAAGGAATGTTTGCAAAAAATGGATGCTTCCATTCATAAGACTTCGAGATGTGTCCACTTATTTTTGGCCTGACTTGGCATCCTGTCACTATGGTAAATAAGCATTTGGGGTATACAAAAATAGTAACGTGGTATTCGTGCCTAGAGAGACTGGTCCTACGAACTGCCTGGAGCCAGTGGAGGGATGAACCTGGCTTAGAAAATTGAAGAGCACAAAATGGTGTCCAAAAAGTATTAGATTTTTAAAGCAATGTGACAGAAAGTTCTATAAAAACGTAAATGAGAGGATTCCGGAAAAATTAAAAACTTCATCACTATCGATCAAAGCTATAAAAATATTTCTTTTTTGGTAAATTTTAATATTAATTTCAATCATTAAAAAATAAAACTGTAAGTTTAGTGGTTTTGTTTTTATAAATATCAATATGTTAAGAATTTATTGATTTCACTCCTTCAATATTTTGATAATGGTCATTTTTATACTCTCTACCACCAACAGTTAAGGGTATATTTTCTTTGTCATTCTGTGTGTAAAGCCTAGAAGAAACAACCGCAGACCCCATATTCTGTTTATCTGTCTGTTACAATCCTATTTAAAACGAGAAAAATCGGTTCAATATATTAAAAATCTAAGCAACCTCTAAGTTCAAGCGAAGAACTTTCGCAAAATTGTCAATTATAAATCGGCAAGTTAGAATAGGATATTTAATAATGTCAAACATAATTTATGTGTACCTTATTACCATTTTAAAACTTATCATATTCGGTTTAGTTATAGACAAAATATATGTAATAGCTTGGCTCATTATGTGTTTCTGTGTTCTATTTACATTTGTGAATTGTGGGTGTATAACGTATTTACTTCTAATGCATTTGTGGTGGAGGGTATTGAAGATACGGATAGGATACGTACTTGTTTTAGTAGTTATCTAATACGAATTTCCTCTCCCATTTTAGGAACATTGGTTTTTAACTTATATCGATCAACTGCATCGCTATCAAATGTGGAATGAGGCTTGTACAATAATGAATTTATCTTGGTTGAGATCTGTGCGTGAACTAAATCAAAAATCTACAGGTGTTCATACAAATTGTGGCGATTGTGGTCGACCACTGGGTGGTAGTGTTGGTTGGTATTGTCAGAAATGTAAATCAATGCGTTTGGCAAAATGTTCGATATGTGGTTTAATAGTAAGAGGATTATATGCCTGGTGTCAAGGTTGTTCACATGGTGGCCATATAAAACATGTTATGGATTATTTTTCCAATCATTCAAAATGTCCTAAATGTGGACATTTGTGTGAGTATAATTAGTTTTATTAAATAACAAAATATGTTTTGTTTTTGTAATACATTTTTTGTTGTTTTTAAACGAGTACTTACCCATAAGTTTTATGTTTAAACAATAACGAACCAGAAGAGAGAAGAAAAATTAAATCAAGGTTACTATTTTTAATATTTAAGACTTGAAAAGTAATAATTTCATTACATTTACATACTTTACATAAGGACTGTAATAATTCTAATAATTATGATTATGATAATAATGATAAAAATAATTAAAATATATATTTTTTCAATTAATAAATGTACTTTTAAAAGGTAAAATACAAACTACCTGTAGTTTTGTTTTTACAAAAATATATTTCAAAGACAGCATTTTAAAAGAAAAGAAAAAAATGTTTAAGGTGTTAGAAAAGATTTTGAAAACCATTTTTTAGTTGTGCTCTTTTCAAAGAGGTATTAAGTAAATAATTAATAATGATTATAATTTAAGTACTTAAAGCATTTTACATACTTGACTAAGTCTAAATACTAATAGCCAAGCAACTATTGCCAGCACTGCCCTCAAAGCCGAAAAAATTTTAGGAAATATTTTCTCTCTAACAAAACTTTGAGAAATCAGAACTTTTAAATTGTTGTTTTATGAATCTTGTAGAGGAAGAATTATTAACAAAAAAAGAACAAATTACATGATCTTTTCTTAATTTTTCTTCAACAGATAAATTCATAAAAAATATTTTTAGTTTAATTTCGAATTCATCTGTTTTTGCTAATAATTTTAACAACAATTTTAAAGTTTTGATTTGGCAGCAGTACTGGCGGCTAATTGTCAAGAGTTAAAATCGAGGCTCACGGTTTGACAAGCATCATTGCCAGCTCCATTAAAAGCGGTCAAATTTTGTTTAACAACAGGAGATTCATCATAACGTATGGTCATTGAATTAGAATTACCGGGTATTAAAACATAACCCAAAGATTCATAAAATTTAATTAATTTATCCTTGCAATCCAAAGACATTTTATAGCATCCTAAATATTGTGCCAATAGTGATACAGTAACCACAATGCTGGAATAAAAGAAATGTAATTAAAAATAAAGACTTGAAATTGAAGTTTTTCTTTCAATAATTAAATTAAAACTTACAGTTTACCCAATTGTTTGCCACGATAGGTATCATTGACTACCACATCTTCTAAGCGACCACGCTGAAAAAAATAAAATACTTAAGTTAGAGAATTGTCAGAAAAAGGAATATCTATATATACAAAAGGATATCATATTGGGTTTTCGAGGGTTCAAATATGTGGTCACAATCAATTTCTCAAGAAACATGTTTTTAACTTAGTGAAAACAGGACCATGAGGACTGATACACTCCACACAAGGCAGATATAACTTAATGAATATCTAAAGAACTTGTGTTTTGTATTGAAATTTTTAATACAGCTAGTTTTTTAGAAGAGATTTCGGTATTTTTCATTTTTTACAAAATTATAATTATATAAATTTTTACTAAAAATTCAAATTTTCACCAAAAATTCAAATTTTTACTAAAAATTCAAATTTTCACCAAAAATTTAAATTTTTACTAAAAATTCAAATTTTCACCAAAAATTTAAATTTTTACTAAAAATTCAAATTTTCACCAAAAATTCAAATTTTACTAAAAATTCAAATTTTCACCAAAAATTCAAATTTTCACCAAAAATTCGAATTTTCACCAAAAATTCACATTTTTACTAAAAATTCAAATTTTCACCAAAAATTCAAATTTTCACCAAAAATTAAAATTTTTACCAAAAATTAAAATTTTCACCAAAAATTCAAATTTTTACTAAAAAAATTCAAATGTTCACTAAATATTAAATTCTTTCTTAAGAATTAACATTTTCACTCAAAGTTTAAATTTTTACTAAAATTGGATTTTCACTAAAAGTTTAAATTTTCACAAACAAGATTTTAATTTTCACTAAAAACCAAACATTTTCACTAAAAATCAAAAATTTTCTTGAAAAATTCGAAAATTTCGTAGAAATCCGAAACTTTTATTAAAATTCGAATTTTCACTAAAAATCGTAAATTTTTAAAAAGCAAATATACATAGAGATTACTTGTTTTTACTTACAATGGCACAATTGTGTATAAATTTACGTTCAATGATTAAGGAGGCAGCTCCAATAATTTCATTTTTACGTGTATCCTCAACAACGGTTACAAAATAGTCACCACTAGCTTTCATTTGGGAGAAACGAGCTGGAAATAACAATCAATTACAATTAATTAATTATTTATTACAAAACTACATACACAAATTTCAATTTATAGCTAAGAAAACTTACTTAAAAATTGTGTTCTTGAGACCGGGCCAACATGAGTCAACTGTGACAATAACTGTAAGAAGCCACGATCATAATCACCATCTTTTAAAGGACGAACCTTAAGCCATGATTCTCCAGGACAAGCAGCGGAAATAAATGGATTAAATTTGGCAGGACTTTTATGGAAATCCAATTTCAATAATAAATCAGGATCATAAAGATATGTTTCCTCCTAAAGCAAATAAATAAAACAAATGAATTTATTAATAAAACGTAAAAAATCCAATATTATGCATACTGATAGTAATTAATGATAACAAATAAAATACTTTTACAGATAACAAATATTACTTATTTAAAATTATTTTATTTATTTTACCTGCCATCCCACCATTTTATTTGAATTCAAATTCAATTTAATATGTGAATATTTTTGAAACTGTTTTAACCAAAAGGTGTCAACGTAACCACAATCAAAACTCATCTAAATGCTGATGTTTTCTTTAAAACTTTTTGACTAAAAGGAAAACCAATCAATTGTACACAATCAGATATTCATGCATTAAAATTTTTTTGTTACCGGTTTTATAGAGCGTAGTTATTTTTATTCATAATATTATAATATTTTTTCGTTTTCTGTGTTTTGCTATTCAACAAGGTCTTCTAGTACGTGTCTCATACTCTTACATACCTAAATAAAAAATACCAAAACCTGCCTGTTTAAGAAAAACAAGAAAAAACACTTTCTTTATCATTTCAAGTCTCGGTTATGTTATTGATATAAAATGATTTTAAGGGGTGTAACTTGTCTACAAAAGATATAGCTCAATATATATATAGTATAGTGCTACCATTAGTAGGTAAAAACAAAATGAAAACAAAGACAACAAAAAAACCTTTAAATAACATAAAGTGAAGGCTAATGGAATAAGTAAAAAAATATAAAAAACCCGTCTTAAAAATGAAAGACATTTTTTTAATGAAATGCAGCAGCAAGCAGTCTAAACCGGTAGAATATGTTAAAGTGTAGAATGTTTGAACAATTCAAAATACAAATAAAATAAAAAACAGTAATTTAAGAATTGAGTGTGGGTTTCTTAAAATACAGTGGTTTTGGAATAATAAAATGACTTAAAGCTGATGCATTTAAGAATCGTATAAGTGCAAATTAAAACTCAATCAAAAATCTTATAGAAGATGTTTAGAGCAGTGCAGCATTATAGCTTTAGATGTTTGGACTCTATAGTTACAGGATTACAAAATGGGGTATCTTCGACATTATTTTTCTAATTTAAACTATAAATTTCAGTACGTTTAAAGATGCCCAAGAGGACTTTCCTGTTCCTTTTAAATATTTTTTTTTGGCCAAAGACATTCCAATAGAAAAATTGGAAGTAAAAATAAATCTTCCGAAAGTGGTGCCTATAATTCCATCAAGAAAGAACAGAATTATGGTCGTCGAAAACCTTCTAAGGGAAATACAAAATTAACAAAAAGAGGAATTTATCATATATAACAAGAAGCAACCAAAAACAAATTGAATTCTACACAAATAAAGAACTAAATCTAATGTTCATGAAATTGGCAGAGGAGTGGAAAATAGTAATTTTCTCTGACGAAAAAAAAATAATTTAGAAAACCTGAGTAAAACTCATGATAAAAGCACGATTTAAGATCAAACGATGTTCGGACGTCAAAACGTAATTTGGGTGGTGGTAGTGTTATTGTTAAGGCAGACAGCACTTTCTTCAGTTGGAAAATGAAAAATTTGTTTTGTTCTAACAAAAATTAATCGCACAATTTATAACGAAGCACTGGATGATCCCTTTCTCCATTTTATGGATGAAAATTGCATTATTCAGATAATGCTGCGCTACGTACTTCAATGCTGTGTTACATACTTCAATATAACTCTGTTGGACTGACTGTATTGTAGTCCGAACTTGAACCTAATGAATATTGACGCCTTTATGACTCAATGGAAATATTGTGGTAGTATATGACCAGAAAAAGTCTATTCAAATAATGCTTAAAACGAATTCAAAATGACTTTAACAGAGATAAAACTAAAAATATAGAATATAGAAAATATAGAGATAAAACTAAAAATATAGAAAGATTGGGAGGAAATTGATTTCGATCTTCTTAAAAAATTGGTGGAATCGATGCCAGACCGCATTTTTGAGTTCATCCATATCCCATATCCATTTATATGTTCTGAAATCCTGAAACAGAATGCAGTTTTTAAAACACAAATATTTTTCTTATTATAGACCTTCAAAAATGTGGACTCTATTAAACAAAATTAAAAAAAATCAATATTTTTAAAGCTAAAATGAAAATACTTGGGACCAGGATCAAAACTTCTAACTGTTTACATTTACAAACTTATTGTGTACGTCATTTCAAATGCCATTTTGAAAAATGTGTACTTCAAATTCATCTGGTAGAAGAGCACATGGAATACTTACACACATCAAATTTCAAAGTGTTATTAGTTATTAATATCAAAATTCTATGATTTGAAATTTTTCTACCAATCAAACCACTGTGCATTAGTTAAGACTTAATGCACATTATTGATTTTGAAATCAAAAGTTCACTTTGTTTTTAGATTCAAATCAAACCAAAAAAGTGAATAAATTTTAACAACAACTAATATATACAGATTTTAAAAAATGAACAGTTACTTTTTTAAAGTTCAATCAACTTTAAATAATTATAAATCAAATTTTTAAACAAAATTGTTATTAATAAAAATTTAAAAAGAATTATGCAAAATTACAATTATAACAAAACTAAATACATAAATATATATATATATATATATATATATATATATATATATATATATATATATATATATATATATATATATATATATATATATATATATATATATATATATATATATATATATATATATATATATATATATATATATATATATATATATATATATATATATATATATATATATATTATATATATAAATATATATATAAATAAATAAATATATTAAACAAAAAGTACTTACCATTTCTTTTATCAGCAATTCTCTATTAGATAAAAAATGTTTCACCAGCTCTAGTTCCACGTTGCAGCTTGTTATAAACTCAACGTCTACAAAAGTTTTTATCGCTTTTTTTTCTTAAAATTGTTTACTTTTTTTCGTTTGTTATGATGTGGAATATTACGTTTTGCAGCACCAAGAGCATTAGCAGCAGCTTCCTTCTTTCAAGCTAGAAAAAAAACGTTTAGCCAACATCATCGCCAGTGGAAGACTAATTGGTGACGGTAGATATTATTATTGAGAGCAAAAATATTAGTGAATGTTATTTATGAGTAAATTTCCTTTATTTCCAATATTCTTTTACTTACACTCTTTAGGTTAAATTATTATTTATTATATTTCCGTTTAATTGATAAATTTCACTATTTAATAAAATTAATAAAAACTTTAAAGGGGGAAAAGTTATGAAAATGTGTTCAACTGAAAAAAACAAAAACAAATAAAATCAAATTTGCAATAGAAGAAAAGCAAAAACTAAATTTAAATGAAGAGATTTCCTTTTCGTTGACATTGAAGAGCGAACAAAAGCATGAAAGAGAGAAATTTATAAAACAGCTGTAAGAAAAAGTGATGCCAATAGTAATTATGCAAATTTCACCCAGCAAGCGAATAAGTTTAGAACGAATTCGTGAAAATTAGCTATTAATTTAATATATCCCCAATTAAATACAGTTAGACCTCGTTGTGACAGCTGTAAAAAACAACTTTGTTAATTATTGTGATCTAGGTTCTGACTTAACTCCAGGCCAAGAAATTGTGCCACTTCTATAGGATGAGTCCATATATCTGTTTTGGACTAAGAGTGGTAGGATTATCTTGGCAGTTCTGGCACAACTACGTTCGGGATGGAACAGTAGGCCCAATGCCTATTTTTTATTTATCATGCCGCCCCCAATATTTGTTCTGTATGTGGCTAAGGTCCACATGATATACAACATTTGTTTAATTGCCAAACCAATTTCTCTAAGGTGCAGAGATGTGCTAATCTATGTTTTACAGGTGTTTTTTTATTGGCGGCACTTATTGCAATTTTCCATCTAATTCCAATTGAGGAGTTCAATTGGGGAGAAGAATTGAGAAGTCTTTTAAGATCGATGGAGTTAAATTTAGGAGCAAATATGGAATCTTTATATTCAAGGATTATTCGAGAAATCGGACTTGGGAATCATATAAAGTTAGGTCTTCTGACTACATGGGAATTGAGCTTAAATTCGAAAGTATCCGTAAGGTGGTGATGCCGTAAAAGGACAGTTGGTTGGGATCGAAAGACATCCTTGGTATTCTTCTTGAATACCAAAGAAGATTTAAGTAGGCAAATGTTCGGATATCTATCTGGTCAGGACAACACTATAGACTAGGTGATTAGTGCAGTGTGATTATGGTTAAAATTAGTATGGGTTAAAATAAGTATGGGAGCACGTTTATAGCCAGGCGACAGAGAAGACAGTTGGAGTATTTTCAGACAAACCTATAGGATTCTTCTACATAAGGATTCGTACCTTGGAGAGGTCACAGCACAGAAGTGATTGTTGAGTCTCAAAAGCTTTAAAGAGGAAGAGTTGGTGACAGTGGAGCATTTACTTTGTAACAGTCCTGTACTCTAGCCCTCGAGTATAAAGTGTTTAGAGCGGCTTTTCCTAGACGGGGTTAATGATTTATTTTCAGGTCTTTAACAATATTATCTTATTGGAATGAAAGGAGTGCAATTGATCATAAAAGTTTTCCAAGTTATGATGCACGAATCGCATCTATATAAATACATAAAAGTTGTTTGCGATTTTATAGAAAAAAAATTCATCAGGCCAAGAAATTTGCATAGTCTGATGAATTTTCAATTTCATTGTGAGAAAAAATTTTCATAAATTTATTAATACTTTTATTATATATCGATATATTTAAATAAATTTAAATTCCATAATTCACCTTCCAGCACTGTTTTATAATATTGTATCTTTTTACAACACTGTTTTCTTTAATCTGCCATTTTTAGCGCCACTTTTCATTAGTTTCTAAAAAAATCTAACGGAAGTTTTTCGATGTTTAATCATAGTGATTAATAAAAAAATGTAAAATTTTATAATAAGATAAGTAAAAAGTAAGAAAAAGTTAAAAATATGTAATAAAAATATCAATAAAAATCGTAATTTGTTGTTATTAAAAAAATCATGAAAAAGAAAAAAATGTGTATGTGCGTGTTGTGTACGTGCAAAAAATGTTTTCGATCTACAAAAAAGTTATGAAAATAAAATAAAAAAGTTTTAAGCTTTTAATATCTTGAAAATTGTAGAAAATATATCTTTGTAAGTTTAATATTTTAGGAAATTGCAGCGTCATTATCCAGCATTTAACAAAGTGAGTACAATTAAATTTTTATTTCCTTGTATATACCGGATGTTAATTAAAACAAAGGTTCCTTACACAATTCTATTGGAGTCTCTAGAAATTGAGGTTATATTACTTTTCTACATTTTTTAGTACTATGCAATTTCTTTATGTTTTAAGTAAAATTAAATTTAATTAAAATTAGCTCTTAACTCAGCAAAATTGTCTTCATTAAATATTTCATAAATAATTTACATTAAATACATCTTATACATCACCAACAATATTGGCGACGTTTTTTGCAATGTTCATATAAGTATAATCAAGTCCATATTTTTAAATAACTTCAATAAAAATTCAAAGCTCTGATTTTGGCCTCTAAATTTTTAACAGCTCAGTATGGAACTTTCTGAGCCTTGAGCTAACCGGTCTGCTTTTCCACCAGATGTGTTGGGAGCTTCCTGTTTTCTATTTTTTTTTTTGGCTTGAGAAAAATAATGCGGACTACCTGAACAAGGTTTTCTATCAGTAGACAAGTTCTTGCGTTACTGTTTAAGAACGTTGGAAACAGCTTGACGATAGACCTTTAAATGCTTGACAAACTTTTTGTAGAACTAGGTTGGGTTTTGTTTAAAATCTTAAATTTTCTGGTCAATCATTTTAATAAAATTAACAAAGAATTCATTTGTAACAGACAGACAACATGCTATAGAAAGGTAACTCGTTCCCACGACAATCGGTTCTCCGTTCTGAAAGTTTCAAATGAAAGTTTCTTTTTCTATAAAGAAGTCGAACTGTTACATCAAAGGTAACTTGATAAAAAAATAATATTAGTTTAATGGCTTAAAGAAAAACGTGTGTTAAGAATTTTATGATCTCACTCCTTATTATTTAAGATTTAGGCGTTATTCTTAAAGACAGGAATTTTTCACGAATTGAAATGAAATACAAATTCTAATATTTTACAAAAAAGTAATATTTAAAAAATCGCATTTGTAACACAAAAAATATATTTTTAATAAATTTGTCTACTTTAAAAATTAATTTATTTCCCACAAATTTTGTAAAATTTGAAATATTTTACTAAATAAAAATGTTCAATTTATTAACAACTTTGATATATTTAATATTATGATTCTTATGTGGCAGCAATATATTTTGAAGTTTGATACATTTCATAGGCAAATTCCTCACGATGAGTAGGATCAAATTCTAAACCAACATAATCAATTTCTAAACTAAATGGTCCATCCATACCATTTTTGGCAGCCACAGAAAAACCAAAATGCGTTATACGATTCAGTTGTATGGCCTGTTGACGATCTTGTATACGACCTTTGGATGAATAGAAAAATTTCGAAAAGGGAATCTGCAAAACAAATGGAATTTTATTATTAAATTTCTAATTAAGTGAAATATCATTTAAAATACCTTAGCAATTTGCCAGTGAGGTCCTCCTCTAGTATAGAGGGCATAGTGATAAACATCATTCCACATTAAATCAAAATAGCCTTCACAATGTAAATTAATCAAATAACTACGACCATCACCACGTATTTTTAATACCAACATATTATATTGACTCCAGTCATAAGTAGCCTCTCGTTTGAATGATTTCTATGGAATCCAAAAAATAGTTGAAAATTAAGTGAAATTAATATAAAAACTAAAATTATTCATGGTACTTACTCTCACTCTTTTCGTTCGTATATTGGCATAGCCAGTTCGTTTTATAACACCATCTTTTATATGCTCAGAATTGACCATTCCATGAAAGAGTCCAGCACCAGAATTGCTTAATTCTAATTGTGCCGTACTTTTACCCTCATTATGATCCATATCGGTGGTAACAATCCATTTATCTAAAGATGATTTTTCTTTAAAATTAAACACAATATCCGTTTCACCCGGACGATAAACTAAAATTGGATCTGATTCTAGTCTCTCTTTCATTTCTTCACTCCACAAGTGTATCTCCTCTTTGAGTTCACGTAAGCCATCCAAAATCATTTTCTTTTTGGAAGGTTCTGGCAGGGAAGTTTTATAACCAGATTTTTTCTCACGTTCCCAAAAAGTTTTACAAACCGGAGTTGTATGAAATTTTGTTGAGGGTATAACTAAAGTATTTAATACACATTCCGGTAGCAGGGACGACTTTAAAGGTAACCGTTTAAGAGAAGGGCAGTTGCGTATTATTGAAAACATTTTTGCTTGAGAATTTTTTTTAATTTTAATAAAAGGAAAAATTTTCACATTTTATTTACAAATGCGTAACCACTCAACAGCTGGTAAAGAAGAAAAGACAGCTGTTTTTTGTGTTTTGCTTGAGTTATTTAAGTAAAGATATCATCGATAATTTGCACCAAAAAATGGGAATTAAAAAATCGGTGGATGATTCCAAATTTCCGTATTTCTATTTTCTCTTTGCATTATCAATAACGGCTGGATGATTCTATATTTTGGATTACCTCAAAAATACGGTCGTATATTGATTCCAATAATTAATTAATGATATCGGAATAAATTCCCTCTCTAATTTGCCCTTTTTTTAATTTAAGTCTGTAAAAGTCATTATGTTTTTATTTTGGGCATTAATTAAATACAATTAACGGGCTTATTTAGGTCAAGTCGGTCCAACAGAGGTATGCTGTGTTCATTAAACATTGATGAAGACTGTTTTGAAATATATACCCCAGCATTATTTCGCCGGAATATGCAATATTCATTCATCCATTGTGTTAGAACTAAGTAAATTTTAGATTTACTAACTGCAGAAAATGCTGCCCAAAGCATAAAACTATCACCACCGAAATAACTTTTTGACATCCGAACAACGTATGATCTCAAATCGTGACAATAACGTAAATATGAGTGAAGACCACCAAATTATATCTTATTCGTCAGAGAAAATAATATTTTCTACATTTCTGCCGATTTCATGTATTTTCAATATCAGTTCCTAGAATAGTATTTAACTAACAAAAGGGACAATTCTATCAAAATTCAATATATGTAATTTCATTAACATCATATATTATATAGAAAAATCGGCCATAAAAATTTTTAGCTCAGCGCCAGTATGTATTTTTAAGAATGAGTCACCATATTTATAGAGGGCTTTTTTAACTCATGCTAATTTTTGTATAATTTAAATGGTGAAGGATATTCGCTATTCGATATAGCCGAGCATCGCATTATTTCAAGTTTATTGTTATTTATTTTTCTTCAAAAATTTCCACAAAATTCCCAAATTTAGGTATTTTACACTTTTCTGTTTTTAAATATTTTTTTTATTATTTGTTATCTTGAAATTGACGCACAGCTGGAGGTTTTGTATCTTTTGAATGAGTTGTCAACACTTTTCCTTAAATGTAAACAAAATCCATAAATAGTTGTCATAACGATTGATTATTTTGTATCGAACAGTTCTTTACTTTGTTTTATCTATTCCTTAAATATATTTGTTTATATTGATATCCAAACGATTTGTCATCTATAAAAAAAGAAAGATCAAAGTCCATAGATAATATATTACAAAATGACGTATGGTGCGGAGGGTAAATGTTCAGCCCCAGCGGCTTCTAGCGATTGGAATATTTTGTATTGGATTTTAGGTACGATTTGTATGCCAGTGGCCTTACCTTTGGTATTTTTCAATATCTGGCGCAGATCTTTAATAGCCAAAGAACGTAAACGTTTACCGGGTAAAGTAGTTTTAATCACTGGAGCTAGTTCTGGTTTAGGAGAAGCCTTAGCTCATGCATTTTACAAAGCTGGTTGTAAAGTTATATTAGCTGCCAGACGTGTGGAGGAATTGGAAAGAGTTAAAAAGGAGTTATTAAGTTTAGAAGTGGTATGACTTTTTTGTATGATTATAGGAAAAAGACTTTATTCCTAATTGTTTTTAGGTGGGGCCTGCTTATCCTCCAACAATTTTAGCTTTGGATTTAGCTGAACTAAATGCCATACCCTCAATAGCCACTAAAGCTATTAATATTTATAATGGCATAGATATTCTAATAAATAATGGTGGAATTAGTGTTAGAGCAGATGCCTTAACTACCGCCCTAGATGTAGATTTAAAAGTAATGACTGTAAATTATTTTGGTTCTGTGGCCTTAACAAAAGCTATTTTACCTTCTATGGTTAAAAGGCACAAGGGCCATATTTGTTTTATAAGTTCAGTGCAAGGAAAATTTGCTTTACCCTATAGATCCGCCTATTCCGCTTCCAAACATGCCATACAAGCTTTTTCGGATTCCCTAAGAGCAGAAGTAGCTTCAAAAGGATTGAAAGTAACCTGTATAAGTCCAGGTTATATAAAAACCCAACTGTCGATAAATGCCTTAACCTCCTCCGGACAAAAACATGGAAGTAAGTTTTCAATTTTTTTTTACTTTTATTTCAAACAGTTACATTTTTCCGATATTTCTAATGCAGAAATGGATGCTACTACGGCCAAAGGTATGTCTGCCGATGTTTGTGCTAAACATATTTTGGAATCTTTGTTAAATGAAGAATCAGATGTTTTAATTTGTGATTTACAAGCGAGAGTAGGTTATTGGTTACGTTTTGTTTGTCCTCCTCTTTATTACTGGTTAATGGAAAAAAGAGCTCTTAAATTACAAAATGAAAATTAACACTGGATTTTGATATGAAAGTTTAATGTAATTTATTATATGCAAAATTTTATTTTAAAATTTCAGTCCTTATAAGTAATCAAAACAAACGAACAAAAACGATATACCAAAAACAAAAATTATTTAAGCAAATTAAGGGAAAACTTTAAACTTAGGAAAATAAACTAAAAAATAAACCAAAAATATTTTTTCTTTAATTGATTGAACAAAAAATAAAATGAAAGTAATAGAAAACTAAAAATATGTTTTTTCTTAAAGAACGTAAACACTGGCTGGTATTGGGTTTAAAATAAAACTTAATAGCTTGAGCTAAGGCGTCTTTTAAAAGGAAGCTTTTCTTTCAAATTTGTGGGTTTCTTAAAAAAGCTTCCTCTTACGTCTTATTTTGGGAAGATTTGGGAGAGTTATGTTTAGCTAAAATTTTAAAAGTATTCTTATTAACTATATAGCTTAAGGCAGCTGCTACTGTGGTGGCTCCTGTTAAATACCAAAGACCCTGGAGAGCTATGTGATCTGTAAGGAAATAAATTAATATTTATATATAAAATTGAATATAAATCCTTCTTACCCATATATTGCCAAACAGGTGCCCCCAGACTAATGCCGACTGTGGCCAATTGTACAGCGGTATTAACTTTGCTGATAAAAGTGGGCTCTAATTGAGCAGTAACATGTGTGGCATCAAAGTAACGAGAAAAAGTGCGCTAGAATATGGAAAACGATAGTAATATTGTTTGTTCTATAGAATTTAATTAGCAACTTACTGGTGGTGGCAAACTTATATAACGTATAACAAAACCAGCAGCTATTAGGAACACATCACGAAATAGTACAATTCCTGCCAACCATAAAGGCAAAAGATCACAATAACCCATGGAAATAACCAAAGAACCCATTAAAATTTTATCAGCTGCAGGATCTAAAAATGAACCAGCTTTGCTAGCTTGACTAGGCCATCTTCTAGCTATTTGTCCATCCAGCTAAAAATACGAATATTATAAAGCAAAATTTAAATTTAAGGAGTCTGATCGAAAAATTCTTAACTTACAAATTAAAAAAAAATTATTAAAAAGAAATTTTAAATTATAACCACTAGAGATGAATTTTCGAACCTTTTTGGGAAAACCCTTCCATTGATGTTTTTATATGTCACTTTGCTCGAGCAGATTCGAGGATTTGCCTCTCTTGGTACAAATACTACATTATTGTTGCACCACTCAAGGTGCAAAAACCATGTATGTTTTTAAAACTGCATTAGTTCGAGCACTAAGCTAACGGGGCTTCTATCCTACCGGATGTTGGGAGTTCTTTTGGAAATACTTTTTTTGACTTTAGAAACATCATGTGGACCATTACTTCTACCTGAAACAGTTTTTCTTTCAACGGACAAGTTCTCCCGGAACTGTTTAATAACATTAGAAACAATTTGACAGCAGATCAACATTTTGCGTTTTTTTTATAAATTTATTAATTTCAGGACGCTCACCTTTGTTCACTCACTTAAATCAGATTAAGTATATTTGTATTTGTTTGACATTAAACATAATAACCGACATGTTTTGTTAAGAATTTTTCGATGTCACTAATTTAATTCTAAATCTTTTATCACCACTCACCAAATCTGTAACACCCGCCACAGCCAATAAACCCATGGCCATACCATAATGACCATCAACAATCACATAACCAATATAGGGTGACAATACCATACGACTCATGGTCAAGAGATTTGGTATAGTCATAATATTTTCCTTTTCATAGACCTCTTCCATTTTCTCACGCATACGTTCTTGCACCTTATGCTTGGCTTCACGTATATCTTCCACAATAACATTTTTACGTTCTATAAAAGATTCACGTTTCTTATCGATGACTCCTTGTAAGATGTCACGACCCTTAAGGGTTTTCATATGCAAAGAATGCTTTTTGCTATCGGCATATAAACGCAAAGTGGCCACATCCCAATTGCGATATTGATTTATATCCAAAAATGAAATGCGTATAAAGCCAGTTGCGGCAGCATAACGATTAAGACAGTTGATCACAGAGGTAGGAGGTAGGAAGGAGGAGGTGGTTGCGGCTCCCACCAACTCTTTGAGACCTTTGGATAGGCCATTGTGATGACGAGAAACTTGACGAAATACAGTGGCAGGTAACATTATGTCAGTCTAATGGTGAATATCTATTTACGAAATAGATTTAAAATCCAATTATGTTGCTCACAGAAATTAGATAAGTTTAGAAAACAGCGAAAAGTGTTAGAAAACCAGTGGATGCTTTAATTCGACCTTAAAAGAATAAATTAAGATGTGACATGATAACATTTAAAAAGAAAACATTTGGGTTAAGAAGCATATCTAATATAACATTTTGAACTTAAGTTAACCTTGTTCTCCATGTTATTTTTAATTTCTCGCCCTAGATCTTCTAGAGTGATCGCCGTTTCTTTTGAGCTAAAGTTTTTAGTTTGTTATTATCTTTTGATTACCATTTGTTTTGTTTTTTGCTTTATTAATGTTGTTTATATTTAGTTAATTTATTATGCAAAATTAAATGTTTATTGATTGTTTTTAATAATTTTTAAATTAATTTTCGATTTTCAACCAATTTTTCCCGATTTTCTTCAATTGGACGGCAACTGTCAAAATGTGTTTATATTTTTCTCTAATTAAAACAGAGTTGCATTAAATAGTACTAAATACGAATATAAGCAGCGATGTGTTTATTTTAGAAAAACACTGAAAGAAATTGTGACAAAGTTGTTATTTCGTTAAATATTGATTTTCTGTTAACTGAAGAAAATATAAGTTTTGGTGACTCTTTGTATTGAATATTTTATTCAAAATTAATTTTTTTCTGAAAATTAGAATTTTTGGTGAAACATTTTTTTATTTAGAATTTTTGGTGGAAATTAAAAAATTTAGAGAAATGAGAGTTTTTGAAATAACAATCTTTAAAACTCTATTTCTGACGAAACTTTTAATGGTTTTGTAATAAGAAAAAATCAGTTGTAAAATTTCTCTGCCAGAAAACGCTAAAAAGAAAATTTAATTTAGATCGCATAAAGAACCGAAAAGGACATATATTTGTGGAGTAAAAAAACTGGAATCAGATAAATAATTTGTATGTGAATGAATTGTTATTACCGATAAGGTTAAGGTTAATAACAAGGGTAAAATTATGGGCCAAATTTTAAATGATTTAAATATTCTTTTTAAAAAGTAGAAATTGAGTGAAATGAAATGTATTTGAATAGTTATGTCAACTACAGAAAATGTTGTCCAAACCATAAAAAAAACATTGCTGTAATTACATTATGATATCCGAACATCGTTTGATCTGAAGTCGTGTAATAACATAATTATAAGTCGAACCATCTTAGTCATTTTCTTTTTTTTTCTTCAGAGAAAATTACCTTTTTTCACTCCTCTGCCCATTTCATTTATTTTCGTGAAAATTTTAGAAGATTATCTTAATACCGATTTCCGAGCACTGACTTCCACTTTAGCTTTTTCCAATTTATGTTTTCTTTCGTAAAATGTGAGCAACTTGTTGGTCATGATAAACATTAATTTGGATTTTTTCTTGCTCGGACAGGAATGATCTCTTTAAACATTATGAAATTTATCGTTGAAATTAGAAAATTATGCAGTAAAATTGAGATATTATCTTTATTTAATTATAAGAAACAGATATGTATAATTATTTATTTTTGGTATTTTTAAAAGCAATTTTCACGACTTCGTTTATGGAAATATTCCAAATAAAATAGCACCAAGCAAATTTGATCGCGTGAATAAGGTAAACAGCATAACTTAGAATAAGTTTTGTTTATTTTGAAAAAGTACCGTTAAGTTGCCTCTTCTTAATAATTTTCAACTTTTGAATGAGAACAATAAACAAGAATAAAGAAAGTTATTAATGCATTTATAAGAACATGTTTCAGTGTATAGAACTTTAACTCACTTCCTTATCATCTTCCCTCTTTATCGAAGTATTGTTTTTCATAAGTAATTAAGTAAATTTATTTAATGTTAAATTTAATTACTGAATTTAACTTAAAATTCCATGATCATAAATAAATGCAGGTAACTTGTAATAAATACCACTGTTAACTTCACCATATCATATCATTATATCACTCCCATTTCCACTATATAAATTCCAAACTGTAAACATTTTAAATATTTAATTATATTTTCATATCAACTTTTACTCATACAATTTTATTTATTGTTAAGTCCACCCCACACTGTCACCATCACCACCTTATTCTATTTGAAATGCTCATAATGTGGTGTCATTTTTCGACACTCCCTCCAATTGAACATTGTTATTAGTCCTCTAAATAATTGATAACTAAATATAAATTAATATTTAATAACTTTATTTGAAAATATTTCGCTTTTCACTATAAACAAAATTTAAGCACTTGATATTGTCGCTTAGTCACGCAATCATAAGGGCAATTGAAGGGTTTTTTTTAAAGGGTCGTTAATATAATTAAAAAAAATTAAAATCTGTAGAGGAACGTTTGAAATAGGTAATTGTAGGGAAACGTTTTAAACAAACAGGGAGAAAAAATATGATAAATGTGTGAATTGAAATTTTAAGTAGTGAGATTGAAAAATTATTAACATACATATATGTTTTAATCACCAGTAGCGTCCTTGACAGGAACTTTCTGAGCCGTGTACCTATTTACAACTGCATTAGCTTTAACTTTTCGTACCAAATAGTAAAAGCTCTGAACTAACCGGGCTGCTTTCCAACAGAATGTGTTGGGAGCTTTTTGGCTTTAGAAACATCGTTTTGGACCTTTTTTCTACCTGAACCAGGTTCTCCCGCTACTGTTAACATAATATTGGAAATAGTTTGACGATAGACCTTTGAATGCTTGGCCAATATTTTGCTGGACCAGTTCGGTTTTGTTAAAAATATTTAATTGAATTAGTACCACTTTTTCTGGTCGAATTAACAATCGTTGACATTAAACATAATAACTGACATGTTTTACAAACGTAAGTTGATAAAAAATCAACTAATACTTGTGTTAAGAGTTGTTCAATCTCACTCCTTAATTATTCAATGAATTTGTTAATTGAAATATTTTTAATTATATAGATTTTTTAAAAAGAAATATTTTTTCTCTTTTTTAAGAGACTTATTTTTAAAGAAAAATTAATTCTCTTTTTTAAGAGACATATTTTTCTAAAGAAAAATTCAGTCTCTTTTTTAAGAGACATTTTTCTCTAAAGAAACATTTAGTCTCTTTAATAAGAGACATATTTTTATCAAGAAAAAGGAGTATCTTTATTTAAAGATATATTTCTCTTAATGATAGATTTAAAAGTTATGTAAGTATATGTATGACTTATGTAGGGTATACCTGTAATACATATTTGCAAGGACATTCTAACACATAAGGACAATTTAAACAAATTTTTATTTGCAATTTCAATTTGTTTATTTATGCATTAATTCTATAAATAATTTTCAACAATTTAGTTTAATTTGTTTTATTATTTTAAATTTCCAGCTAATTTATGCAACATCCTTTTTGTTTTGTTGTATGTGTATGGATATTTGCTCAATAATATTAATATTTATGAATACCAAATACATACGCATGGTTAAGCATGTGTCTGTAAAATTTTGTTTAAACAATTTTATTTTTTTGTTGTTGTATTTGTTATTTTGAACTAAAAACAAACCAACCAACACGATGATAAATTGCTTGAATGTATGTTTGTCTCCTTTAGTATAGTTTCGTTTCGATCCTTGTTTGTGAGAAATCCTTAATACATTTACAACTTCATACTTTAATGGTTTTTCATATTGTTCAAATATATTTGGTTTATACATATGTATAGGTATTTTCAAATATAAAATTTTGTATTTGTGTGTAAGAGTGTGCTTTAGGAATAATGTGCTCATTTTAAGTGGTATGGACTAAATACCCGTATTGTAAAATGTGTAAAATTACCACAATTTCTATTTCAATAAAAATGTTCATACATGTTAAAAACATGTTGAAGAATATTTAAACATGAATATAAGAATAATGTATAAATGTATGAATGTAAATATGTATGTATTTGAATATAAACCCTTTGGGAACATTTAACCTTAAAGAGTTGGTAATATGAAGATATCAATAGAATGCTCTTAAATATTTTATGGGTTTAATAGAGACAATAAAAATAATGGACACATTTTTTAAAATCAAATTTGTTTTCTTTTTAATAAAAGATACATTTTCAATTGAAAAAACTATGTCTCTTTTATAAGAGACAAACTTTTCTATGGAAAACTGATGTCTATTGAATAAGAGGCAAAGTCTGATGTCTCTTAAATAAGAGACAAACTTTTCTATAGAAAACTGATGTCTCCTTAATAAGAGACAAACTCTTCTATAGAAAATTGATATCTATTTAATAAAAGGCAAACTTTTATATAGGAAACTGATGTCTCTTGAATAAGAGATAAACTTTTGTAAAGAAAATTGATGTCTCCTTAATAAGAGACAAACTTTTCTATAGAAAACTGATGGCTCCTTAATAAGAGACAAACTTTTTTAAAGAAAACTGATGTCTCTTGAATAAGAGACAAACTTTTCTATAGAAAACTGATGTCTCTTGAATAAGAGGCAAACTTATTTGTAGAAAAATGATGACCTTTTAGTAAATAGTCTGTTTACGTTTGTGGGTTAATTTTTTATATACATTAACCACAATTACGCTTTATATGTGTGTACATAAATTTTTACATGTGCATATGTATATAAATTCTATAGACTTTGTTATGTTTATAGCATAATAAAAGTTATTATTTGAAAATTTTGATTGTATCAGTTTAGAAAATTTATTACAATTTCCTCATTTTATTATAAATAATTATTTTTTATTTATTGCTTGAATCTTATTTTTTTAAAATTTTAAAATTATGTATATTTTTGTAAAATAATAAAAAATAAAGCTGAGGTTACTTTGGTAGTGTCAGCATTACTCGAGTTGAAAGATGAATCGGACTGTTCTTTGTAATAATCGATCTATGAATTCGACTCACTCCCATATAAATTTCAAGTGAAATTGCAATATGATTGTATGACATCCATATTTTGTGGTGGCTCCACCATATTTTGTGATGGTACAACCATATTGTATTGGTTTATTTGAAAATATTATGGTGGAGCGACAAGCATAGTATGTTACTTTTTGATCATGGTTACCACAACCATATTTTTTCAGTTTTTTAAAGATTCGAGAGTTACAGAATTACAAAAAAAAATCAATTTTAATACACTTTATGATCTTAACTTAAAATTTGCATGTTTGAATTTTTTCAAAAATTATGATTTTTACCGTAATATTTATATTTGACCATTATTTTTTTTAAATTTGAATAAAACTCTTTTCTTCTTATTTTTTTGGTTTTTAAAATTTTTATTAGAATTTTCAGTTTTTTATTATAATTTATTGCAATTTCTTGTTATTAATTTATTTATAATTTTCAAATCTTTTAAATATATTTTTTATTAAGTATTTCTAATTCTTTTTAATTTTTTTATTAAATATCTTTATTTGTTTATAATAATTAATAATAATTATTTTCCTTTTGTTAGCTTTACAATTCGTTTCATAATTTATAATAATTTCTATATTTAATTATTAATATAATTTTAATAAATTTAATATTTCTTTGTTCTATAATTTTTTTATAATTTTTTTGTATTTTCGATTTTTGTTGATTTTAAATTATATGCTTTTCAATTGTATATAATTTTTTTATTATTTTATTTTAAAATTGTTTTTTAAATAATTAATTTGTAATTTAATTGTTCCACTTTAGTGCTACTAAAAACAAGCATCATTATGATCATCATAATTATCATTATATTAAACTCAAACGAAATCATTAACATTAAAAATTATGTTTTGTTATTATAATGATTTAACAAATGTAGTTAATTATTAACATTTTCATAATTTTAATAATAATTATCATTATACATATGTATGTGTATGTGTGTTTGCCTGTTTGTATGTATTTGAAATAAGTAATAATATTTTCATTTTAATTAAGTACTATTTTGAGGTTTACAAATTTTAAAAGAATTAAAATACATTTGGTATTAAATGTTAATACCCTACACTCCATCAATTTAATGATGTCTGTCCGTCCTTCCCTCTGATCAGTTGGTTCTTTAATAAGAGACACACTTTTCTATAGAAAATTGATGTCTCCTTAATAAGAGACAAACTTTTCTATAAAAAACTGATGTCTCCTTAATAAGAGACAAATTTTTATATAGAAAACTGATGTCTCCTTAATAAGAGACAAACTTTTCTATAGAAAACTGATGTCTCCTTAATAAGAGACAAACTTTTCTATAGAAAACTGATGTCTCCTTAATAAGAGACAAACTTTTCTATAGAAAACTGATGTCTCCTTAATAAGAAATTTCTATAGAAACTGATGTCTCCTTAATAAGGACAACTTTTCTATAGAAAACTGATGTCTCCTTAATAAGAGACAACTTTTCTATAGAAAACTGATGTCTCCTTAATAAGAGACAAACTTTGCTATAGAAAACTGATGTCTCCTTAATAAGAGACAAACTTTTCTATAGAAAACTGATGTCTTCTTAATAAGAGACAAACTTTTCTATAGAAAACTTATGTCTCTTTAATAAGAGATACACTGTTCTCTAGATTCACCCTGATGTAGAATAATATATAGTCGATCAGAACCGACTATTATATTTTATTTGATTTATAATGATTTCTGTTTTTTGTTATTTTTGTTTCTGTTGAATAATATTTTTAAACAATTTAACAAAATAATCTCTTATGTTTCAAAATATCTGTTAAAAACCTATAAAAATTTAATTTTAAATATTTTTTTTTTAATTTCTCATTTGAGTATTTTATTTAGGAGTTTTTCATTTCATTTCATTTCGTTTCACTTTTTTATTTATTAAATTTAATTGATTTTCATTTATTTTGACATTGAACTAATTGTTTCTGTGTGTGTGTGTGTGTTAAACTTTGCTGTGTGTATTAGTGTTTTTATAGTTTATTATTTAATTTTTGTGGTTTTTTGTTGTTGTTGTTGCTCTTTATATTCGATTTTGTTTTAGTTCTTTTTTAATAAATTTTGAAAAATATATATTTTTTTTAATAAACTTAATTTTATTTTTCTTTCATAGAAAATTTTATTATTTATTTGAATGTTGTTGTAAGTGTTCTTGTTTTATTTGTTGCTATTTTGGAATTTTCTGTTAAAGTGTTTTATATCTAAAAATATATAAACTATAAAACTGTTCTGAATAGTAATTTGATTTAAGTAAAGTTATAATTGCAAAAAACTTTTTTATTTAATTTGAATGAATTTTTTTTTTTAATTTTATTTATTTTAGTTTAAAATATTTCAAGTGTTTGAAGAAGAACATTTTTGGAAAGAAAAAAATGATTATATAAAATTTTGAATTAAGGACTAAAATATTAAATTATTAAATCTATGTGGGATTCTATATACCTTTTACAAAAATTGTGTATAAATTTTAGCATTTAAATGTTTTATTAGGCTGAATTCACATCTCCAACCATTGAAATTAACTTGATCGATCCGACTGAAATTATTCTCAAACTAGTATTTGTTTGAACCTGTTTAACATCTATTATGGTGGGATAACTTTTACATTTAAGGGCTTTTGTAATTAGTAACGTGCTGGACCTGTCACAATGGAATATTTGTTCATTATTTTCCAGCAGGGTTACTTTGAACTACTGACTGAATTAAAGCACCATTAGTGTAAGAAAGTACTTAATTATTAACTTAATAGGACGATTTCTAAAAATCAAGAAACAAAAAATCAAGAGAAATATATATTTTGCATCAGAATCTATATTGTACTTCCCATAGGGAATATCAAAATATCGTAGGTCTTCAGGTCTTGAACTCAAAAAACCTTTTAATCGTTTCTTTCAGTGAAAGATAAGGTCCCTAGAAAGAGGAAAAACTATTATTTTATTTTTCATATATTAGAAAAAATTAAACCGATGGACCGATTTCTTCAATGTCTTCAAGGATAAAGATTCATTTTCTTAAAATTTTTGTTTTTTGGAAAAACAATAACAAACATTTTGTATATTTATTATGGTCCTTCGAATCATATACTTCTGATTTTGCACTTAAGTCCACTAAAAATGAAAATTGTGTGTCTCTTTTATTTCAGACTTTTCTTTTTCAGTTGAACTTCTGATTAAATAATTAAGGATGCTGTGAACGAGATATAATTTTAATTAAACACTTAATGCTTATAATGATAATTTTAGTTCAACCTTTTTTGGTCCTTTAAACTGAACGAAGCTCGACTAGTTTTATAAGGTATTAAAATCCTATGTCTTAAAAGGATTTTTTTATTCTAAGAATCTTTAATTCACCCTTTTTCTAATTAGACTTTAGATATTAATAAATATATATTATTTTTATGGTACTTAAAACCGTATACTGCAATTCCTTTCAATTAAAAATTAATTGATTACTAATTTAATATGCCTAAAACGATATTTTTTAAAATAATTTATTTTAATCCTTCAAGCAGCAAATTGACTTTTTTACTCCAACACACTTTTTCAATACACCTGAAGCATTGAAGAAATTTTATCAAAGAATTTATAACACCTTTTTAAGGTCCTTCAGACTGCATGCTGTTTGAGAATTTCTAATAAATTTTTACTAAAATTAAGAAAAAATTTCTTCCTTGAATTTTTGAAGCAGGTAATAATTAGGCTTTTGGTGGTCCTTCAAACCGGATTTTATTTGAAATTATTTGTTTCTTTAATTTCCTTAAACCTCAAGGAGGAGAGGTGCAAATTATACTCTTTATGCTTCTGTATGCTTTTTTAAATCCCAATTATAGAATTCCTTAATCTTCTTATTTGAATCATGATATATTTTTAAAACTTTTATTTTAAATCTATTTCCTCACAAACTCTTTTATATTTTTTCTTCTACTCTTCAGCTTTATTTTTAAGTGGCAATATTTATGTTCATTCCAACCAGATGCGTTTAAAAAAATAGAACTTCATAGTATACTAGCGTCCCTTTTATAGTAAATATATTAAAAAACTTAACTTCAAACCGGATGTATATTTTTTAATGACCTAAAATCCCAAATATAGGGGTTGCAAATTATACTTTATGGTCTTTCCAATCGAGTATTTTAGTCTTATTATTTGAATCGTGGCAAAAGATTTTCCCTTACAACATCTTTTTAAATATGAATCGATTCTAAAAACTAATTATTTACTTTTTCGAACATTTTATTCTGCAGTCTTATTTTTAAATGACATTTGGGAAAAAATAACTAATGTTTATGGTCCTTTGAGCCGGCCGCATATAAAAACTTTATAAAAAGCTGGCGAATTCTGGAAGTCTCTTTAACGAAAACAATTTGAATTACATTTGGGAAACTTCATCTTACATTTACTAATAATTATTTTAAATCTCTAACAAGACATTGAGATTTTGGTGGTCCTTCGAACCTGATGTAATTTCCTTTCACTCCACGGAATGGAAATACAAATTATACTTTAATCTTAATATTTGAAACCTGATACTTATTAGATTTCTCCAACAACTTCGATTTTAGTAACTAGAAATTTTCTAATCACTTTGTGAGTCTTGTGATACATTTTTATGATCAACAGTGACAGATATAAAGAAACGAGGTAATAAATGTTTTGTTTATTCTTAAAAGCTTTATTATTACATGGCTTTAGGGAGAAAATGATGAAGGTTTATGATCCTTCGTACCGGATATACTTTAAAAATAATGCTTTAAATCTCAACTTTATAGGTAATTTTCTATTGTCAAGTAATTTTCCAATAAGATCCTTTAGCAGCATTCAGTAGCTGATATAATTTTTTGATGGAATTTTTCCTTTATGGTCCTTCAAAGCGGATGCATTTGGAAAACTACTGTTATGGTCATTTTCTACTGTAAACTAATCATTTTGTTACTAAATTCCACAATTGATGTTGTATTATATTGTATTAAATACTTTTATCTGAGTTCAGAATCTCATCTAAATTTTGAAAATGTTCGGAAGGGAATTTTTTACAAACAATTTTATGTGAGTTCGATTTTGAAATTTTGCTATCTTTCTCGTTATTTACCTTATTAATTGCGATAAGCAATAAAGGATCAAAATAGTAATCGTCGTTATAGAAATAAGACCATAGATTTTTATGCATTGAAAATTACACTGCAAGAAAATGTAGATAAAAATGTAAAATTCTAAAATTGTTTTTAAAGAGGTTTTTTGATTTTTTCTGAATCTTTTCAAATTTCACATAATCATTTTTTACTTCCATTTTTTCCTTTTAATTAAATTTTTTAAATTTATAAAAAAATCATAATATTTTTTCCTAGAAATTTCTTTTTCTAAATATTAAATTTTATATATTTTATTTCTATTTAATTCCTTTCATTAGCACATTTCCAGTTTTTCTATATAACTTTTTCTAATATATATTTATTTAGTTGTTGTTGTTGTTCTTGTTGTCTTTTACCATTTTAATTTAAATTTCTTAAGTTAAAATATTTTAATTTTTAATTAATTCGGTAGTTTTTTATTTAAGTTTTTCTCTTTTTGAAGAAAAAAAAATTTATTAAATTAGTGTTTTTGTTTGTTTGTAGATGTATTTTTTGGTGGTTTTAGTATGAGATATTTATGTTTTCGTTTTTGTTTTTTATACTTTATTTAATTTAAAGTTTTAAAATAATAAATATAACTATTTTTTTATAATATATAATATATTTTTTTCTAAATATCTTAAAAACTACTGAGGTAAAATGTGAGAAATACGTAATATGAAGTATTTGTTTGTATTCTGTATTAATGTCTTTTTATTAGTTAAATAAATTTTTTAAGAGATAAAATTATATATAATGGATGTTTATAAGAAATTTATTTGGGGGCAGAATGAAATTATTGAAGAAGTTTATACTTAACATAGAACTTTAAAGGAACTGGAAGAGATAAAATAAGAAAGTAGAAGAGAAAGTATAGGATTCGAAAGAAGGAGAATAGAACTGAAATTTATTTCAAGATTTTATAGAAATAAAAATTTAATTTGCTTTATTGTTTTATTTAAAATAATGTGAAAATGTCCCTTAAATAATGAAAATAAATATTTAATTTGCTTTATTAATAAAAATAAAAATTTAATTTGCTTTATTGTTTTATTTAAAATAATGTGAAAATGTCCCTTAAATAATGAAAATAATTAAATGATTATAAATCTAGAGTTAAACTTATAAATTGCACAGTGGGAAGGAAAAGGCATAAAATATTTCAATTGTTAATCCGAAAATGTGAAGAACATTTCCACGATTTTCGAAAATATGAATATATTAATCTTCAACATTTCATGATCATAGATCATAAAGAACAATATTAACTTTGTTTCTAATTTTCTCAAAATATTTGAATTGGAGTTAATAACTTTTGTATTTCATTGGATATCATGACCGAGTTATATCTGTAATGATATTTGACAATAATTGATAAAAAAAATCCACTTATTCCGAACTCAAAGAACTAACTTATAGCAAGGATTTGATTTTCAAACATAGACTGAACTTGAATCTCGAAATTCCTCATTGTTAATCATTCTCTCTTGTTATCTGTTATACTGAAATTCCTCTCTCTCTATTTGTCTGTAAAGGACATGTTTCTAGCTCTATGATCAAAATATTTAATCTTCTTTATCTGGCTTCGAACACATTTCAACTTAACTCTCGAAGTTCCTTTGCTGTTTATCGCGATTGTACGTAAAAGATGCAACTTGTGATACATTTTTAAGATCAACAGTGACAGATATAAAGAAACAAGGTAGTAAATGTTGCTCTTCTTTACAGATTTATTTTTATATGGCTTTAGGGAGAAAATAATAAAAGTTTATGATCCTTCGAACCGGATATACTTTAAAAGTAATGTTTTAATCTTAACTTAATAGGTAATTTTCTATGGTCAAGTAATTTTCCAATAACTAATTTGCGGCTTTTTATCAAGGATGATAGTGTTGTAGATCCTTGAACAGCATTTAGTATCTGATATAATTTTTTGATAGATTTTTTCCTTTATGGTCCTTCAAACCGGATGCTCTTGGAATACTACTGTTATGGTCATTTTCTACTGTAAACTAATCATTTTGTTCCTTAATTGCAAATTTGATGTTGGACGATATTGTATTAAATACTTTTATCTGAGTTTAAAATCTCATCTAAATTTTGAAAATGTTCTGAAGGGAATTTTTTACAAACACCATTATTCTCAGCTCTATAATCAAATTATAAAATCTTCTTAATCTGGTTCCGAAGAATCTTTCAACTTAACATAACTTGATTTTCGAAGATCTTCTTCGTTTCGTTTGTTGTATTTTTATGTAAAGGATTTCTAGCTCTATAATCAAAATATTTGATTTTCTTTATCTGGCTCAGAAGTACATTCACTATTGATCGTCAGTTCACAGATTACAGAGAATTGTCAATATTCTCTCTGAGAACTGAAGAAACTAATTTTAATATTTCACCTAAAAAATCTATTTAAAATTTACTTCATTTCATTTACGAGTTTTTCAAATGGGATTTTGGTTGTTTAAGATGTACCGATCAACATACAGTTTTGGGAAGATTATCAAACTTGAATTAAAACAACTCTCACAATATATCTGATGATGTAGAAATTGAAATCCCAATCAAAGGTTGACAAAATCACAGCTAAATTATTGAAGTAAAAATCGATCGGAAGTCTTCTGATCATCAACTCGAAGGACTAAGTCTCTAGAGGTTGACGAAATTATGGCTGAGCTATTGAAGTACAAATCGCTCAAAATTATTAGATCATATAACCGAATTTAATTTTTCCGAAAGAGTTTCGGTTCAATGAAACTACTGACAGTGATCATGATCCTAAGATAATTATGGGCGGCATCCATATGTTACATTATCTTTGACAAAACACAGAAATGTAAAAAGAAGCAAATTTAATTTTCTATTAAATTTACTTCTAATCTGTTAGACTGTGAACTCTAAAGGAATTTTCGATCAAAAGAACTACGATCATGATGCTCAGATTTTTTCGAAATTACAAATGAAACTAGAGCTCATCGTATGAAGTGTAAACCGCTCAGGAGTATTTTATCACCTGATAGAATCCAAAAGTTCAATAGTATGGGAATTTTATGGAAAGTATATATCTCGAGGTTGTATCAGTCATGATAGAACAACTACGATCACGATCCTCAGGTTACTCTAGATAAGAACCAACGTCACTCTCACAGAGAATACAAATTTAGATAGCAAATAGTGTTTGCAATTAAGTTTGAAATGAAGTGGAGGCGTTGGTTTAGTATAATAGAGTCTCCCAAGAATGCCAGAATGGAAATTTATATGCCGATTTCCCTTTTCCCTTGTGTAATTTATCTATTATAAAGACAAATATGGCTATAAATACTTAATATTCTAATAATTGAGAGAGTTTTGAAACTTTTTCTTTAAATATTGCATTTTAAAATGTTTATCATTTTTGTTTTAATTTAAAATCTTTAACATATTTTCCTTCTTTAAATTTATATTCGTTATGATTTTAATATATATTTTTTTCTATATAAATTAACTAAAATTTTTATTAATAATAATTTAATATTGTTCTAAGGTTTCTTTATTATCGTTTTTAAATTGATAAACTTTTTTTAATTTTTTTATTAGTTTTTTGTTTTGTTTACTAAAATTGTTTATTATAGCAGCTACTATTTGTTTAAACTATATTAATTTAATTATTATGTTTTGTTATTAATTTTTTTGTTTCGTTTAAATCTATAATTGATTTAAATCTATATTGATTTTCAATTTTTGCATTATACAATGTATTTTGTATTTTATTATGTTAAATTTAAATTGTTTCATTGTTTTCATTTAATAATACCCTACACCATTCAGAGAAAGTTAATAGTATAAACTTAAACTGGGTAAATCGAATCAGAATAATTTTTTGAAACGATTTAATTATATCAGTCCTTCTGTCCATTATTAAGACAACCCATAAAGATTAGTAGAAAGCACTGTCCTTGTATGTGAATCGATCTAAAATTTCCTATTACTCTCATAGAAAACTCATTATCGAAGATCATTTCAGAAAATATAGATCCCCAATAAATGATCTCTTAAATAGGGGTTTCAAATTCATAAAGTCTTAAATATAGGTTTAATGTAATAAGTTCCAAGGCTTTGAATCTTATTAATATAGTTATATCAGCTACAAGTCCCATATAAAATCCATCTGAGAAATTGCAATTAAGAAGTATAAATTTCATTCGAATTTTATTTACGTGATTATAATTGGAGATAATATTCATTTTAGCGGAAAACGCTTTTACCAATTTTCGATTCTCGATTGATCTCATTGAAGGTTTATTCGGAGATCAGTTTAAAACTCATAAGAAAATGTTATTCTTACGTAATTTATCAAGCTTATTACAGAAGTATTAAATGAAAAATCTTGTCAAAAATCAGAAAGGATCTTCTATGGATTCATTTCCGAAAATGTGTTAAGATCATCGAAATCTATCTATAATTACACTTCCCACCTTTGTAAGGTCCCGAAAATGTATATAAAATACCTAATTCTCATGTAAGTGTTAGTACTATTTCAGAAGGTTCAAAATATGCTCTAGGTTATCATTCCATCATAGACTAGGGGTATTATATAGAGCCTTCTATATAAAATCTTTTTAAAATCCAAAAAAAGTTTTGGTAATAATAAGTTTCATTGTTAAAATTATATAAGCATCCAATATTATTCCTAGTCTTCGAGCTCTAGAGTTCTCAATATCTGCATTATAATATCTAAATATTAGAAAAATTTTAGTATTAATTTAATATTTTTTTACATAGACTGCTATGGAACTATAAGACAAATCCGTTAATAAAAAATACTATAATTTTGAAGATAAAAAGTTCTTTAAACAGAATCAAATAATTATAATTTTTAAGGATCGATCCATAATTGACTATATATCTTCCATATAATTTCTTTTACCGTCCGAAGTCTCTCGACTTTGAGATTATAGATACACTGTGGGGCTTTAGGTATAATTTTGGGTCAATTTCGGGAAGTCTGTTAATATTTTCGAGTATCGATCTATAATAATCTATAGTTCATATAAAGATCTGGATGATAATTTTCAATTAAATATTCTACAAGCAGAATAAATTATTCTGAATTCAAGTATGTCAAACCATTGGTAAGGTCTTCTATTAATAATGTTATTAAATATAAGTGAGTGTCAGATTTACATAAGTCACAGATTTATATATAAAAAACTATAAGTATCCTGATATTGAAAGTTCTTTAAGCAGAAAATATAGTTATGAAATATCAAAGATCGGTCCATAAATCTCCATATTTTTCACATAAATTTTTTTACATATATAAAAATTATATTAAGGTTTTTATTCTTTAGTTATTTTCAATAAATATGTATAAATCTAAGAACCAATTTGTGTCTATAGATCCACTATGCGGCCGTTGATACAATTTTGGATCAATTTTTAAAAGTCTGTTGATAATGGGTTATGATTCATATGTAGGAAAAACTTCCGAAAATTCGCTTAATGTATAAAAAATTATAGTATATCGATAGAAAGCTTTATTAAATATAGCTTATTATTGAGATACTGTAAGCAAATAATACATTTGCCGTGAATTTCGTAAAAATGCTTAGGTTTGAGATTAATATTTTCATTACTTTAATGAAAACTTTTTGACTTTTCTACTGTAGGACTTTAAGTTCTATCTGGGATAAATTTCGAAGAGTCTATTTCGTATATAGGACGGATTTCTGAGAATTCCTTTAATACTCAAAAAACTATTAGTATTTCAATGATTATTGGGCTAAAGTTGATTTAAGTATATTTAAAGATCGGACCATAAATTCCTATATATGCTATATAGTTCTAAAAATAATTACTTTTCACAATTTGACTTATATCTCAGTTTTTGATTGTACGAGAGTCGATTCAAACATGTACCTTAATTTCATGTAAAGTCCACGATTTAGTCTAGGGTATTATAACGTCGGTTATGCCGACTTTAACTTGTTTTACTTGGTTTTATTTAATATGCATTTTATTTATAATTAAGTAATTTGTTTTTGTTAAAGTTTTATATCATTTTAATTTAATTATTTATTATTTTTTTATATTAATTAATTTAATTTTTAGCTTAATATTTAGTACCACAGTCGTAGAGAATTTTATTTGTTTCTTGAAGTACTTTTTTAGGTTAAAATTTAAATTTTATTCTGGAAAATTTATTAACTAAAAGTGTAGGAGTAAGTTTAAGGAAGAATTCTATAATATTTTTGTTTTGGAAATAATTAAGTTTACATTTTCATGAATGACTGACTAAAATAATGGAGTCATAAAAAATAATACTTAAACCATAAACCTTTTCGTCGAAAAAGTATTTAATTTGTTACATTAGTCAAAAGATGTTAATATCACCCATTTGCTGCAAGATAGTCATAACTCAAAAAAATCATTTTTTTCAATAGACGAATTTTTAATTTTTGACAGAAACATATTTCTTGGAATAAAATATATATTATATATTTTATTTAATTTATATTTAAAATATAAATTTTACATTCATGAAAACTTTATATTTGGTTAATTTTTTTATTGGATTACAAAAATATCTGTTATGTAAACTTAACAACTACCGATGCGCAACCGAAATAACGCTTTATTTATGGCAATAATTAATAAACTATTTATATATCCTGTCTGATATATAAATGGTTCATTTTGCAAGATAACAAAATACATTATCTACCATGCACTACTGATGTTAAGTCGAAATTTTTGAATTTTTGAGTTATGACGACCTTTTAGCAAATGAGCGATATGTGTGTTGGTGTGTATGCGTATGAGTGTTCACATCCTTGAAAATATGTTGTTTTTAGTGATTTCAAAATCGTTTATTTGTAACATATTTCTTTAACGACTTTTTTCTCTTCTCCTCCATTTTTGTCAGTCATAAATGTTTATGTACAATTTTATTAATTAATTAATTATTTAAAATGGTGCCTTAATTAACTAAAATTATTAAAGAATTTTGTTAGAGTAATTAATGTTGTTGTTCTTTTTGTTTTATTTATTTTAAATTTTGAACAAATTAAAATAATTTGTTTTCTTTTTTCTTTTCAACATTAATCTGTGATTTTATTTTTATGTTTCTTGTTTCGAAAAAAGATTTTTCTTAAAATGTGTTTTAATTTCAAAAAAGATTAAAATGGAAAGAAAATTATTGTTTTTGCTTTAATAAAGTTTATTTTCTTTTAGAGGAAGTAATAAGTATTTTTTAATATTTTTGGAATTTTTTTTTAATTTCTTTTTTTCTTTTTTTAATTTCCATTTTTTATTTCCTTTTTTATATTTTCTTTAATTTTTTAAATTTATATTTTAATTAATTTCTAGAAATATTTTCAACTATTAAAACTTAATAGAAATAGAAAACGATTATAATAATTTAATAAAGTGTTGAATTCAAATGGTCATAGTTCTATTTTCGTATTTAAGGTAGTTTCAAGTACTTTACTAGTGACATTAACAAAGGCATCACAATTTGTTGATTCCATCCACTCGAAATCTTTAACAGTTGCCTACAAAATTGTTTAATTAAATTAAATTATATTCATATTAATTAAATTTTCATTATATTGATTAAATTTTTAATTAAACATGTTTTACATTATATCGATTAAAACTTACCTTATGCATTGAATAGACAGCAACAACAACCAAAACATGCATTATATTATGAGAATTTAAATAGAAATCAACTAAACCAGGAAACCATTTTTCTGGAATACGCATAGCACCTATAGCACGCCGATTATGGAAAACCATCCTAAAGAAAATAGAAAAAATTAATAACGAAAATTATAAAATGAGATTCTTTATAGATTGGACAGAAAATTTTTTTGTCTGGCGATATGATTAAAGTCTGGACTACAAGATTTTAGTCTTGACTATAAGATTATAGTTTGGATATAAGATTGTAGTCTGAACTATAAGATTAAAGTCTGGAGTATAAGATTATAGTCTGGAGTATAAGATTGTAGTCTGGACTATAAGAAATAGTCCTAAACTGCAAGCTTTATAGACTCTATCTATTTTCCAAATTTATTGCAAATATCCTTTATCCAAATATAAGTGTCATAATTGTTAGCCTTTCTTTCTCTTTTTCTCTTTGGCAAAGTCAATATGTTTTCGAATCATATGGATTTTCAAATAAATTTTCCAAACATTTTGCTTCTTAAACAACATTTTAAGTAAATGTTGTTAAAGATTTTTCATTTGAATGTAAATAAAATGTTTGTATATTTAATGAGTTCAGAAAGAGAAAAAAATTACAAATAAATTTTACATGAAAGAGTTTTGGTGAAAATTACATTTTTAGTTTGCAAAGATAAATTAATGAATAAAAATATTTGTTTTAACAAATAAAGTATTTTTTAAAATTTTATTTTACAAAATTATAGTCATTGTCTTTTTCTATAATTTATGGAATATTTTAAGAAAATATCACAAATTTGACTCATTTTTTGTTGATTAGAAATATTTTTATTTAAATTAAAGTTTTTCTCTGCCAGATAGTTTTTCGTATTTTTAAGAATTTTGTATTCGTCCCTCGCAGTTTCTAAGTAATAATTTTAAAACGTAACATAATCAATCAGGCATAATCAAAATACATCATTAGAGACCATATTGTGTTAATGAATTTCGAACTCATTTTTTTCACACACTTTTAGCCATTGAAACTGTACCCGGCAGTTCTGAGAGCTTTATAATAAAATAAAGACTTTTTAAAAGAAAAATTTTACATGATGAATAAAATAAAATTTTACAAAAGATTTTTTTTATACAAAAAAACTTTTTATATAAAAAAATTTTTTATACTAGTATTTTACATTATTTACATGCTGTTTTGAAAAATTTCCATTATTTACATATTGCAAAAATCCTTAAATTGATTTGAAGTGTTTAAAATACCACATTTTTATTTCTAGTACAAGTATTTTTAATTATTTACACAACATGTTCATAAAATTTACATTATTTACAAAATGTAAATAATTGTTAAACTGTTTGAAAATATTAAATGTAACTTATTTAAAAAAACAAAATCATTTTTGTAGTTTTACACACTAGTGTAAACACATTAACGATTTTATAGTGCTTTCTGTCACTTGGTTCGAACAGGTAGTCCATCTCCGTTGAAAATCTACAACACTTTTGGACACCTGTTTTATGCTCTTTTAACAAGAGCCCAATATCTCTCCACTGTCCTTTGTTTGGAGTATTTGCATCTCTTGTATAACACTCCAGATCTTGTTTACCATACCAACAGAATGTTAAGTCAGGAGAAAAATTACACATTATGAAGCCTTTTGTAAACATTAATTGATATAAATTTCGGTATTATTCAATAAATGATTGACTTCTTTGCAACAGCAGCTGCATATAACTTACATACCAAGAACTTTTTGTGAAATTTTGACTGTGTTTGGGTTTTAAACTTTTCTTCAACATTCCCTCAAGCATCATTAAAATAAAATTTTTAACCAAGAAGTTGCGAAAGATCTGTCAGAACAAACGTTTTATCATCCATTATGCAGCATCATATTTTTTAGGAAACTTTACTTTGATTTCATGTTCCGATTTTGGCCTCAAAATTTTTAACAGATTTCCTGGCAGAAACTTTTTGGGCCTTGTATGTTTTAAATCTGCATTTGCTTTAACTTTTTGTGTCCAAATAGTCCGAGCACTAAGCTAATCGAGCTGCTTTCCGACCGGATGTATTGGGAGCTTTCTAATTTTTTGGCTCTAGTAACATATTGAGGGCCACTTCTTCTACCTGAACCCGATTTTCTATCCTGGTGCATTGTAAACAGTTTGACGGGAGATCTTTGAATGCTTGGCCAACTGTTAATAGAACCAAGTTGGTCTTTGTTCAAAATAACATGGTGTCTCACATATAAAGCAAATATTGGTTAACGGATATCTAAAGAACTATAACACCGAGAGTTATAAAATTTGGTTAAAACGTTGGACGGGTAGGTGTAGGGGGAGTTGTATACCAAGAATCTAATTTTGCAGCAATTATGATACCGTGGGACACCATCACTAGAAAAAATATAGGACTTAAAGGATCAGCAACGAACTAATTTTTTTTTGCAAAACGAAGTTTGCGGTTATGCCACTTTTAAAATAAAATGACATAATGAAAAATGTAAAAAATTTATAATTTTTTTCAATTTTTTTAAATTAAAAAATGGTTAATTCAAAATCTCTAAAAATAGAGAATTTTGAATAAAAATAGAAAATTTTTAAATGTTAATATTAGATTATTTGGAATTAATTTTCGTTTGTCTACTAAGGGACGTCGAAATGGTCAGCTTTTTTCCAAAATATTTGTTTCTTATATTTAAAACTGTAGGGCAATCAAATTCCATTGAAATGTTAAGGAAAACAAGAAAAATCCGCATCACACATTTAATGCAAAAGAACTTTTCGAAATAAGGTCATTTTCAAGCATATTCGCTCTTTGTATAAACACGTCATTAATGTATACTTAAATACATATGTTTAAGTGAGTGTGTATATGAAAGAGAAAAAATACCAAAGCGAAAAAAGGAAAAATTGTTTGAGTATTTCTGTTTCCTCTGAAATCAGAAATATTTAAATAATATTTGACACTTGATCTTTGAATTAGGAAAACATTAATTACTCTTTATGGATTTTATTTTCCCCCCAAAAAAAAAACGTAATCGAATACAAAATGTTAAAAGATTTCTTGATATTTACAAGAGATTTATTTTCAAGGATAAATATTTATTTAGGAACAATATGAAAAAAGGAATTCATTAACTCCTGCGAAAAAAGTGAAATACGGAAAAAGGATTAAGGAAAAGTTGTTTTTCAAAGTTTGTGTACAGAATAATAAATAACAATTTTTTATAATTAAATTTACAATTTTTTTAAAATTAATTTTGGGATTATGAATTTTAGTTACCAGGGCGTATTAGTAATTTTTAACAATAGACAATATAAAAATGTTAATCATACGCTGATAAATAAATTATATTACATGCATTAGTTCGGATGTTTGTAACGAGCAGAAAAAAAATCTGTTGCCGGCACTTTTAGGTATACCGTTCAAGACGTTTTTAAAGATGTCCTTCCGTCTGTCCGGTTGTTAAACAATGTAAAATTTTGACATTCTACATGTCATAATTTTTGAGATATATTCTTGAAATTTGGTACAAATTTTGACGAAGACTATTGAAATTGGAGTTTCCAAATCAATATTTGTAATAATTCTGCATTTTTTAAACGTTAGAGATATCGTGATGAAAAAGCTTTAGTGTTTCGATTTGCCGTAGAAATGCAAAAAAACATGAACATTTGACTGAAGGAAGTTTTAATTGATATTTATTCTTTAAAAAAATGAAAACCAAAAACAATATTTATTTGCAATTTTAACTTGATGTATAAAAATTTTTCCGTAAATCGAAAAATTAAAAATCCCACCGTTCCATGGGGAAATATCCCATTCCGTAAGTTTTATTAATATGACTTTTTTCAATGAAATTGTTGCCCCGTCCTTGTAAGGGCCGTCGGGCAGCAAATTATTTTTGGGTATTTTCCCTACATATATAGCTATATCGTAAGTATAATTTAAAGAAAATTCTAGTTTTAAAGTTTTAGAACATGACAAAAAATTAAAATATTTAAAAAAAAATGTCTAATTTTGGATAGGACTTATGGACAGATTTTTGCCCTAAACTCATTCGGATTTAGGTAAACTAAAATGTCATTAAGATTTCTTCATAAGACAAAATTATAAAATTCAGAAAAAAATGGTTTTACCAGTGAATACGTGTTGCCACCTCTTCAGAAAAAAATTTCAAAGTTCTTACTTTACATTAATTCTAGCGCTGAGCAAACCGGGCTGTCTCCTGCATTAGCTTCAACTTTTGCCACAAAAAATTAAAGCTTACGCAAGTATAAAAACGTACAAGGCTCAGAAAGTTCCTAACAGGAAGACTGCTAACAAAAATTAGAGGCCAAAAAACAGAGCACGGAAATTGAAATCAAGTTTTCTAAAAAATTTTTCTTGCTACATAATCTATGACGAAATGTAAGTTCTGGCAGATTTTTCGCAACTTCCGGATCAAAAATGTTTATTGCTAATGCTCGAAGGAATGTTGAAGATAAGTTTTGCATCCCAAAGCAATAAAAATATCCCAAAAAGTTCCTAGTATGGTAAGCAATATGCAGTTGCGACAAAAGAAATCAATTGTTTGTTACAAATACTGAAATTTACATTAAGTACTGTGGCTGCATCCATTTGTAAGACCTTAAAAGAGGCTAATCCTTCTAACTGTACGCAGCTAAGGCCAGTGGTGAGATATTGGGCTCATGTTAAAAAGATAATTGAAACATAAGAATCACAAAAAATATGTCCAAAGTGTAGTGGATTCAAAACGGAGATGGACTGCCTGTTCAAGCAAATTCACAGGAAGCACTATAAAACGTTTATTGAAGAGTTTTCGAAAAATGTTCGAAATTTCATCACTAATGATTAAATCGAACCTTATGTAAAACCATTTCCGAAAGTGACCATAAATCTCTTCTCTGTGAGAGTATTATAAAAATATTTGGTTTAATTATTTGTTATACGAGCAAAAATTATCAATTCAAATTCTACGAGGGTCGTCTATAATTTTTCAAGTTTTAGTCATGGTAAAGGGCATTATATAATCGACCTTAACCCGATATTTTACTGTTACTTATTTTTTATAATGTTTAAGTTTTCTAAGAAAATGTTTCTCTCTGTCTGTATTTTCTCAAACGTATGAGTGATATTTTTTCCTCCCTTCAAAAGTAATTATTATTAATCATACGTCTGAGTATTTTAAAACATTTATCATTAAAAATTTCTTTATATTTATTATAAATTATTAACAAAAAAGCAAAAAAAAAACAAATCAAATAAATAATAATTTCCACTAAATTTATTGTTTTTCCTTTCTTATTATTTCTAATCATAAAATATCATACATTTTTTTATTCTTTAAATTTTATTTTATTATTTTCATTCAATTTATGTTTATTGTCCACTACTTGTCTGTCTGTCCGACTGTCTCTCTTTTATAACAATACACCATTTTTATGCTTCCTTTACTGTCATTGTTATCATTTTTATACTTTTTTATTATTTTTGTTGTTTCGATATTAAAAGGTTTTTGTTTGCTTCATGGCTCTTTTTTTAGACCTTGAATAAATCATTAAACATGAACTCATCATTTACTTGTATGAGTGTGTAAATGAGTGTGTGTGTATGTGTGTTTATTTAAAAGTAAATGAAAGGCACTTAAATTTTGTTTAGCTATTTAAAGATTGTTTTTTTTATAAGAGGATTATATATGATCTGTTATTTGTCTGTCTATAGACTTTAAATGTTGTCGCCAAATTTATTTACTAAATTGGAATTATAAAGGACAAAGGGATCCAGAGAGAGGAAGAGCAAAACATATTGTTTATTAGTTAAGTCTTAATACTTCAAATTTAAAATGTAAAATTTATTATTTTAACAAGTGATATGACAAATCCTTCAATAACAAAGTAAATAATACTTAGTGTAAGTGAGTCTTTTATACATCAAGTAAACGAAATTGCTGTAATAAAACATGTGTGGGAGTTTAAGAAAAGCCTTTCTAATATACTGATGCATATTCTTACAAATGCATTTAATTTTATTCTCTTTTTTTATTTAATCTTAAAAATAATGTCAAATATTCTTGGTGCTATTTTATGTGGAATATTTCTATAAACGCTGAACAATTTTTACTGCCACATTTTTTAATTTAAACGATACGTTAAAGTTGGCCAAGGGAAATTTTCTATCCGATCACTAAAAGATCCAGTTAAATTTGTTTATGTCTAAGGTTATTACAATAAAGAAATTGGTCTTAAAGCTAAACGTTCCGAAATTGTAGAGCTCAAATCTTACAAATCAACTCGAAAACTACTCAACAATAACTATATTAGATTTAATTTAGATATTTCTAACGGTTCAAAACAATCAATTTTTAATCCCTCTTTATCGATTAAAAATTTAAGAAATGTATCTTTAATTTAAAAAAAATATATTAAAAATTTAATATTTTTGGAATCATCTTTCTCCCAGAAAGAATTTCCTTTTGTCTTGTCTTATTACTAATTTATTTCTGAAAATATGTTTTCTAATGATATAAAATTTCTTTTCACCTTTTTTTCTCATTTATGAAAAAAGCAAAAAAATAATGTTTCTTGTACTTTTTAAGAAGATAAAGAAACAAAATGTGAAAATTAGTCTTAATGTTTTTGTTCTTCTTCTTCTTCTGCTCCTTATTTTAAATTTTATCCAGAAAAAAAAACAAGTAAGAATTAATCGGCTTTGCCAAATCTTCAATACCCTCCAACAAAAATGCCTGAGAAGTAAATATGTTATGCGACGTATATTCGCATACACTTGCAGACGTATACATTATAAAATGAGTCATAATATTTTATTATATTTTTGACTATAATTTTTTTCCATTGAACCGATTTTCATAATTTTTTTGAATGGTGATGAAGAATAATAATTTGTCGATTTATAATTGAAAGTTTTTGCTTGTACTTAAGGATTGCCAGATATCGGTCTATATATGTTAATATAATGAACCGATTTTGCTAGTTTTAAATAGGAAACTTTTTGCAAATTTCATTAAACTCTGTCAATTATTGTGAATGTGAGCATGCCAACAACAGACCGACACACATAATAACATCGACTGACATATTAATTTGATGCAGGAATATATATATACTTTATGGAGTCTGAGATGACGTTACACACGGAATAACAAAGTTAATATACCCTCATCACCACTTGTGGTGGTGGAGGGCATAAGAAAAAAAATATATGAATGAAGGAACAGTAAAATTAAAGTCAATCTCAAGATCATCATAAAATTAACCACGTAATTTTTTGCAATAAACTCTTGAAGAATAAGAAAAAAAGGTAAAATAAATATTCAGGGGATAAAATGTTAAAGGAAATCCTTAAAATATTTAAATGCCTGGCACGTATGATTACTTCGTATTATACGGATGAAAATGCCTTACGGTCATTAAAATGTAAAATAACGCACTTTTTTATAACATTCTAATCCACAGGTTGATTCGTTGGATGGTAATAACCATAGAATGGATAAAATATATAAAGAACGCAACGAAGAGAGAGAGAGAGAGAGGGAGAGAAGAACATCTATCGAAACCATAAATAGGCACAAGGTTACAAACAATAGACAGTAAATTCTTTTTATATCTTTTTATAGAGAATATAAATTTCAAAAAACAATGGAATACAATTACAAATATATTGTTCCATTGTTTTTTTTTTTTTTTTTTTTGCTTTAGAGATTTATTCTCGGAAAACCTTGTTTTGTCGAAAAAAGGTAAGGGAAATCTTAAAAACGACCCTCCTTCTTTTGTAAATCCGTAAATAATAGAAAAATATTAAATAAAAATCTCAAACCACTTAAATTTTTTTAACAATCAACAAAAGAATAAAAATTAAAATGAAAAATGTTTTTTTTTGTTAATCTTTTATTAAATTTAAAAATTATTTGAAAAATTCTTTATTTTGTGAAATAAATAAAAAAAGTTTTATATAAAAATTACATGAAAAATTTTGAAGGCGTTTAAAAAAAGACAAATGGGGGTGTTACATTCACATAATTCGACTTAAATGAGTCTTTAATATTCGTTCAGTTTAGTGCAGTTCTACTTTCTAGTTCAGATTCTAAAGAGTGAGATCGAAAAGTTCTTAACTTCCAGTTCACTGGCCTTTGCTTCAGACAGTTTGAAGGACTTGCCTTTTTTTACAAACATCACATTATTGTTCCTGTACCACTCAAGTGCTCATTAATCATACTGATAGGATGCCAAGTCAGAGCAAAAGTAAGGGGACACATTATGAAGTCTAATGAATGAAAGATACCATTTTCGTTAACATTACTTGTTTTAAATTTCGGTATTTATAGAGCCCATTGTAACATATGATTGGTCTGTAACCGCATCTTCATATTCCTTGACATACCAAGAACTTTTTGGCAAATTTCAACTGCTTTTGGGTAATAAATTTTTCTTAAACATTTCCTCGAGCATCAGTGCTTCACTTCAATTTCCGTGCTCTGTTTTGACCTCTTGTATATCTTTAAATCTTCATTAGCTTTTACTTTTCGTACCAAATAGTCCGAGCACTAAGTAAACGGTCTGCTTTCCTACTGGATGTCTGTGGAGCTCTTTTGCAAATGCTTCCTATTACTTTTTTATTTTCTTTAGATACATAATTCTTTCTATCTGAACAACATTTTCTATCAAAGAACGACTTCTGCCGGTACTGTTTAGCAGTATTGGTTTGACGCCATACCTTTGAATGCGAGGTCAACTTTTTGTAGGACCATGAAAGTATTTTATAATTTTAACTCGAACTTTTTTTAATCACTCATTTAAATTAGATTAAGAATATCTGACATGTTTTACAAAGGCAACTTGATCAAAAAAATAATCAAATAATATTTGGGTCAAAAGTTTTAATGAAAAAACGTCTGTTAAGAATTTTGAACTAGAGTTCTGTTCAAGTTCTAATTCAGTTTTAGTTTAGGTTCTAGTTCAGATACTACTTCAGGTTGTAGTTCAGGTTCTCGTTCAGTTATAACTTAGTTCCAGTTCATTTCTAGTCCAGTTTTAGTTCTAGTTCAGATACTAGTTCAGGTTCCAGTTTCGTTCTAATTCAGGTTATAGTTTCGTTTCTAGTTCAGATTGTATTTGAAGTTCTAGTTCAAGTTATAGTTTGGGTTCTGTTCAGGTTCTAGTTTATGTTCTAGTTTATGTTCATGTTCAGGTTCTGGATTAGTTCTTGTTCAGGTTCTGGTTTAGACTCTAGTTCAGTTTATATTTCTTATTCAGTTCATGTTCTAGTTCATATTATAGTTTATGTTCTAGTTTAGGTTCTAGTTCAGATTTTATTTCTGATTCTATTTCGATTTTTATTCAGTTCAGTTTCAGTTTCTAGTTAAGATTTTAGTTTAGGTTCTAATTCAAGTTTTAGTTCAGGTTCTAATTCAAGTTTTAGTTCAGGTTATGGTTCTGATTGTTTTAAAAATTAGTTTCGGAGAAGACTTTTCATGACTGTTTCTTACGGAATGACAAAATGAATATTTAATTCATCTCATGTGATGATTAAGAGTATAAAAATTCAAATTTAAAACTTAAGACTTAAAAAAATATTTTAAATTTTATTTTGCCATAAAAATATGTAACTATTTAAATAAGATTTTAAAAAACTTCCACAACAAATTCTGCAGTTATAATAAATTGTTTTACAACAAAAATTAAAAATAAAATTTTTAAAAATATAAAAAACCTTTAACTTGGCAACTGCATACAAATGTAATAAATAGTTAAGTCGTAACTTATTACTAACTACCATTTTTATGCCACATTAAAAGTTTATTTACAACAAAAAAATAGAGAAAAATAACACAAAAACAACAACTATAACAAAAGAAGAAAAAAATGGCAAAGAGGGTGTTAATAAATTCAGTGAAAATAAAGTGTTTATTTTTTGTTGTATTTAAATGTATTTTTTAACATACCTGGAGGTAAACATGTTCCAATGCAACTCGATTGCCACCCACTAGACCGATTGTGCGGAAAAATGTTAAAATCGATCGCATAGTAAAGGGCAAGGCAAAACACAAACGACGCTGCCAAGGTGAACTGGCTGTTAAGGCCTAAAGAAATAAAATGCAAAAAATAAAAAATACAAATTTTTAACAAATAACACACACAAACATAGATAAACATATATACATATTCATATACATATGTACATATTGCATGTACATTCATATGTATATGAAAACGGAAATAAAAGTGAATAAAAATGAATTTCATTGTAACAATTCTTGATAAAAAAATATTTATTTTATTTTTATATGAAAATTTACATAAACACATATATAGACACACACACATATATATATACATATATAGAAAAGAAAATATTTAAAACATTTCTACATACATATTTAAAATTTATTAAATGTTTTGAATGCATTTCATTAGACTTGTCAGTTGATATTAATTAACAACAACAATTTTGGGGAAAAAAAATTTAATATTAAATGACTGGATTTTTCATAACATTTTTTTAAAATTTATACTGAAACTGAAAGTATTAGAGTAATATAAGAATACAAGTCTTGTCTGGTCAGGGGCGTGGTCGATGACCCAACAAATATGACAATTTAGGTTATGTTAATATTTTTTAATTTCTCCAAAATTTCATTATTGAATTTTATATAAAAAAGACGTTTTCTCTATTAAAACGATTTCATATTTAGGTTATCTCTTATAGTTTTAGAGATATGCAAGTCTAAATACATTTGTAACCCATTTTTAGTCTTATTTTTTTTTTTGCCTTTTTAAGTTAGTGAGATAAATGTAAGTCCTAAAATTTATTTAAAAATATTTTCTCGATTCCCTATAAAATTCTAAATAATGAAAATCCAACAACCTGATAAATATATGAATCCGTTAAAAAGATATAAAAATCTGAGCTTGGAACATATTTATTTGAGATTTCTTTGGAAAAGGTAGAAAAAGGCGTATATTTTCTGACAAAACAATGCGTCCAAACTTTGTTAATTTTAAAAAAATTGTTTTAAACTTAATAAATTTTTTTTGTTCAAATCGCAAAGCTGAAATTATCTCTAAATAACCTTAATATATAATTACATATGTAAGGTATGTGGTCAATGAGTACTTTCTGTCGGACCCCCATAACTGGACATTAAGGACAGGTTTATACATAAGGAGTGAGATCGAAAAGTTTTTAAATCTGCATTACCTTTAACTTTTCGCATCAAAGAGTCCGAACACTAAGCTAACTTTTCTTTGCTTTCCTACCAGATTTTTTAAGAGCTCTTTTAAAAATATTTCATATATTTTTTTTTGTTTTAGAAACACCATGTGAACCATTCCTTCTGCCTGAACCAGTTTTTCTATCAATGGGCAAGTTTTTCCTGGCATTGTTTAAATACATTGGAAACAGTTTAAGGTTACAAAGGTAATTTGATAAAAAATTAGGAAAACAAATGGGGTCTATTTCAAATGCATTATACTATTTACCTTCATTGTACTAAAACAATGTTTTATTATAATAACGAATTGTTCGGTCTTGATATAAAGAATGTATAAATTCAATTTTTAATCTCCTTTGAAGTGATGGGAAATTTTTTATGGGAAATTTTATAAAACATTAAAATAACTACAATTTGTACGAATAAGGGTCCTGAGCCCGGGGATCGTGTGATTTGTTCAACATCTAAAAGGTAAAAATTACAATTACCTGATCTCACAATATGCTGAGTATTAACTTGGATTTTGCTGTTGGACTGCTTTTTACATAATATCATATATGAGAGATTTAAAAAGTTCTTTATGAAAAGATTTATACATTTAGGTGATTTTCGTAAGGTGGGACTTTTTAAGGGCTGAAGAATTTTATGAAATTATGATTCGTCACAAAATGAAGTGGCGGTGTATTTCTAGTTTGAATTTTAAACAACGAAAATTTTATCATCATATAAACATTTCTAGATGATAAGTAATTTTCGGAAATGGGCTCATTTGGGGAGCTTTAGTCTTTTGTGGACCAATCTTTTTAAATTTAACACATTGATTTGGACAAATACAAATTAATTTGTGTCAAATTTAATAAAAATATCTTTATATAAGTTTTACAATTTATATATTTAGAAAGTGATTCTGAGTCGATCGGTATATTTAAAATGTTATAATATATTTTATTCTGTATGTTACAAACATTAATATAAGTGCAGAATACCCCAGTCACCACCACTACAAACGGTGATAGAGGTATGTTAATTTTGTCATTCATTGCGTAACACCAAAAGGGAATCATCCAAGACCCCATAAGGTATAAGTTGATTTATCTATATCCGTCCGTCTGTTGGAAACATTCTCACGGTCACAGAAACCATAACCATAAAAATCGATTCAATAAAAAAATTATAGACAGATATCTGAGACAACTTCGAAATTCTGAGAAAACACGAGTTATAAGAATTAATTTTATATTTAACTATAATTTATAGCTAAATATACCCCTTATTATTCCAAGAATCATCAAAATCAAATATATAGAAAAATTTTGATCAAATATATATCAAATTTTATGACCTCCAATGTACGGAAGTATGAAATTTTACTTTATAACAAAACAGTTTGTTTGTTGTAGTGTGCATGGCAATAAAGCATGTTAGAATGTATGTGTATATATTAATGTTAATGAAACTTCATGCATGTTGTAGAGGGTATTAAAGATGCACCATTATAGCATTCTTAAGTACTTCGACTATAAGTTTTTACTAGAAAGTTAGATGCTAAAAGAAATTTAATCGCTGAATTATAATGAAGTATTTTAACTTTCGAAAATTCCATCCATATGGACATTCATCATAATAAAAAAATAAGAGTTTTCTGCTGGACTCAGGTCAAAGTGTGAGACTTGGAAAAATATTACTTATTAATTACTTATTTCGAGTCCTGTTTTTAAAAATGTTGTCAAGTTTTAAAACAAAACTTGAGTGACCGCAACTACTCAGTTTTCTTTCTTGTTATTTAGTAACGCTAATTGTGTTATATTTTTTTATTAAATTTACTTGTCTTTTTATTTAACTTCTCTTCATAAGACATTTCCAATTGAAACACTTTATAATCCCTTTGGATTGCTGGTGAAATCCTTCTTAAAACTTTCATATCACTACGTTTTTAATAAAAAATACCAAACAAAATACTTCAACCCCACAAAAGTTATTTCTAAACAAACAAATAAAAGAAAATAAAATTTATTAAAATTTAATAATAAAAAATCCATACAAAATTAGTTTACTGAAAACTTTATTATTGCGTTTTACATAAATTCTGGCAAAAAAGCTAATACGTGAGATTTTTTTTATTATTTTATTTGAGAAGGGTGAATATAGGTATTCACAAAAAAGGATTACATTGTTATTAAAATTTATAAGTCTTTAAATAGAAATTAAAGGTAATTTTAAAACCCCTTCCCTGAGAATTAAAATCGTTAAAAATTTTATAAACATATTTGATTCCTGAAATTCGAATTAATAAATTTTATATAATTCTATATTCACTTAAAACGATGTTTATAGTAAATTTTCTCCAAAATCTTTAAATGATAAAATGAAAATATATTAAACTAAAAAATTCGCTGTTTGAAACCTAAGCAACTTTTAATATTTCATATGATATCGCAGGATTCTTACGACCTCATTGGGTATTTTGTGAACAAATTGTATAAGATTTGTATGAATGATTTAAGACAGTTCATTTCAAAAGGTCCTCAGTGATTCTCTGCGGTGGTTCATCTGATTAATTGATAACATGTTTTTCCATTGACGGAAAATTAATTTTTTCTATGATTCAGGAACTAATGCATCGATTCAAATAATGGTTTAAGCTCATAATTTTAAATATGTAGCTGTTATAGAACCTTTGAAGAAACCGAAAAAAATCGTGGTACCCTCAGTTTTCTGCAAATATCTCCAAAAGTAACCAGCCAATTTCGCTGGATTTCTATAGCAAAAATCAAATAGACCATAGGAAACTTCATTCCATCAACAGGGTTGGGAAGTGCTCTAAAATTGGTTGAACTTCCTAAATTTTATTTTAATAAACATTTTCTTCTATGGACGAACTTCTTTGAAGTTTCACCTCTTTCATAACATCCACTGAGAAAAATGTTGTGAAATAGGGGCTGGTGTCTTTTCGAAAGATATTGGAATATATGTTAGCAGTAAGGCTACACTTCTTTTACTCTTGTCACTTAATTCCTATTTGTCGGCATGTGTAAAGAAAATCTGACAATGCTTGCTCGGACATCTGACGTTACATTAGTTTGGAACCCGACGCATAGGAAAGACTTTGCATCTTATTTAACGTGGAGCCAGTTGCAATTCCGCTTGGTGATGTGGCCTGCTTTCAACCTGGAACGTTCGAGACAACACCTGAATCATGGTTGCAGGCTTGCATCTAGGTTGCTTTCAATGGTTATGGGTTATTGTGTGTTCGGATGGCATGCAAGTAGACTGAGCTTAACCTTTAATGAACATTTTAGCATCTGTGATAATTTGAGGAGAAAGGAAAGTATTTTCCACCACCTTTGAAAATCAAAAGGAATGGATTCTTAGGCAACAATATACTATACTTTCTTTGTGAAGTATAACAGGTCAAACTAAACAACATACTTAGATACCTTACTGAGACCTAATGACAGACGTACACTAGGCACTTATTATCTTATGTGTTGTATGGTCATATCATCAAGGGGTTATTCTGGCCGTACTTGACAGTTTAAGAGCCTTTCGAACTACCATAATAACCCAACCCAAACTACTTGTTATTGTCTTATTTTCACCAGTTAAATCGTTTATGTAGAAAAACGTTATGGATATGTGAGACACTAAAGACGATATAGTGAAAAACGTTGTAGGGCACATGAAAGGGGAATCCCCTTTAGAAACGTAACAGTTGGCATTGTATAGTATAATTTTACAAATTAAATTTTGCATATAGTATTTCTCTAAAAATCTGGGAGATATAAACAAATTTCGAAGAGGAAACGGGGGAGTGACATTCCCCTTACAAATGATATTAATATCGAATATCTCTGAAATTAATACAGAATATTTTATGAAATTTGGGGCATAGATGAAGCGGTAATGTAAAAATATTGTAGACAACGTTATTTTGGAATAGAACACGTTGGTGTGACATCTTCTTACAAGAGGAATTTTCAATATGTTCTCATAATTATTTCCAAGTCAATTGTGGTGGAGGGAATTACAGATCTGCATAGTCGATAGCATAATAATAATCTTGTTTGTTTCCTATTCGAATGTAGACTTTATTTATATAAGTCTGTGAGTACTTACTGAGGAAAAAGTGCTCAAATAGTAAAAACACTGCATATTATTACCATTTTTATTATAATTCGTTCTAAGCTACTTTTTGTTTGAAAATCCCATTTTTAAAATTATTTCAAATTTCTCATTAAAAATGATAATGAAAATTAATCATACGCCACATATGCTGACTAATAAAAAACATGAATACAATGTATGTAATGTAATGTAATGTTATTTATTGTATGTTATATGTACATAATTTTTAATACTTTTTTAAATGTTTTTTAAAATTAAGTTATATTTATATGTATGTGTGTATGTATGTATGTAATTTACCTTGTATAAACCCCATAATGATAAAAGGCAATATGAGATTATAATCAACCATTTCCATTTAAACGTAAAACAAAATGTTGTTGCCGTAACCAATGGAAGAGCACCTAAAAATGTACAACAAAAACAAAAATAACAAATAAATTAATAACATCAACAACATCATCACTAACATCATTATTAACATCATTATTATGAAAAATAAGGTTGTTAAATTCAGCAGAATATTAAAAATAGTCTTCATATTATTATTATAATTTTTGTTATTCATACGTTAAATAGTATTAAATGTTTATATGTATGTGTGCCCATAAATCCATGTGCGAAACAAATTTTATATGTGAAATAGAAGAAAAAATATTAACAATAAAATTGTTGCTTTTTTCTCTTTCTAAAACTACTTCGTACATGTTTAAACTTTCAAAATGCCATTTTTTTGTTCAAAGCTTTAACTTCCGCTCTAATTATTACATAAATACATAGACTAAAATTTTCAAATACCTACTTATACACACACAAAGATTATAGTAATGAAAAACCCACATGGTTTTCTAAATTTCAGATGTATTAGGGTATGACATTAAAACTATAATCACTAATGTAAATTTGTGTGGTGAAAATTTCAATTTTTGGCGAAAAAGTTTAATTTTTGTTCAAATTTTTGGTAAAAAAGTAAATATTAATGAAATATTCATGATCTGATGAAAAATTGAATTTGGAAATTTAAGTTTTGTGAAAATTTGAATTTTGATAAAAATTTGACTTTTATGCTGAAAATACGATTTCTTTTTGTAAAAATGTTTTTTTTTTTTTTTTTTTTTTTTTTTTTTTTTTTTTGAAAAAAAGATTTTTTTTGGTGAAAAAGGAAGTTTGGTAAGAAGCGATTTTTTTTGATGAAGAATGGATTTTTCTGGTGAAAATTTGATTTTTCGCTGAAAATTTGTTTTTTTCTTGGCGAAAAATGTATGTTTTAGTGAATTTAATTTTTTTGGTAAAATTTGATTTTTTGGTTAAAAATTGTTTTTTTTTTGGTCAAAAAGTGATTTTTTTGTCAAAAAATGAATTTTTTATGACAAAGTGAATTTGTACTTTAAAAATTTCATTTTTGGATTTATGGTGAAAATTGGTTTTATGGTATAAAATAAACTAAAATTATTTATAAAAATTTAAAATTTTTTGGGAAATAATATATAATTTTGCATTTTGCAAAAAAATAAAAATAAATAAATAAATAAATAAATAAATAAATAAATAATAATAATAATAATAATAATAAAAATAAATAACTTTTTTGACAAATTAATTAAAGTTAAAAAAATAAAAAAATGTAAGAGTCTGAAAATTAATAAAAAAATTATATAAAACTGTGAAAGAGTTTTCTTAAAATTAGTAAAAGAAAAAGTACCAAAGATGTGGTACAAATCCATAAATATTATAAAAATAAAAAATGTACCACAACAGACCCTGTATAATTAACTTTAATATAAGTTTCATATTTAAAAAAAAATGACAAAAAATTGTACGCGCAATAAAAATCCCTCAAATTATAAAAGTACCACAAAGTAAGTTTAACCTTTGATGTAGTTGTTAAGGGTAATTTATAATAAAAAAATTTACCAACATGACATTATATTCCTTTTTTATTTACTTAAGGTTGAGTAAATTTAATTTTAAGTTAAAACATCTTTGCATACAGAAAGTACCTGTATAAAACTATAAGTACCACGATTCTTTTTTTCGCCTGAAAACACAAAACATAAAATTTGATTTTTCAATCACTCAATTCCAGCAGCAGCTTTAAATGGAGTCAATTAATTTCTTTGAAATTTTACATAAAATAAATCTGGCATTAATTACATTAAAAACAGTTAAAAAGTACCAAAATTGTCCTAATACTTATCTATAGAATATTTATCTATAGAATTTCAAATAATGATTTATTAACATATTTTGTTTGGCTTAAAGAACTAATCATTCAAGAAGTGAATATAAATAATGATTAATATGCAACATAAGATTTAAATAAAGACCACATATCCCTTTTTAGCTCCATTTTGGTACTTTTTCCTAAAATTCATAAGAAAAGGATTTCAGTGAATTCAAAATTTATACAATTATGTTATCAAACATAAATATGTGATTTGTAAGAGATATCAAATATTTAATACGTTTTACTTTTTTAATTTATTTACCTTTAGGAAAAAAGTACCATCTTTCAAATGATATAAAATGCACAATGTGTGATCCTCAATTTTTAAAGGATTTAAAAACTTTCTTGAGATATATAATTTCACCATATTTCATACTAATTGTGATTTGTAAATGTTTCTTTTTTGGCAAATCACATTAACATAATTTTCCCCCAATTGAGAGTTTATTGCAGGTACTATTTCCATTAGCTCTTTCCTAGTCCTCACAGCTACTTCGCTCCTTTTTAAAAATATCTCTATATATTTATATAGCGATACATATAAAACATATAAAATAAATAAACTTTTCTCTGAAAAGTTACCGCCCAAATTTACATACATTTAGTTATCAGTGTATACGTGTGTATTTGTGAAAGTATTTGTTAACGAATTAGTAATAATGGAAAAAAGTTTACGATGTCAAAAGTTTATGTTTTTAATTTTTTGGAATATTTCTTTTTTTATTTATTTATATTTTCATATTTTATAGTTTTCAAGTCCTTTTGTGACCTTCAACAAAATTACACACACACATAGACATATTTACCCACACAGTGAAATTCATTAATACACATTTAATAAAGAATATTTTCATAAAGGTTAATGTTGATGTAAAATTGTTTAAAATTATGATAAATTTATGTTTAATTTATTATTTTATTATTATGTAACTTGCAGACCTGGTAAACTTTGCTTTGCAAAATAATTGCTTTGTATGAAGTTTTCCTCTCATCCTGATCCTAACTGTTCTATTTTTTCAGTGATGGTATCTCACAGTAGCATAAGTTCTGCAAAATTTTACGACTCTTGTCGTTCTTTAGATATTTATTCATTTATATTTGCCTGGTATGGGGCGTACTTTTACCCCTGATCCTTTCCTTCTTACATTTGGTCCAGTAAAACAGTTCTTAGAAAATATAATTGGGAACAAATATGAAAATCTATCTCTTTTTTTTGTTTTGTATGGAGGCTACTTCTCCCCTTGATCTTATACGTCCTACAGTTTGTTCAGTTCCTTAAAAAAGCGACTGAGACCAAATTTGAAAATTCTCGCTGTTCTTTTGATATTCGATAATCAATAATTGATTTGTGTGAGGGGTATACCTCATCCTGATCCTATCCAAAATTTTTATAGCCTATTTTACTTTTGGGTATATTGGAAATCCTTATTAATAGTTCTTATTAACGATTCTCTATAATTCGGATGCCTTTTAATTTCACCTCAATATTTTAATCAATTCAAAATTTATAAATTATCTCATATCTGTAATTAACATTCATTTCTATTTGCGTCCATTAAAAAATATGTTTATTTGTGGTTTTATTGCTACAATTTACATTTAAATATTTACATTAAAATTTTCTTTTATTTATATCAACCATTTGTTTATGTTCATCTCCATAAATATTTATGATTTTTTCTATTCTGGTTTAGGAAAAAAACTACATTTATTTTTTTATTATATAAGTTTGTCTTGTAACAATGTTTATTTGTTTACAATATATTGCACAGTGGGGTTGAATGAATTTTTTTGGTTATAAATCGTTAACATAATGATCGGCAGAGTGTGATGTCATTATAATTTTCAAAGTTTGAATTATATAAACGTTCTGTGGGCGGAGTTATAGGTGCCCAAAGTGAGATACCTCGGACAACAGCGTTCCAAAGTTTTTGTTTCTCATTAAATTTTTAGCCGTTATAACTCTTAACGAGACCTTTTTAAATATGTTCACATATATTTTTTATCTCTTGTACTTATCGAATTAATTTGATTTAAATTTTCAAGTTTAAAAATTTTGTACGATCTTGTGTCAGTTTTATACCCTTCACCACCATAAGAGAGTATGTCATTCCTTGTGTAACGCCTAAAAGATATGTATATAAGTATTATTGTATTATGTCATATCTGAATCGATATGACTATGTGAATCGTAAAATAAAGTGCAGTTTTAAAGACCTTAATGTGTCTTCAATCATACACTAACGGCTTTTTGCTGTATCAAAATTCATATTTTTAGAATTAACAAATTTTTCTTTCGTACACATTATGTTGAGCCACAATATTTTTAAATTTAAATTGAATGTTTCACTCCAATTTGCATCCCTAAAACTTCATCCATAATTCCAAACTTCTAAAGTTGTAGTACTACACTGAACCAAATATCGTAGGTAATATTAATGAAAAATTTTCGTTGTAGTAGTAAACTATCACACAAATTTATTCAGTTCTACGAAATTTTTAATTTGAATACATTTTTTTATTTATTTAAATATTTTTTACGTCAAATTAGTGAAGTAATTTTGTATATTTTCTGTCATTTAAAATAAAATATGTAAGAAGGAAAATATTTTATGGAACATTCTAATTATTGTAATTAAAATATTTTGCATAAATTCATAAAAATGCAAAAAGAACATCAGCTGATCCACAGACATGTAATTAAATTTTCATCAGAAATGTATGAAATTTATCTTTGTCAATTTCAATAATAAATTTTTCGAATTAACCTTATTTAAATTAACGAATTCAAATAGTCATATGGACAATTTTTCGTCAATTTGAAGAATTCGCCAAAAAAATTAACAAAATTTTTCGTTATCATGAATGTGTTGTTGGTTGATATATAAGATACTTTTCTTCAATTCTACACCCTTTTTCGTTGTATTTGCTGTTTTGTTTGTTCTGTGCTCTTTTCTCTGCTAATTTATTATACAGCCGATTGTTACATATTTGTTTCCAAAAAATTATCTATTCTACCCCACTGTACATATTGATTTTATTAAATCAAATTATTTATGTAAATCCCTAAACAAATATTGTTATATTTACGTAAACTTATGAAAAATGAAAAGCAAATAATGAAAAGAAATTCTATTAAGAAATATATTTTACGGAAGAAAAGAAAATACAAACATATTGAACAAACAAGAACTCAAAGAGTTTAATTAAATTATTAATTATTTGGAAGAAAATCATAAATTAGTTTGTAAAGAATTTGTAAACACACGCACTTTCTGCATTCTAGATTTAGCGAAATGCTCTTGCAGGATTAACTATTGTAATGATTTTCAATTACAAATAATTATTATTGAAAAATTTTATTACCTTTTAGGTAGTTCTATGCTATAAAAAATTATGATTGTGCCTCAATCATATTATGATTAATAATATAAAAGTTTCTTTGTTTGCCACTCGATTAATTTATATACATTTATCTCTAAGTATACTATTTACCATCCTAAACTGGTTTAAAATTTAAAGGTCAATTTTATTAGGGTCGTTATAATACTTTCTATGGCCAAAGATTACTTAGCAAAACTAAAGTCATACTCTACATCACAAAAGGACATTGGGGTATTACGTGTTTGGGTAGATATTTATTACGGGCAGAACATATATTGCAACCAACACGTTTAAGTTTAACGCAATAATTTTAGTTTTAACGATGTTCTTACGTCCGTCTTGCTTGATGGCTGTCATTCTGTCCCTGTAACATTGTGTACACTCTAAAGGTTACAATATTGGAGAATACTCGATGAAATTTGTTAAGAATGAAAACCTTATAGAACAAGTGATGATCGTTCCATTTTTTAGGTAGCTCCTATAAAAATAGATTTCCGCTTTTTTTAAGCTCATAAATCTAAATAGCTTTTCTCCAACTTCAGATAGGCTAATTGGATTAACATATAGATAACAAAGAATTGTAGCATTTAAACTTTGGAACAGTTGTGTGGGGACTCAAAATTAATCATCTTGGTCATTCACAATTTTTGATTGCGTTATTGAAAACTTATATAATGGATTTTTTAAGAACTCCAACTTATGTGGATTCTATTGGGAAATATGAAGTAAATATTTTATTTTTGAAAATACATGATCATCTTTTAATATCCTATATCACCCTAAGTGGTGGGGTTATAAAAATGTACAATACTAATGTTTGTAACATATAAAAATAATGATGCATTAGAAGTACACCGATCGAATCATAATAATATTCTGAGTCGATTTTACGATATCTGTCCGTCTGTCCGCCTGTTTGTAAATCTTGTAAACAAAATGCAGGTAGCAATTTTATTTGATATCTTAATGGAAATTTGCAAATGTTAGATGATGCCTATTGAAATTGGCGATGATGGATTCATTATTTCTTCTAGTTCCCCATATAATCAGTTAACGAAGTTTGTTACAAATAAATCTTTTAATGTTTTAAAGTGATGTGCAAAATTATACGAGGGTCGTGCGATATTTTGTCAAAGCTCCCATACAACATCTCTTACATATAGTATTGCAATTATATTCGGTTTAACGAAGATAAAGATAAACGGTAATCGGGCTTGTAGTTTTACAAGGGTCGGTCAAGAATTTCCTATTGCTCCCATATAACGTTACAATATGGTATAAGTATGTCATACTCGGGCCTGAACGACTAAAATTGTTTTTTCATCTAAGGCCCTACAATGCATTTTCATATTATTGCATTAAATCAAAATCTGAGTTGTTTTAGCTATGTCCATCTGTCTGTCTGTTTGTCTGTTTGTCTGTCTGTCTATCTGTCAGGCTGACTGTCTCTCTGTACATATGCCTGTCATTCACAATAACTGAAATTCTGGCATGGAAAGTTTTCTATTTTAAATAAGAAAAATCAGTTTAGTATATTAAAAAATTTAGACCGATATCTAAGACAGCCTATATCGTATGTATACTTTAGTAACTCTGTGTATATTTCATAATAAATCTACTTACTACTAGTAATTTAAATTTCTGGCATCTAAATTGTGATTTCAAAATTTTTCTCACTCACTATTCAGTTCAGAATACAATATGACGTATAATTAGTGAGTTAATTTTTATTTGTGAATAAATTTTGTATAACAACTAATATTCATATCTCGTCTACTAATTTTCATTAAGCGTTCCAATATTAGTAATTCTTAAAAAAGTAATCCAAAACAAATCTCATTTCTCTCATTATTTTCTATTTCCTAAACTTGTTTATAATCAAAACAAATCTGTATGAATCGTCATTGGCATTGACAATGACGTATTCACTATATGAAAAAGATTAAAATTTGAGAAGACTCTCATTCACATTTGTAATAAAATTAAAACAGCGAATAAATTAATAAACATATTTTTTTTCAAATAAAATCCAAATACTATTCCCAAGTTCCGAAATGATAACCTTAACAATGACCCGATATTTGTGTATGAACAAAAATACAAAAAACTTCTTTTTTAAATTCTACACAAAATTTAGTTTAAATTAGAAAATCGGCGGGATTAGAGCTCTGAAATATTTAATTAAAAATGTTTAAAATATTATTTTGTAGTTGTGTGTTATTATTTACTATAAATAAAATATCAGCTAATACGGTTAGCTATAATGCCTCACAATTTAAATCACCAACGGCCCATCAAATTATGCGTTTATCTAAATCTGCCGAAATGCGTAACTATATGAAACCTGAAGTGGAGACTTGTAAGGATTTCTATCAATATGCTTGTGGTAATTGGGCTAAAATTAATCCCGCTATAGATGAACCTAAAACGGGTATATTTAGTGTTTTATCGAAGGCTTACGATCGTAAATTATATAGAATATTAGATGGTGCCAAAACTTCGGGAGACATTGAAACCGATCGTAAAGTTAAATATTTCTATGAATCGTGTTTAAAGCGCCGAGAATTAAAACATGATTATCGTGAAAATCTATTGAATATAATGGAAGAGTTCGGTGGCATGCCTGCTTTGAAGGGTGCAGCCTGGAAAGAGGACGAATTTGATTGGTTGGAAACTATAGCCTTGATTTTACGTAAATATGGGCGTAAAATTATATTGGGCGTGGACATCAATGCCGATTTGACAAATAATGAAAATAATCGTTTGTATCTGGGACAATTGGACGATTTAGTTACAGGCAAAGCTAAAGAGTATTATGAACGTTTATCCACCTTATGGCAATTGGAAATGCAATCCGAACTAGGGTTATCGCCACCCCAAGCCTTAATAGTTGCCAAAGAAATCGCTGATTTTACTCATAAATTGGCTAAGGGTATGATTGATCCCATGGAGGGTTTAGGTATGGAAGATAAAACTCGTTTAAGATTACTAGATGAAATGACAGAGAATTATGGACCTGCCATTAATTTCACCCAATTTGTTAAATCCTGGTTGGGTTATGAATATCGTTTACCGGTCTACGAATATGTGGAAAACTATATAAGAAATCTGAGAATTCTAATGCTGGAAACTCCTCCCAATGTTGTGGCCAATTACATCATGTGGGAACTAATCCAAGATTTTCGTTTAAAGGCCCAGAAAACCATTGAGAAACAAAAAGAGATGTGTGTAGAAGTCACAAAGAAACATTTCATCAAATATCTAGATCATATAATCTATAAACAACTAAAGGCCCAACAGCCTGAAATTATCGATGAGGTACAATCCATGTGGAAACAATTAAAATTATCATTTGAGGATATTTTACATTCTTCCTCCTCCAGTTGGATGTTGGAATCAACCCGTGACAAGGCGGTGGAAAAATTACACGCCATGTCTTTGGAAATAAATGGTTATGAAGGAGTGGATTTCCATAAAGAGTTTAGTGCTTTAACTATTTCCTCAGGCAATTTTTATGAAAATCTATTAAATGTTTTACAACTCAAAGGTCTTAATTTCAGAATGAAATTACAGGAATCCCCTAAATTGGAAGATTATGAATTGTTGAGTTTCACTCCAGCCTATGCGGCAGAATATAATCGTGTTATTTTACCGGTGGCCTTTTTACAGCCCCGCTATCTTTGGGATGATGTTTACCCTAAGGCCTTGAAATATGGCACAGTGGGTTATATTATGGCCCATGAAATGGCTCATGGGTTTGATGATACCATACGAAAATATGATGCCAAGGGTAATCTCAATAATTGGTGGGATCGTAATGCCAGTGCTGTTTTTGCCACACGAAAAGAATGCCTACGACAACAATATGGTCAACATAAATTTGGTGGCAAATATTTACCAAAGACTCAAGCTCAAGGTGAAAATATAGCTGATAATGTGGGCATACGTATAGCATATGCGGCCTATGAAATGTGGCTTAGTAAACATCATAACACTCCCGAACATTTACCTCACATGGATAAGATATCGGCAAGACAATTGTTTTTCATAAGCGCTGCCCAAATATGGTGTACAGATATCAATAGGATATGGCATCATATTGTGGCCGCCACCGATGTTCATCCACCCGAAGAGGTACGTGTACGTGCCATGCTTGCTAATTTTGAAGCCTTCGCAGAGGCGTTTGAATGTCAATTGGGCTCACCAATGCATCCGCATAGAAAATGTGTTATTTATTAAGTGAAAATAAATAAAAAGTTAATCGTAAAAAATATTTTTTATATTCTAAATTGAGGAAGGAAATCAATTTCATCTCAATATCATATATTAAGATCAGAATTGTATGTGTGTGTGTAAAATGAAATTACAAGGTTGAATAATTTAATTAGTATAAATAGTTCCTATTACTATTTTAATTATAATTAAGTATAAAATATTATAAATAAAATTTTTGTTACAAAAAGATAATTGAAACTTTAGGTTTATCAGACTGGGAGGATCGATTCTTTTCTTCCGATTTGTTTAATGTAGAGAATTTAATTTTTTCATGATTTTAATAGCACAAATTTTAGTTAAGTCGTATATTTTTTATATTTTCACCATTCTTACTTGTTCAAAAAGCAGAGCAAATTATTCACAAAATATTAAATTATTTGCTCTTCATGAACAATTTTTTATTATGTTCACGAACGGATTGAAAAATTCAGAAAAGATCATAACACTGAAAATATGTTCGGTTTCTTGTCTACTCAATATGCTGAGTGAATTAATTTCAATCCGTTAAAATTCTTGCTCTTCGTCTGGAAACAAAAATTTTTTCGTTCGCGATCCGAATTGCAAAAATTGCGTTTTTTTTATTATGTTCCTGATTGAATCGATCATGTCATTCCAAAAATCTTACAAATTGTATTGAAATGGAAATTATATGTAGTATTTGAACATGTTTCCCTATTCTTGAATTCTCAATATGCTGACCGAATTATGAAAGGAAAATTTTTTTTTTTATGATTTTGGATCCGAATTAAAACAAGTAGGAATGCTATATTCTACTATACCGACTCTTTAATATCGGCCACCACTATAAATTTAGATATCATTGTAGGAACATATTGAAAATTTCGCTTCTAATGATGTACCACTCACTCGTGTCCTTTCCCAAAATTACATCCATCCATGCGTTAAATTTCAATAAATTTAATATAACAGTTTCAGTGATAATCAACATTAAAAATATCGTTTGTAAGGAGGACATCACTACACCGAGTCCTATCGTTTTTCGTTTGGGATACTACTTCTTCGCGATATTAAATGTTTCAGCTGTAAGGTAATACCCTCGCCTCATGCTCTAATCTAAAAGCAATAAAAATATTTAGACCAAATTTCATTGAGTCCTGTCGATTGTTGTGGATGTGCGATTACCAAGAATAGACACACAGACAGTCAAGTAGACATGTTGACAGACATACAGACAGATATAGACTTTTCTGGTCCTTCATTAGTCGAATTTTATTGGAAGCTCAAAAACAACTGATCAAGTTTTAAGAATAAATTAAGTCAATTTTAGATAATTTCTTGTGAAGTCAAACAACGTTTTGCATCGATCGAAACAAATTGGAAATGACAAAATGTGGGAAATAGAGCGCTAGTAGGAACTTTTCATCTTTCGATCTTTCCTCATGTATCCTAAAGTTGTCGTGATATAGCATAATGCCATCGTGACTTTTGTTCAATCATCTCTTAACAGAAGTTCGTCAGATTTCTTTGCCTTGCAACTCAATATCTGTATTTGTGTTTGTACAGATGTTTGTACTATTTAGAAAATACTGGTCGACTCAGAAGAAGTCGATTTAACAATGTCTGTTCATCCGTCTGGTTTGCTCTATGTACATCTAATATGAACATTCAACAGGTTGCAAGTTTACAGTTATTACGATGAAATGTGGTATGTTTAAAGTGTTTTTAGGCAAAGAACAAAGCTTAAATTAAAATTGTTTAATTGTTGGAATATTTCATCCACTACTAAAAATTTGTCGAGGGTCAGTCCATATCATATTGCCGATATATAACCCACACTATGAATACAAAGAATATATTTAAAATAATTTTTTTTTTGTTTTGCAAACAGAAATCATAAATTCAAGTTCCACAATAATCGGTTCAGAATTTACCATGTCTGTGCCTTATTGCAGGGTATTATATAGTCGTACTTAACCAACTATTACAAATTTACTTGTTAAGGCACAACATTCAACTTTATTATTGCAATGGAAGTATATGTGTTTTTAAACAGATGTTTACCCTCCCAAATACCATATTTATCATTACTGACACAAAACGTATGTGAAAGTCATGCCATATGTTGTCCAAATTCACATTTTTAACTTTTATATCTCATCATTGATTTTCTTCTTATAACTTTTAATAGATTTAAGGTTTTTTAAATCCCTTTTAATTTTTTTCCTTAAATTCACAAACAACTTTATATTTTAACACTTTCTCCTATTTTTATTTCTAATCGCTTCAGAATCCCTTAAGAGTATTTTTCTTAGAAAATAATCCTTAATCATACATAAATCATTGTATTTGTATTTTTTCTCACACACCCACAACAAAGGAAAATATTTTTATTTAAAATTTACTAAACTTAAATTTTAATAAAACTAATAAATAAGTTTTATTAAAAAAAAACTGTTGTTCATTTTTAAGTTATTTTATCTTAATCTTTTACACATACATTTACACAATTCACACAAGGTGTTTTAAAGTTGAAAAAATGTGCATAAATGTATATGTGTGTGAGAGAGTATAAGTTATTTGAAAAAAGATTACAAAATCTCTATATATTATACAGAGTTAGGGGCGTGGCACAGTGGTTCCAAAAGGTTTCTTTTGGAAATGTATCTGAAAATTTTTAACTTTTGGAAATATCTCTTTAAAATGTAATGTTTTCGAGATAATTTGACGCATGTCAGCGCCTTGCTGATGATATTAAACTTAAGGAGTGAGATCAAAAAAGTCTCAACACGTTCTTCATTTAAAATTTTAACACAATTATTTGAATATATTTTTGTATCAGATTAAAATGAGTGACCCGAAAAGAAAAATTATTAAATATTTTTAAAAAATTCCTATCTGGTGCTACAAAAAGTTTACCAAGCATTCAAAGAGCTGCCGTCAAACTATTTCCTATGTTATAAGCAGTACCGTAAAAACTTGTCCGTTGATAGAAAATCTGATTCAGGAAAAAGGAATGGTTTCTATAGCATAGATCACGGGAATTAAAGCAATATTCAGTTGTAGTAAAAAAAAGCCATGTGTTACAATGGACTCCATAAATACTGAAATTAACATCAAAGAAAGTTTACATAAAAGGCTGCTTCCATTCATAAGACTTCATAATGCGTCCACTTATTTTTGGGCTGACTTAGCATTCTGTCACTAACGTTAACACTCCCATGAGTGGTACAAGAACAACGATGTGGTATTTGTACCAAGAGAGGCAAATCTACCGAACTGTCCGGAACTAAGGCCAGTGAGAAGTTATTTGTGCTCTTGTTAAAAGAAAAGCACTTAAAAGGTTTTCGAAAGTGTGGTTGATTTTAATCGGAGATAAACTCCAACTTTAATGGAAGGGTTTCCTAAAATGGTGCAAAACTTCTACTTAAGTGATTTGAATAATTAGTTCCATCAAGTAAAACATTAAAACTGTAAGTTTGGTGGTTTCGTTCTTATAAACATATATGTATGTGAAGTTGCCAATGCATTTTCATGAAATATTTAAAAGGGTACCTACACTTTTGCAGTGCAAAAATATAAAGTTAACAGAAAATTTATATTTATTTTATTTTGTTGTTACGAAAAAGAAGATAATATACAATTTTGATTTAAAATTCATAAAATTGTGTACTCAAATTAACTTATTATACTTATATACTGATAATTGTTTTGTGTTTATAAAAAATTTCGCTTATAAATATTAATTATTAGAGCTGAGTAGGAAGATCGCATTTTTTCCGGATTGTAATCTAACTTCTTATTGTATTCACAACTTCTGAAGATTCAACAAAATACTTTCTTCGATCTAAAAAATATTTTTTTGTATCTTCGTAAAGGATCTAAAAAATAATGTATACGAAAAAAAATTCTAACCATTTTTAAAACAAAAATTTAGAACAGACTAGAAAGGTGGTTCATAAGTGCAGAAATTTCAATTTTTAAAACGATTTTTTAAACGTCCGACGATTAAAAAATATTACTTCTATTTTCACAATTATTTGAATTCCCTTAGTATGTGATGAAAATCTTAGTGAATTACGCTCCAAAAATTAATTTTTTATTAAAAAAAACGATCTTTATTTTCTAATCTTCGTAAATGATTTTCAAAAAGAATAATACGAAAATACGAATTTTATTTCGATTTCGTACTCTGTTTTAAAAAATATTACACTTTTTAAAATTCATACTAAGAACAAATTAGGAAGATGGATTCTTTTTTCGGAATTTACTCCTACAAATAAAATCGCTCGATTATTAAAAACAACCACTACTTGTGTTCACATTTTTCTAATTATGTGATTAAAATTCATTAAATTTTTTGCATACGTCTTAAAATATGTTAATAATAATTTTTATCCAAATATTATTTTAATTTTTAATCTTCATAACTGATTTAGAAAAAAGAAGCAAAATAAAGTATTTACTCCGATTTTTTCGTATCCTGATTTAAAGTAAAATAAAACTAGATGAATTTACGTAACATTTAACATTTAAGTTAATATACCCATCACTTGTGGCTGCAGAGGGTTAAAAAATCTACATCTTTTTGGAAAATGATTCATTTGTCAGAGTGAAAAAGAAATTATTACTTCACAATATGATGATATGACGCATTTTTTAAATTTATTTGTCACTTCATTTATTATTTTTATTATTTCTTTTGAATTTATTTTCATTTAAATTGCAAATTTTCCCCTCTTTTGGAAAAATATAGTGAATTTATCATAAATGTTTCTTTCATACATCACACGTACATATAAATATTTATGTAAATGTGATGCATAATTTCAGAAATATGTTTTTTTTATTTTCATTTATTTTTACATCTACTTTGACATTTACTGTCATTTAGCTGTCAGATTTTAATGCGTTATTTACACTTATGACAATAAATTGTTATATTTTGGACCATTTTAACAAAGACAAATTAACTTTATTTATGAAATCTTGTTACGTAAGTTAAAACTGTCAAATGTTTATTTACTTCATGTAAAATTATAACGTCTTGTATACATACATACTCATGTACATAAACAATTTATATTAAGTGTATGTAAGTGATTAAGTGATTTAAGTGATTTCAATAAGATTAGCTTATGACCGATGTCAGTTTACGTTTATTATTGCAATTTCACAAACATAAAAAATTACGAAAAAATTTTAAACAAAGAAAATCTATAAAAAATTTCCTGAAGAAAATTTCTCGTGAATTTTCTAGATAAAAAGATTCTACTGAAAATAAATTTATCGAAAATTATTTATAAATTTACGATAATTTTCTATAGAATGAAAATTTATCGTTAATTTTCTATAGAATGAAAATTTATCGTAAATTTTCTATAGAATGAAAATTTATCGTAAATTTTCTATTGAAAGAAAATTTATCGTAAATTTTCTATTGAAAGAAAATTTATCGTAAATTTTCTATTGAAAGAAAATTTATCGTAAATTTTCTATTGAAAGAAAATTTATCGTAAATTTTCTATTGAAAGAAAATTTATCGTAAATTTTCTATTGAAAGAAAATTTATCGTAAATTTTCTATTGAAAGAAAATTTATCGTAAATTTTCTATTGAAAGAAAATTTATCGTAAATTTTCTATTGAAAGAAATTTATCGTAAATTTTCTATTGAAAGAAAATTTATCGTAAATTTTCTATTGAAAGAAAATTTATCGTAAATTTTCTATTGAAAGAAAATTTATCGTAAATTTTCTATTGAAAGAAAATTTATCGTAAATTTTCTATTGAAAGAAAATTTATCGTAAATTTTCTATTAAAAGAAAATTTATCGTAAATTTTCTATTGAAAGAAAATTTATCGTAAATTTTCTATTGAAAGAAAATTTATCGTAAATTTTCTATTGAAAGAAAATTTATCGTAAATTTTCTATAGAATGAAAATTTATCGTAAATTTTCTATTGAAAGAAAATTTATCGTAAATTTTCTATTGAAAGAAAATTTATCGTAAATTTTCTATTGAAAGAAAATTTATCGTAAATTTTCTATTGAAAGAAAATTTATCGTAAATTTTCTATTGAAAGAAAATTTATCGTAAATTTTCTATTGAAAGAAAATTTATCGTAAATTTTCTATTGAAAGAAAATTTATCGTAAATTTTCTATTGAAAGAAAATTGATCGTAAATTTTCTATTGAAAGAAAATTGATCGTAAATTTTCTATTGAAAGAAAATTTATCGTAAATTTTCTATTGAAAGAAAATTTATCGTAAATTTTCTATTGAAAGAAAATTTATCGTAAATTTTCTATTGAAAGAAAATTTATTGTAAATTTTCTATTGAAAGAAAATTTATCGTAAATTTTCTATTGAAAGAAAATTTATCGTAAATTTTCTATTGAAAGAAAATTTATCGTAAATTTTCTATTGAAAGAAAATTTATCGTAAATTTTCTATTGAAAGAAAATTTATCGTAAATTTTCTATAGAAAGAAAATTTATCGTAAATTTTCTATTGAAAGAAAATTTATCGTAAATTTTCTATAGAAAGAAAATTTATCAATATACTTTAAAATAAAGTGAAATCCTCACAAAAAACCTAATATTAAACTTTCTTAATATTGCAAATAGAGCGAATTTATCGTATGTTTTTATGGATAATTTCACATAAAAATTTATAAATTCATAATTTATAAAATTTTAATTAAAATATCAAAATTCCAAAGTAAATAAATTTCCAACAATTTTTTTCCACCAAAAAATATTTTAATCCTCAAATCAAATTTATCTTTCAACTTGATGTTGTCTGCAACATAAAACACATGCGTCCATACTAATACAAAAACACACAGCGATAAACACATACACACAAACAAGTAAATGATGCCATTTAAATAGATTATGGTCAATTGATGTTCTTTTATTTTCTTCTTCCTTTTTTTCGTTCTATAAATATTAAATAGAAAATAATTCAATAAAACAAAATTTTATCAAGGACAAACAGCAACAACAACTACAACAACAAAACTTCAAAGTAAAAATGTTACGAACATCATTGGATTGGAGTTGGAGAATTTAAATATTCATTTAATAACAAATAAATAGATTTTTTTACTTTTAACCACTAAAATTGTCTCTTTCAATGTCATTCAAACTGGGAAATACTGGGACAGTGGAAAGAAAGGGAGTGAGAGGGGGGAAAGAAATGATAAAAGCATCAGATTATGTTTGTATCACTTTTTACTTCAATCTCATCCATTAAAATTGTTTGAATATTTTATGGTTTGTTAACAGTATTTAATTTTAGGAGACTCAATGGGACACAATTTTGGTATTTCTGAGACAAAATAAAAAAAAAAAACAGGAAACTGAGAAAATGAATATTAAAATCACTTTTACACTGAATTAATTTTGTAGTTCCTATAATTTTTTTATATTTTCAAGACATTCTTGTAATAACAAGTGGCCGAGCCACATTTACTTTGTAATTTATTTGCCTCCTATTGATATTGTAAAAAAGGTATAATAAGGATAACGTCAAATGTTTGAGAAGTTGAAGAACTAAAATTTTTTTAATTGAAATTTTCTAAATAATGGAAATTTATCGAAAATTTTCTATACAAAGAAAATTTATCGAAAATTTTCAAGATAAAGCGAATTTATCAAAAAAATTCCAAATAAAGAAAAATTATCGAAAATTTTCCAAATAAAGAAAATTTATCGAAAATTTATCGAAAATTTTCTATATAAAGAAAATTTATCGAAAATTTTCTATACAAAAAAAATTTTCGAAAATTTTCTAAATAAAGAAAAATCGTCCAAAATTTTCTATATAATAAAAATTTGTCGAAAATTTCCTATATGATGAAAATTGATCGATAATTTTCTATATATATAAAATTGCTCGACAATTGAAAGAAAATTGATGGAAAATTTTCTATATAAAGAAAATTGATGGAAAAGTTTCCATATAAAGAAAATTGATCGAAAAGTTTCCATATAAAGAAAATTTGTCAAAAAATTTCTGCATATAGAAAATCTGTCCAAAATTTTCTATACAAAAAAATTTTTCTAAAATTTCTATATAAAGGAAATTGATCTTTATAATGAAAATTGATCGAAAATCTTCTAAATAAAGCTAATTTTTAAAAAATTTCTAAATAAAGCAAATTTATAGAAATTTTTACGAAAATTTTCTATATGGAAAGAATTTATGGAAAATTTTCTATGTAAAAAAAATTCTTAATCAACTAATCTTTTTTAAAGAACATTTATCGTGACAACAAATCAAGATAAATTTTCGCAACAAATCAATTTTGGAGAAACTTCTTAAATAAAGCGCATTTATGCAAAATTTATTCAAAATTTGTCCCTTCCAAATACTTCTCGCTTGACCTACGTAGTAAGTAATCAGTTTAACCTTATTTTAAGTTGATTTATTCTCGTACATTAAAAAATGATATTAAATTAGTATCCAACAACAACGACAGCAACACTTTAGGTCGGTGTTAGGGGGGAGAATTTATTAAAAATAAACAGACATAAATCAATAAATGCCAGGATTATATAAATTAATGAATATGTATTTTGTTTTATCCTTAAATACAGCATTTTTTCGCTATTAAAAAAGGACATAAAAATATAACATGCAAAATGTCCTTTAGATATTTTTTTCGCTACTTCATTCACCTTTAAAATGTTTAATCTCTGGTATAATTTGTAATTTCTACTGATGGTTGACTGACTGAATGAATGAACGAATGACTGAGTGACTGTCTAACTTGTATGTTTGACGACAAAATGAAGATGATAAAGAAAAAGAGATAACTTAAAAATTAATTAGATACGATTTTATTTATTTACGTTTTTTTTACAGAAAAACAAAATTTTGCACAAGAGATGAAAATAAATTTTGTATTAAATTGCAAAATTGAGACAGAAGGGAAGGAGGTGAAGAGGAATGAATAGTGAAACTTTGTAAATAATTAAGAAATATAATGAATATTAAAATGTTAATTATTTGCTGCTATTTTTCTTCGTCTTCTTCTACGTTTTTGTAGCTTAATTAGAGAAATAATTTGAATTTAAGATTCACGTTTGTAATAAAATTTATTTTCTTCTTTTTCTCTATAAAATATATTTTTTCCATTATTTTCTTCTTCATATTTTTATTTCTTTCTGTTTAAGGTGTATTAAAGTATTTAAATAACATTTTACATGTTATAACGTAAATATAACGTTAATTAAGAAGGAAGTATGTTCTTGGCAATTACTAGCATGTGTTACAATTTGTGAAATGGGAAAAGGGAGAGAGGGGAGAACTTTTCGTTAAAATATACTAAAAGGGATAATTTTATTTTTATTGAAAATTTACGATAGTTTTTATAGAAAATTTACGATAATTTTTTATAGAAAATTTACGATAATTTTTTATAAAAAAATTACGATAATTTTTTTATAAAAAAATTACGATAATTTTTTTATAGAAAATTTACGAAAATTTACAAAAATTTTCTTTCTATTGCATATTAACGATAAATTTTCTTTCTACAGAAAAATTTGAAGATAAATTTTCTTTTTATAAAAAAAACTTTCGATAAATTTTTTTCTTTAGCAAATTTTCGATAAATTTTCTTTTGTTTAACATTCGTTTTTTATGCTTTAATTTCGTCTCATCTTAAAAATTTTTTACTCAGTAATAAATTGTAATCAAAATTAATTATAAAATTCATAAATAATTACAATCTTCTACTTACCAAAACTTTGACTGACCCATATGCCCACCATGTCCAATTTTAATAATCTGTAATAAACATTTTCGCCGCGTTCAATGTTCATGAAGAGGTGATAAACAAAACTGCCACACCACGGTGCCACCGAACCGAAAACATGACAAAAAGATAGAAAACGATAACCACTGTCCCAGGGCATTAAACCAGGTACAATGGCCAAAATATAAACTATAGGTATTGCTGCAAAGAGGAAAAAGAGAAAAAAATATTAAATAACTTAAAAATAAATAAAAAATAAAATAAAAACAACAAGAAACACTTGGAGCTAAAGGAAAGTGATTAAAATTTTATATTTTAATATTCAACATTAAATATACGCTCCGTCACAGCAAACACTTTAGACATAAGTACACTTAGCTTTTTAGTCGCACAGTGCACAGTGTGTGGAATATTTCTATAAACGCAAATTTCTATAAAAAAATACAAACAATAAAATATAAATTTCTCTTTCCGATCAAGAAAAGATCGAAATTATTTTTTTCATCACCAAAAATGTTCCTTTAAAGAAATTGGGCGTACATTCTTTAAAAAGGGACAAATTTTTTATTTCTTAAAAAAGGGCAGATTTATAGTATTCAGGAACTAATCAAGGATAATACAAAATTAACAACAACCCGTAATAAATTCAATTCTACACAAATAAAGAACAAACTATCTGTCTGATCTGTGACTTACAAACATGTTGCTCATATTTTACGAAGGGATTAAATCATAATATGGAAGAAGCCAAAGTGTTTGACTTTCACCTTCAATGCTCAAAAAAATTTATAAAAAATCGTCTAGAATTCTGAAGCAAATACATGAAATGGAAAAGAGTAGAAAAAGTAAACTTCTCAGACGAAAAACAATTAATTTAGACGGTCTCGACCCATATTACATAATTGGTACGATTTCAGATTTCGATTTCAGATGGTATCGTTATGGTTTGAGTGGTATTTTCAAATATGTTTTGTTCCAACAAAAATTAATTGCAGAATTTATTAGGAAAGAGAACCTTTTACTTTTTTCTCTTTTATGGATGTATATTCCAGCAAGATAATGCTGGATAATGTTTCGAAGCAATCTAAATTATGGCTTAATAGCCTCTGTGGTATTGGCCGTCTTGCCTATTAATTTTATTCAAATAATAACCAATACGAATGCATGATAGCTTGAGTAGAGCTAAAACAAAAATAATTCCAGTTTGGGGGGTGGGGGGATTTTCATGCCGATTTAGTTAAGAAATTAGTGGAAACAATGACAGACCGTATTTTTGAGATAATCCACAACAAAGAATCATCCACCCATTAAAAATTATGAAATAGAGACTGATAAACTTAAGTGCATTTATAGGAAAATGCCTCAAAAATGGCTGTTAAAATCTAAAATAAAATTTAAAAAATATCATGAATATTTTCTTGTTTGATTTTATTTTAAATTGTGCGTTTATAGGAATATGCACCAGAATAGTAAGGAAGTTCGGGTTTGATCAAAACAAAAAGTAGCAGCAGGATCTGCTCCTTCAAATTAACCCAGAAAGGATAAAATTTAATTAAAATATCTCTAGCGATTCAAAGGTTACCAAATTATGTCCAAAAAGAATTCGTTTCTGAAACACTGTGAGTCGTTAACAGCTTTTGCTGTTAACTAGTTTTTCTTTTCTTTTCATATTTTTCTTTTTTGTATAATTTTTAGTCTTAAGTTTTATGTTTTCTTTGTTAACAAAAAATTCTTGTAAACATTTCAAGTAGACCTTTGTAAATATTTATTTAAAGGTTAAGGTTATATTTTCATATTTCCGACGTGGTTTTTCATTTTCACATTCATTTACCTCTTTTTTTCTACCAAGAAGAGAAAAAATGTGTTTAATCCTCTGCTGGAAAATGTTGTTGCTACTGTTTAGTGTTTTTGTTTTGTTATCATTATTTGCTATTTACTTTTTTATTTCCTTTGTCATCCACAAAGGAAGTGTAAATTGTCCAAAAATTCCATTTAAATACCCTCTTTGTCTATTGACATTGTAAATGTCTCCTAAAATGACAAAATAAGTGTTGTTTTATCTAATTTTTTCTTGTTAGTTTTATTTTATTTGATAGTTCATATATATCTGGCCGACCTCGTTATTTTTGGGGGTTGGGATGGGGGTAGGTTATATGAAAATGCCAAAAGCTAAATTAATGTTTGCATAATTTTTTTAATAAAAAAGTAAGAAAACTATATTCGGTTGTGGTGAATCTCAATCCTTGTAGAGGGGAGAGGTGTCATTATAATGTATACTACAAACTTTACACACGCAATCGCACTTACTACTACACATATTCTCCTAGACCCAATGGAAACCTCTTGGTGACACGCCCACATTACAACCAACTGTCAGATCTCCAGAGTTTTTTGCCTTAGTATTTGCTATATATCGCTTCAATAATTTAAAAAATATCGACCGGTATCTGAGATAACCTCTAAAGTTATCTGAAAAATCATTTTTAACAATGAAACAGCAGATATGATATGAATCCAAATCCTTCTAAATATTCTAAAAATTATTAAATTGTCTGTGAAATTACTTTCTTGGGCCATTTAACAATGTCGTCTGACCGTCTGCCTCTAATCGGTATGATATTTCTTATATCTTTCGCAAAATTGTGCACCCGAAATGTGATTGAATTAGACCAAATCTGCATACCAAATTTCAGAAAGATCGGTTTCACGAATAATAAGTACGAATAAAAAGTAACGAAAATAACTTTAAAGTTAATAAATTAAAAAATACTTGATATTTGATAACATTTCTGGCAGATTTATTCAAGATTTACGTGGGTATCTGCAATATTGCCCTAATCCTCCGTGTCCATATTTGAATAGAGGTAACAATTTGGTTTTACTTATTTATGAGCACAGGTAGCAATTCGGATTTTCTGGATATAACACAAGAAGGCATAATTTCATAATATGAATTTTAAAATATGTTAAGTTGGGAATTAAGAGCATTAAAAATGTTTTTCGTTATGTTAATAAGGGGTTAAAAAAGGTTTTCTAAATGTCAAATGTCAACAAATATGTTTTATGTAAAATCCTTCTTTTGAGGTTATGTTGAGAAAAGATGTTAATAATTTTTTTGTGAAAGACTTTTTTTCATTTTCAAGAATTTAGGAGAAATTAAATTTATATTTTTTGATAAAGAAAAAGTAATAGAATGTTTCAATTTTAGAATAAAAAAAGAGAAATGCCAGTTTATAATATCCAGTTCATAATTACGTTCGCCTTTTGTTGAGTGCTAGTCAAAGCGAAATGTTTCCCATACGGATTTTTATCGTTGTTCAAACATGTGGCCAAGGACAATTTGTTTGTACATAGATTGAGTGTACGAAGTTGAATCACCAGAAATATCTATCCCCTGTGCCGACGATTTATAGAGCAGCTCCTCCATACGATTTTTCTTTTCATTAAAAAATAATGAAACGGTCATACTACTTGATTATTTTATTTCACAATATTTCACCTCATAAATTTTATATAACTATGATCTTGTATCCTTGTTTAAGCTATTAACCACTTTGGATTAATTTTCGATACATTATTACACTTATAAGCTAAAACTCTTAATATAGCCGGAGCATTAACATCACCAGGCATAAAGTTGTTACGGTACAATGAATCGACATCTTTTCACCGGACTTTAGCTATATTCGGACATGCCGAATCTTCAATACCTTTTACTACAAACGCGTGTTAAGTAAATACTTTATGTTTCGTTCATTCGTTTTTCTGAAATATAACACAGGAAATTTTCACAGAATGATTCCCTTATACCCGAAAGTAAAATAGGCTATAAAAAATTGTTGATAGAACCAGTGGGAAAAGTACCCCCATACAAACCAAATTATGATCATCGAATATCTAAAGAACTAAAACAGTGAGAATTTTCAAATTTAGTTCCAACCACTTTTTTCAAGGAACTATTTTACAAGACAAAATGTGAGGTGGATATAATCAGGGGGAGAGGAAAAAAGAAAATGTTGATTATCGAATTTCTAAAGAACTGTAACACCAAAAGTTCTCAAATTCGACCCAAAACACTTTCTCAAGAATTTGTTTTACGGATTAAAAAATAGGACAAGTAGAACCAAGGGGAGAGGTACTCCCATACAAAGCAAATAATTATTATCAAATATTTTAAGATCTGTTAAAGCGGGAGTATTAAATTGATTCCAATTACTTTCCCAAGAATCTTTTTTACTGTCCAAAATATAGGACGGATAGGACCAGGGGAGAAATTCCCCTATAAAAAGCAAATAATGATTATCCAATATTAGAAGAACTACAACAGCGAGAATCCTCAAATTTAGTACCAATCACTTTCTCAAGGAACTATTTTAGCGAACAAAATGTAGAACCGATAGAACCAGGGGAATGTATAATCCTATGCAAAGGAAATAATGATAATAAAATATCTAAACAACTATAAAAGCGAAACTTCAAAAAATTTGATTCCAAACAGTTTTACTGGACAAAATGTAGGACGGTTAGGATCAATGGAAGAGGATGCTCTCATGTAATGCAAATATTAAATAAATTAAATTATTTTTTGAACGAAAAGGGCCAAGGGCATTTAGAAAAATGTCCATTGCATAAAATGTTTTAATACACTTTGTGATTTATCAAAAATCTTTCGACAACTTGGACTAAGAATAATGTTTGCACAGCAAAGCATAACGGGTTTTTAGCTATAACTGTTTTTCTACCGATTCTGATCATTTTTGGAATGATAACAAAATTTCATTCTAATTTCTAAACAATTATACCAAAGTTCTTCGTTTGAACCTTAATGTAGCCTGAGATAACGGTCTCAGGGGTACAACAAAAATTCAGACAAATTTCATTGAACTCTGTAATTTATTGTGGATTTAAGTATGCGAACAATAGACAGGCAAACGAACATAGCTAAATCCTTCTTAGCGTTACTCATGGAATGACAAAGTTATCTGTATTTTATGGCTTTTGGATAAATCGGATGCCAAAAGCGATATAGTTTTAGCAAAGCCGCGGGAATTTTTATTTTATTTTTTTAGTAAAATATAACACTTTCATCTTCCCTAAAGGACTCGGTATGTTTAAGTATATTTAGAACGTTTAGCACATATTTGGAAGAATTTATTACGATGCCTTTAAAATTTTAATAAAATTCTCACGATCATCCTCAGTCGTTATAGGGTTAATAATTTACATAAAATAATTATTTTAAAACACTTCAGAGCTTTAAAAGCCGCTGATAAGGAACTAATTCTGAAAAAAAGCAATAAAAAGCAAAAGCAAACGCAAACGATAAGACCGCATTCGATAATAAAATAAAAATATTTTAGTCTTAATTTAACACTCTCTCATATTGGTTGTTTTACATCGAAATCCATATAAATAGAATTTAATTATTCATGCAATGCATTTGAAATCAATTATTATTTTCATAATATATGGGTATCTTAGCGTTAAGTGTGCCGAAATTTTTACCACCGAACGGGAGAGAGAAATTGTGAAATATGCCAAAACAGCTGACATTAAAGCATATATGAATTCAAATATTGATCCCTGTAAAGATTATTATGAATACGCCTGTAACAATTGGTATGTAAGTAATCCAGCTCAAATTACGGGTAAAATAAACACGGATCCATTTATGAAGATCACTAAAGGTTTCGATAGGAAATTGAGTAAATTGTTAGCGGAAGAGAAAAGGCAAGATGGTGGAGTGGAGGATAAAATGAAAGATTTTTATGTCTCGTGTTTGAATACTAAGGCGGAAAAGGAAAACTATCGTACATCGCTGATTAAGCTCTATAAGGAAAGTGGTGAATTTTCCACTTTTAAGACAGAAGAGGACCTAGAAAATCCAACATTTAAATGGTGGTCAAAAATAGCTGAAATACAATATAGATATGGTAAATCCATAATATTATCGCTTTATATATTAGACGATATAAAAAATAAATCTCGTACAATGCCCTATATAGGGCCACCAGAATTTGAATTGATCCAAGGATCCATAGATATCGATATAGACAAGATACAACAGAGAAGAATACGTAAATATATGATTTCATATTTTAATATTGATCCCGAGGATGCCAACGTTATGGCTCAAAATGCAGTAATATTTGAAAATAATTTAACTTCGGGTGGCACAGATGTACGTTTGGGTAAAAATATTCAAGAGCTATTGACCCTTTACAATACCACCGATTTGATAGATAAATATGAAGATCTCTTTGATGTAAGGGAATATTTGGAGATTGTATTGGGCACAAAAGATCTACCCAAACAGGTGTATGTCTATGATGAATCTTATTTGGATAACTTATATGATATATTCAATTCCACCGATCCAGAGCTTGTGGAAGACTATATTCTATGGCTTTTGCTAGAGGAATTTCTAATTGATATCAACAGCAAAAGTATGAAAAGTGAATGTATGGATAAAACTAAAAAATATTTTGGAAAATATGTTGATCATGCCATCTATAATAAATATCGTTCCCAACAGTCTGAAGCCGATATCTATGAACTATGGCATGAGATTAAGGCCACATTTAGGCATAACTTAGAGCAAGGCAAATATAAATGGATAACTAATGCTACACGTAATGAAGCTATTAAAAAATTAAATAACATGAATTTAACCATTAATTCATATGATCATGAGAATTTCACTCAAATCTTCCAGAATCTCCAAATAAATTCCTCCAATTATGTGCTTAATGTACAAAATATACTTAAACATACCGAGTCCTTAAGGGAAAATAAACTAGAAAAGAAGACTGAAGAAGACACGCAAGTATTATCTTTTACCCCGATTTATAATATCATGGAAAATCAAATAAAAATTCCCGTTGCTTTGCTACAACCATATCGCATTTGGCATCCAATTTATCCAAAAGCTATACAATACGGTACATTAGGTTTTCTTATAGCCCATGAAATGATACATGGTTTCGATGATGAAGGGCGTAAATATGATGCCAAGGGTAGTGCACACGATTGGTGGGATGAGCAATCTGAAAAAGAATTTGAGAAGGGACGTCAATGTTTTGAAGATCAATATCATGCGTATGTATACGATGGTAAACGTTTAGTGAAAAGTGCACTTCAGGCAGAAAATATAGCTGATAATGGTGGCATAAATATTGCTTACGATGCTTACAAACGTTGGTTGTCCAAACAAAAACGCACGGAGGATAATGTTGAAGCCAAAGATACTTTACCACGTCTAGATCTTAATAATCGTCAATTATTTTTCTTAGTTTTGCTCAAATCTGGTGTGAAGATATTCATTCATTGTTCCGTAGTACCTTCATTGCTGGTGATGTTCATGCTCCAGCTAAGTTTAGAGTTATAGGTTCATTATCGAACTCTAAAGAATTCAGTTGGATATATAAATGTGCTAATACAACGAAAATGAATCCCAAAAGGAAATGTGAAATTTACTGAATTTTTTTTTAAAGTCTTTTAATTTTAAATTAATTTATATTAAATTAAGACTTTTTAAGAAATTTTGTATTCCTTTTAAAAATAATAATAAAACTTGTAAAAACTATATTTATTTTGAAATATATATCGCTCATTTGCTGTAAGATCGTCATAAGTCAAGAAATGCAATTCTCGACTAATCATCAATAATGGGTGGTAAATTAACTGGTTTTGATTCAGACTAAATTTTGAGGACGTCCTATTTATAAATTAGGAAAAATTGCGTTAAAAATATACAAAGACCCGGTTGATTAAAATCTCACATAGAGATATACCAATGAAAGCGGGCTAATTTAACAACATGTCACATTTTCATTCAAGAGTTTTGAAAAATTTGTTTTTTAATAAAAAAGCGTTAAAAATTTTTATGAGTTATAACTATTTTACAGCTAATGAGGTGTGTGTGAATTTTTTATTGCTTTGAAAAAATATAAAAAAAAATTATTTCATATAAAAATGTAAACAATTTTTCCTTATCATCATCTTACTCTGAATGCTTTTCCTAATTGTCTCGTTAATCGATCAGGTCCATGGGCAAAAAGGGATTCTATCTGTGCTGCATTACACATTGTTAACAAACAATATTTGATTATCTAATTCAAACGAGGATTCGTTTTTTATGATATCAGTCTAAATGACTCCTTTTGTTCATTATTGTACATCCAGCTCTGGCATTGAACAATAATCGTCAAATTTGTTTTTCGAAATCGTCAATATAAGAAATAATTTTTAAATATAGTTTTTTTCCAAAAAGGTATTAAATTTTAACAAAAATTTGAAGAAATTTTAATAACATCGAAAATGATCTGGAAATTTTGCAGAAAATTCGTTCCTATTTCACTAATATGAAGATAATTTTAAAGTGGTTTGTCTTCATTTCATAGAGTTTATATACGATTTTCAATTCTTTTAAAATGAAATGGCACAGTTTATAGTTCAAGAAATCTTGTTTTAATTATCTTTATGATTCATTAATATTGACTCCGTATTGAAGTTTTTGAAATGTATATTGCGACATTTTCTTGCAGCAACCAAAGATTCCGATGTGAAGGTTTACTGTTACTGGAATGATTTTATTCAGTTTTTACCAAAGTCATTATTATATGGACTTTAGGTACTTATACCCTATACCATCACAGGTGGCTGGGTATTATGCGTTTGTGCACTTTTGAGTATACCATTCGACTCAGGATCACTTTCTAAGTCGATTTAATGAATGCAGGCTGCAGATTTCAACATTAATGAAATTTGAAGTTTTCAATAATAAGCGATTCTACCGAAATATTGCACAAGTTAGGTATACGAGGATCGGTTTATTATTTTTCATAAGTTCCATACAATCTCTCTACCAAATATCACCTTGAAGGGCTTAAATCGCACATATACGTTATAATTGTAAAAATAATTAGTCAATTCAAGGCAAATCGATGTGCGGACAAGGGTCCTTGTTTTTCTTCTAGATCCCATTTTAAAGCCCACAGAAAAAATGGTTTTAAAACGCACTAATCCCACATGAATTTTAATTTTATTTGAATATCCTCTACACTTAATCATTGATTTTTCGTAGCTACCACCAATATATGCTGTAGGGTGTTAAGGTAGTCGGACTGGACCGACTATAATTTTTACTTGTTTTTATTGAATAGAGTTTATTAAATTCGGACATATATGGATTATAAAAAACCTCGGATAATAAATCTAAAATTCAAAATTTGAGAAATAAATCGTCATTGTAAATATGTCGATAAATCGTAAAATCTGGCAACAGTGTCACTATTCTAAACATTATAATTTGGAAATTAAATTTGAAACCTTTTCTCATTAAAAATGTCTAATAATTTAGATCAAGGTTATAGTTTTAAAAGATGTTAAGAATAAGATGTTCGATTCTCAGTGCGTAAAGCCTACTCTCTCTCTCTGACTATCACCCTCACAACTAAAATTTGAATACAATAACAACTGATTTGCCTTGAATAATTAATAATTTTTGAATTAGACAGTTTTATTTAGAGTTTAGCACAAGCTGATAAGAACTTATTTGGATTTAAAATAGTAAATAAAAAAAAATATTTCACATATTAATGATTA